>NGKF01000006.1:1884793-1971521 GCA_002162555.1 Monilinia aucupariae
GTGCTGGTGGTGTGGTGTGGTGTGGTGGAGGGGAGGTCGGCTCTGGTTTTGGTGGGTATATATATCATGTAGTGGTGATCGTCCTTCCAGTTCTTGACGTGTACCATAGTTTGCAGTCTTTGAAATTGAGATGGAAGAGGCTACTGTGTTCATAGTAGCTAGAGTAAAGTCCCACAGATACGAGCCCTCTCCTCTCCGTCACCAGCTGAATAAATATCAGCCCCATCCGTTCCCTTCAAGCCCGCTCTCTGTACGATGCCAATTTCCTTCATCCTCACCCACGTCTCAATGTTCCCATTCCCATTCCCATATCCGTCATAGCGGCCATGTTTTTCAAACCATAAGGATGCTGGGTTTCTTCTCCCTTTCCTCTGCCAAGTACAGTTCCATTGACAGGCTAACTCTCACACCATGAATCCCCCATGCTCATGCCCCCTGTATCTACCATACAGACAGGCTCTTTCGTGCTAACTAGCGCGTGCATAAAGGGTACACTTTGAGCCCCATCGTCCTGAGCATCCAACGGGAAATCATTATTTCCCCCCGGATCATTCGGCCAGGAATAAGGTTATCTGGGCTCGTCAGAACTTGAGATGGAAGCTCGAGGAATGAAGATGGTGGTCTATGTATAAACGCTGAGTTTGGGGATGCCATCTCCGTATCTCGAAGAGAGATGAGAGCGTATAGCATGAAGCTGGGATAGTATTGATGGGATCGCGTAATTTGCGGTTGGATTCGGGGTGGAAGTGGGAGGCGCTCGAAAGGGGACTTCGCTTGGAGATTCAAAGTACGATTAGAGGATCGCTAGAGGCTTCTCGGCTTTGGGGGAACGGACGTCAGAGTTTGTGTTTAGAGCTTGATGGATGGGGAGATGGTAGTTTGTGACTCCATCTATGCCGAGTGGTGAGTGTAGGAGAGGGGAATCTTTGGAGTTTGGTAGGAAAGAGTGCTTCACGGGAGAGATTATATTGCGTGTCAATTATTCTTCAAAAGATCTTGAACAATCACATCCATGTGTTTGGTAGAATTTTCAAGAAATGTGCTTTTTCGCTAGTTATGAGAGATCGCCTGCTGATGATCAATACTCCTTTTACTCGAGTACATGACATTTATACGAGTATATAACTGACCACTTAGTATCACGAGATCCGACTTCTCGCAGGAGACAAGCATCTTGCATCAACGAAACGTGCAGAATTGACGTCTTGAATAAAACTCCTGGCGCCCCATTTATTTTCCTCCTCACCATATGTTAATCCACAAATCATGATTTGGAAACTCGTTGTCGGAATCTACGGGTACTCTCAGCGGCTCTTTTACCGCAGACGACTAGTTGTCAAGTCTGCGAATAGATGCAAACATTCGAAATGTGTTGATCCTCGGGTGCAACAGCTGGAGAACCGGTACGTGTGGAGATAACATGTTGAGAAGAAGATATACGAGAAAGGAGTTGCGGAGCATTGAAAACCTTCATGCCATTAATACATAGATACGACTGAGCGTGAAAACACCCCACGGATCGAAGACGGCCAATTTCCCACCCCCGATCGAGCGTCATGTTGAACAATACAGTTCAGTGTTTCCTCCCACCATGTTTTGCTTCACGTTCCTTTTTGACGCCCAACTCCGTATGCGCTATGTTCCTGTCAGTCTTCAAGTCTTGCTCCAAAGCATCCGTACATCACCGATATGCATACCTTGGTTTCCCAAATTCTTCCCCACCTCCTTCACTCCCCCCTGAATCCCTTTCCCCTTCCCGTTAACATCTCGATCCTATATCTCATGAGATCCATACCAAATCCAGATACCGACAAAACATATATTATGCACACAACTCAACATCTCCCGGCCCCTCTTCTTCTCCTAACCTTACCCTGGACATCCTCATATCCTCAGAACTCCCCACCACCCACGTGTATGCCTCTCGCCCATCGTCGAGCTGTGCGATAGCAAGATCAAGCCTTTTACTCCCCACACATTCGATTTTGATCGGGGGAACAAAGCGCGGGATTTCGCGCTGGAGAACTTTGCAGTCGTATTCGCAGTTCCACGTCTCTAATCCGTGTGACACGCCATTAGTTGAGTTGAAGCACCTGTCTCCGAGGAAAGACGAAAAGACACAGGAACAAATGGAATCGAATGCGCGAGCCAAGAGAAAAAGGTATCTGGGACCCCACCATTCATATCTTTTCGACCTCTGTAGGACAAACTTTGCAATCTTCACTCTGGAAATAATCGGACGAAGAGCCAAATTCCTCTTCTCAATGAGCTCTATTAAGTATTTGACGATGTACTGCTTCGATTTGCTTTTGCTCTTGTAAATATCCCTAGAGGATTTCGACTTCGCAGTCTATTCGACCCACAAGACGCTCGCTCCCTTTTCTCTCCCCCTCGCAAACTTTTTGCTCCCCATTCTTCCTCTACTCAGTGCGCGTTGAGCCTCACGTCGTCACACTTCAGTGCGGACGCACGTAAGAACAAGAGGCTCAGGCTTGATCAAACAGGTAACACCGGTCAGCAATTTCACAGCACAACAGCCTTAATTCCAGAGTATCGATTTCGATTTCGCAATCGCGGTGCTCCACTCAAGCGACTTTGGAATTGCAGAAACATAGCAGCGGGGCGTAGGCGAGATACATAATGGTGCTGGAAGGAGCCGAGCCTGATTCAAGATGGAAATATGTGGTGCTGCCCAATGGGGGGGAAGGGGGTAGTTTTGTGGGATCAAGGACAATAGGATATCCGTCATGATGCAAACTTGAGAACGCCATTGTCTTGCGGAAAAGAAGAGAATCATCGAGGTAGGTTCCATCGTAGGCAGAAAATCAAGACTGAATGACACGTATGACTGCAGGAAGGGGTATATGCAGGGCTTTAAGGGAAATATGTGGTCATGCCCAAACAAAAACCCAATATGTATGAAAATGTGGCGGATGGAACACGAAGAACGTAGCGCATACGAGAAGGCTGAAAGTTGCTCGCAAAGTGCTATAGCTAAACGAAGGGTAAGCAATTCCACAAGATTTTGAGGGGTAGTTTTTAACGGATTCTAATGGAATTCTAGTAGGACGGCGATGCAGCAAAGTAAGTAACCCAGGTGATTCTGGCCGGTCCTATTTTGTATGTTGAGGGGCCCCCGGGTTAGCACTTGCGCCGGCCTATGTATTAAGATGTCACTGTCCTTGATTAGTCGTTTGACGGTAGGCGAAGCCGAAACCAAATGTGGTGCAGCATCGCAACGGTACATTATGGTATTAGATGTATTTAGCTATTAGTTGTTGTATGTACAAGGATATTTAATCGTGTCTGCCTTTGCTGTGCGCTCGGCCATTTTCAACTTCATGAATCGAGGGTCTTTTTCCATCCTTAATCTCGACTACTTTCATATCGAGGTTAACACGAAACTTTTTACCTCTCCACATCACGGTTGTCCCACCAAGACAAGCCCATGTCCAGACTGGTAATGCAAGAATTTCTCTTCCAAGCCATGCAGAAGCCCACTCTTTGAAAGGTCTCCGAGATCTCGACCGGGGAGGTCGTGCGAAAGAAGGCGTATTTGTGTCTACCTCAATAGAAGCACCAGAATGAAGGTTGGTATAGACGAACCAATCAAGTGTCATCCACGCAACAACAATTGACAACCAGACTATGATAAAGGCAAGCCAGGTTTGAGGTACGCCTAAGTTGTCGTGAAACCAAGGTAATGTCGTAATTGCAAAGGAGCCGTAAGCTGAGCACAAGAGGGGTTCAACACCAGGTTCGACAAATGTGGCCAGTGTAACAGTCCACTTTCGGACCCTGAGCCACCTTACTCGACGTGCGATATATTCCCGGACTGACATGCCAGCCATTGGTTGAATGGCCAAGTCACCCAGTACCAAGCCGTGCTTCTTCCATTTTTCCCCTGCCTCTTCCTCCGGTATTTGCTTTCGCCACAACAAGTCTCCAATCAAGTGATCTTCACAGATGTTTTCCGAGAAAAAGTCGATTCCCGAAGGGTAATCAGAAGACGTGGAGGTGAGATAATTTAGATGGGATCGTCTAAACATGTTTGACTTACCAACGATGCAAGGAGCTATCGACACTGTATTGATGGCAGTGTAGAATTTCGCGTGCGACGATGCCATGAAGGATTCTTCGAGGCGGCCACCACCAATCCTTGCGCTGGCATTCAGATTGGACTCGTGGTTAGGTATGGTGGACATATCGGAGACCAAGGGATCGGTGAACGAGACTTGTTGCCTGGCGGCGAGAAGTCCTTCGGCCTCTTCATCCATACTGTCCCCAACGGTGTCTACAACTAATGGTAGCAAGTGAACCAGTTTGTATGGCGTTGTCCTTGTGCCATCGGCCTTGAAGCCACATAATTTGTCTACCATTCGTCCAGCAGTACCAGTCCCAACCCAGACGTTGCAATCAATTATCCACACAATATCTCCTTTCGCCTCCCTGTATCCACGACTCATATTCCGGATCTTGGGATTGGGACCAAGGTTGCCGACCTCTCCTCCATGACCACTCAAATTTGGATCTTCCTCTTCTATTAAAATCTTTACATCGAAGTGTGGAAAGTCCGCCAGCAGACGAAGAAGCACCGGGTACGCAGGATCGGTCGTTGAAGCAATACAAAAATATATCGTTAATTTCTCCACCGGGTATGTCTGTCTAAATGTAGCCGCGAGACATTCGTATAATTGTGGCTCCAGCCCTTTGACTGGTCGTAGGACGGTGACATGAGGGATTATATCGCTTGCTAAATTAGGGGAGGTGGCAGGCTCCGGAACGGACGAGTAGTGACGAAACCTTGAAGTATCAGTTGTGTTAGAATTCGACGTAGCGACAGATGCAGGATGGACAAGGGATCTCACAATTGGAGGGAGCCGATCGCTTGTACGAGTACGATGAAAAAAAACCAAATCCAAGATGCCAAGGCAAAGAGAGATATCAGGGCTCTCGTGTCAATTGGAGGAAAGTTGCGGGGGCTGGAATCAAGACCAAACATTTTCGACGGTGAAGGGGTATCCTCCTCCCACTTCCATTTATAAAGCTGTTGACGGCAATGCGATGGTCAAGATCCGGGAGAGGATGGGATGGATGGTCTGGCACTGGACAACGTGTATATGAGAGGGGGAGAGGAGAGAAGGAAGAAAGGGGGAAGGAAAGCTCGTACACCATGATGTTCCGCTCCACTAGGGAAACGAAGAATGCAAAGCAATAAACATGTTACACGGGCAGCATGGCACAATTTTATGAAAATGCGATGGATGGTGACTGTGCAGCACGCACCCGAGTATGCGTGCATTATGGCTTATGTAATCATGGGACGGGGCGGGGCGTGCCGAAAGGGGCTTGGCGTCTGCGGTCAAAACGGAAGAAAAACTTCTTCCTGCACAGAATCTTCTGCACCCACACATACACATCGAAGCCTCCAATTTGGAGATTTTCATCGACCACCACATCTTCTCCCGCCGGTAGGAGAAGAGTTACGGCGCCTTGTAAGTGCTCTTGCCCTCTTCTCTCCCATCCACCAATCCAACCCGACGGCGTGATACAATTTCACTGTCATGCAATGTGGTGATGACTCAATTCGATGCTTAGAGTGACGGCTCTGACTTTGTTCGTCCTCTCTGTACGCTCAACTCTCTTCGGAGAAGACTACAACGGTATCTGAGCATTGCAAATGTTTACATATTCTTGTTTCAAGTGGCATGCACCTTTCTCGCATCAGTGACTAACCATGCGACTCCAAATAGGAAATCGCCATGACCTCACGATAGCCTCACCTTTCAATTATGGCAGACACAAAAGTAGGGGCTCCGGCTGCTCCTCCCATTGAGGCAGCCACGCCTGCAAAACCCAAGAATGTTGGGTCTAAACCGTCCAAGTTTCAACAATTGAACAAGCTTTACGGACTCCCTGCTCCCATACGCACATTTCCTCTTCCTACTCTCATACCTCATAATCCACTCTCGCTCTTCCATGTTCTCTATGTTTGGTTGTCACAGACGATTAATCGTCCCTCGTCACATTTTGATACCCTTTACCATGGTTGGTTCTCGCCTGAGACGCGATCTATTCATATAACAGAGTCTCGATCCATCAGAGGTCTTTGGGAGCAAGGTTTCTTTGGGAAAGGTAGTCTTAGTCGTAGTGAACCAAGTTGGCTGACGCGAGAGAAAAAGCGAAGAGGTGTTTCAAAGGCCATTGCGAGCGAGGATGTGACAAGAAAGCGACGCGCCGATCGTCAACAAACCAAGTGGGAGCGGGCGAGAAAAGAAAGAGAAGCTATTGATCAGACTTTGTTGGCAGAAGCCAAGGCAAATGGTATCCCTAATACAAATTTTATTCCTGCAACTGAGGAAGAAATCATAGTCCAAGTTGATAATCTCCCCGCTCCTGCTAGGCAAGAACAAAATGTTGAAGCCATTGAAGAGTCATTGTCCAGTCGTTTAGCTGCTGTCGAAGTTGCTTTATCTAGTGTCGCAATGGTTAATGCGCCTACTGGTCCGATACAACTTCTTGCTCTACCAAACTCGTCTACTGCGATTGTCCAAACGGAAGTAATTGAAGAGCCGTCGCCTCAATATGTAGTTGATCCCAATGAGGTTGCTTCGTATGGTGTCGCATCATTCATTGCACCTACTCGGCCCTCGTCAATTCTTGCTCTGCCAAACTCTCTCGCCGAACTAGATTTCAGAACCCAAAATTTTAAAAACTCTCAGGCTCCATCGACAGTTGTTTCATCAATAGCAGAGTTCACTTATAAGTCAAACATGTATTCTGCCCCGGTTGGGCCATTGGAATTGCTAGCCTTGCCAAATTCTGCCACTTACGCACCTACAATAAACAATGCACTGAATGTTGGCATTGAAAAGAACAATGTGGTCTTGGAAGGATACATCACTCCTCCATTGTCTGTTGAAATGGATACTAGTTCGGTCCCCATACCTGATATACAGGAAATAGCAACACCAGAGCAATTATTGGTGGTCAACAAGGATGAAATCAATGGTCCAACACTGATCGCCGACCGTATCGATAATGCGACTTATGATTTAATGACACCAGTATCAGCGGTCGAGGCTCAGAGCAGTGGTGCATCTGATGGCGACGTACCTGAAAATGGCTCAGCATCTGTCATTGATCGTCAAAAGAGTGTTCGATTCTCCCCAACTGTGGAACAGACCACCTTTTTACCATCACAACCACCTAGTCCTGGGCGGACTATTACAAGTACAGAGGAGAAACCTGATTCAAATGCTGAAGTTGCTTTGGATGAAGACATGTTCATTGAAGATCAGGAGCATTTTCAATTGACAATGGAAGAAGCTTTCTTTCTTTCCTACGGATTAGGAGCTCTTACAGTCCTTGACCCGGAAACCAAGTCTCCCATTTCGAATCAGGATCTATTTAGTCTTTTCAGAAAGACCTCTTATTTCCCACCTGTTTCAAATCCTGGGTTGTCAACAGATGATCCGTTCCTGGTTAATTATGTGGTTTATCATCACTTCCGTTCTTTAGGTTGGGTAGTGCGTGGTGGGACGAAGTTCTCCGTTGACTATCTCCTCTATAATCGCGGACCAGTTTTCAGTCATGCTGAATTTGCTGTTTTGATTCTTCCATCATACAGTGATCCTTACTGGTCTAGTGGTCCGTTTTTGCAAAATTACGTGAAAGGAAAGCAAGAAAGAAGCTGGTCTTGGATGCATTGTATCAACCGAGTCATCACACAGGTCAAGAAGACTTTGATTCTGGTTTACGTGGATATACCCGCTCCTGTTGAAGGGAACACCAAAGAAAATAGCGTTGATGAATTACTTCAAAAGTACAAGGTGAGGGAAGTCGTCCTCAAACGCTGGTCGCCCAATCGCAGCCGGGACTAGACGACGTAGCAAGTACGCTTTAGACATACAATACAAATAAATCAATGTTACGCAACTTCACAATCCATGACCATGGTTTCAATTTCAATGACCTCAATCTCACTCTTGCCCATGTGATCACGTACAAACCTATTACGTCACGAACAGACATATCAATAGCGTTAACATTTGACAAGCTGTGCATAATCATTCGTTATATCTCATGAAACGTCATCAAATTTTTTTTTAAAAAATCATGTATTTGTTATCGTAGTATTTATCTCATGTTTATAAGGCAGAGCAAAGTCCTGTACAACAGAGGAAGGCAAAAGAATTAGATGTTGCATTCCAAGCGGTGCCTTGGGTGAGATGAAATGGGTGAATATGAGAGGGGATAGGTAGCAGATGGAGCCGAGAAAGGACCACAGTGTAGATGGTGAGACTTTATACACATTGTAAACCAAAATATCCTGGTTCATTTGGTATATGGGAAGGATTTACACATGAAGGAGTCTGATAAATCACCCAGATGCCATCTTTGACTTTGCGATGAACGAATTAGTTATTGAATGTGTACGAGTAAGCTAAGGTATACGAAAGAGATGTACTAGTACTAGGGTAATTAGATAGACTATTCCACATCAAACCATAGACACACCCCCCATGCTGAATGTACGAAGATTAACAATAGGCTTGTACGCTGCTAAGCATACCAAGAATTAGACGGATATATTTTCCTTCCCCTCTTCACCCATGCGATCCAGCCTAGCCTGGCTCAAACTGGCACTGACAAAGGTCATTCATTGCATCCAGGCAATATCATATAACAACATGTGTAGATAACCCNCCCGCCTCTCCCATTCTCTCCCATTACATCTACGCTCGACCCATTCACATTCGCGCGGCTCGCACTTCTCCTCTCCTCTTCATCCGCCTTCATCCGCTCCGGCGAATCATCCAGAAAGCCTTGCTGATCGTAGTACTCCAAGCTCTCGGGGCGATCCCTCCTCCTCTCCCAATCATCGCCCACCTTGTTCTCCTTGTCTCCCGTCGGGCTCCGGTTCAGCGTCTCCTTTGCCGCAGTGACCGCTTGACTCCATCCCCACTTGGGTGGCGTCTTCGGGCTAGGATGTTCCATTTTACTTTCTCGACGGCTGTTTTTCGCGAGAGGTTTGCTCATTGCGTCGGACCATCGCACTTCCTTGACTTCATCGTTTGCCTTTGTTTCTTTTTCTTTTTCTCTTTCTTTTTCTCTGTCTGCATTTGCGTTTGTTTTCGATAACGATAACGATAATGGTTCGATGACGGGATCGTTTTCGTCTTGATAATCCATCATGTATCCAACTCCTCCATCGGGAAGTACAGTCAGACTCGTCAAAGATAACTTCTTCTCCTTGACATCCAATCCATGTCTTCCCATTGCCTCCGGACTACTTCCTTCTGTACTTCCTCGTTGACTTCCCTCGCGACTTGCGCTTATATCTTCAAGTATCTCTTGCAAGTTTCCATAATTGGGATTCATCAGGTCGCTCCTAGACTGCCGTCTCTCACCGAGGCTGTTGACGCTAGTACTTGAACCGTTGACTTGAGGGAAGTAGGAACTGGAGTAAGCGGAATAAGTGCTTGGATAAAGCATGCTGAGAGAGGATTGATAAGCTGGAAGTGCTGCGCCACCTATAGGCGAGCCGATTGAAAGGTAGAACCGCGACGCACGATTCGAACAATGCCGATCGCTCCAGTCGAGACCTATACCGGGCACCAAAGGGGGTGAATCGGTATCTCCAGCACTGATGCAAGAAATCTCAGAGTTCATTCGACGCAAGAGACCGATGCTTGTGGCGATCGAGTCTCGCGGAGAGTTTGATGTACGAGATGCTAAAGTGGTCATTGCGGTACTGTAAGAAGCAGATTTCCGGGGCTCTGGACGGGGTCCGGTCAGATGAACGGGTATTGGGAGGGGAGTGCTGAGAAGTGGTGGTGCGGGCAGAGATGCTGATGGAATGGTTAAGGGTGACGAAGCATTGGAACTTGAAGGAGGTTTGGGACCGAGGACTAGTGCGTTACTGACAGTTCTAGTAAATGATTGAGAAAGGCGAGCCGGACTGGCAGGCCTTAGATTGGGAGTATTTGTGAAAGATACTCGCTTAGAACTCGGCGCTCTGATATTAGCCGTGTTGATATGAGATAAGCGAGCGAGACTCGATGGATTTCCACTTCTTGACACTGGGCCTTTCAATTTCAAATATTCGGGAAGATCTGACTCATCGCTTGGGTCTGCAACTTGAATTCCAGATTCTGGTGGAGGGAGCGGTGGGAAAGAGACCAAAGTCTCAGTTGGGGTATCTGGGCTGATAATTTCCTCGTCAATGTTTTGACAATGACGACGGACCTGAGACTTCATTGCAAGTAAAGATCGAGCATGTTTGAGGAATTCGACATCAGAGTTGATGTTCTCGGCATCATGACTACAAACCGATAAAGTTGGCGAGTATTCATCTGGATCAGATGATTCGGACGCATATCGTTCTATCGGTTGGAGTGGTGGAACGCTGAAAATTGGATTGACTTTCGAAGATGGAGGTGTCGGAGAGTACTCTTCTGGCTCCAGAGATGAATTCCTTTCTACTGGCTTAAGTGGTGGAACATTGAAGGTCGGGTTGATTTTCAAAGAAGGTGGTGTGGTGGATACTTCACGATTCACTGGTACCTGTCGCAACGCTGGCTTCAAGGATGGTATATAAATGCTTGGATTGAAGGTAGATGCAGATGGTGGCCGAGGCATAATTACACTAGATTGCCGACTTGCGAGTGAAGTGCATGAAGGACTTGGCTCGACTACACGAAGGGTCGGCCGAGATATTATTGTTGCCATGGCAGGAGACTCTCCTTCAGGCTCTTCATGCACTACACTCACACTTGTGGGTCTAGACAGTCCAGAAATTCGTACGACATTAGATCGCTTATGACCTTTTCTCTTAGATATAACCTTGTTAGGACTTGCTAAGTTGGTTCGAGGTTTCATGGTCTCCTTTGGCGACCATTGAAATGGATTCAACTCTGATGATTGCGGCGGGGACCGAGGTTCCTTCACCAGTGGTCCTAATTGGTTGCCAGAAATATCTTTGAGCGGAAGATCACCATGGTGGTCAGGCTTTTCCAATGTTCCTTGTCCAAATGTAGCCTTCCTCATATGACGAGGTTGTGGTCCATATATCGTAGCAGATTGAATGACCTTTGCACTCTTCACAGAGGAGAAGAAAGGATCGTTTGTGAGTGATTTTTTCGAGCTATGATCCGTCTTTGGTGCGCCTTCAGAGCCTTTGGTTGGCGAAAGACTCATTTGATGCCGCTGTTCAAATCTCCGTGCACTTTTACTTGGCGTAGTAAGTTGAGCCGGTATAAAAAGCTCAGGAATGTCGATTCCACAAAGACTGTCGTCATCGGATCCCCCAGAAGGCGTCGGGGATCTTCCTCGTTTCTTGAATGCTCTACCAGCGGTTCGTGGAACTCTCTTTCCTGGGCTTGGAGTGCGCGGTGATTGTATTTCCTGTAGAGAATACTGGTCTGGCGTAGAGCATTGAGAGGCGATAAGAACCTCTCTGCTTTCTGTTGCTTTATTTCTTGGGGGGCTCGGCAGTCTTTGTTTGGGAGGTGATCCTGGATATTTGCCAAGATTGTTCCAACTTCTTGAGATGGATTGTCTGTGAGTATCCCTGAGACGTTGAGATGTTGACTTCAATATTGAAGACAATTGATTTTCTGAATTGGAGCGACGTCTGCCATGATTTATTCTGGGTTCTCCATCAACAATTGTGATATCTTCCACAGAATCTGAATTCTTGACATGAGATTTTCTAGAGAAGGTTCTCTTTGGACGTTGTGGCTGAGAGAGAACATATCCTGGTGGAGCGACGCAATTAATTCGTATGTTTCTCTCGGATTGAACGCGTGGAAGTGATGTTGTAGACATTTGAGCCCTGGCTGCCAATGGCCATGAATCCCTGATGCTAGACCTTTGTCTTTGAAAGAGGCCCTTCTGCCCTGATGACCTTTTGGTGCCCGGTCTGACTATATTATCATCCTCCTCATCTTCGTCCTCGTCAATAAAGCCTCTGTGCGCCACCGTTGCGCGTCGAAGCGGGACATGCCTAGGAGGAAGGTAATGGTAAGGAGTCGCAAAAAACGGCAGGGAATATGATGATGAATTGGTTTGAGCGGCTAAACTTGTCTCCTTGTTGTCTTTAACTTCTTTTGATTGAAATTTGATCGCATTGCGATGGTTCCGTCGAACGTATGTAACCGTGACTCCAACTGCAATTAGCACAATCGCACCGCCAATGGCAATACCAACAATTCCCCCTAGTGGTATCGTTGTCAAACCGATCGGAACTTCTGCTCCTATAGACGCAGGAGGCATGTTGAAGTGTCGATTTGCCCAAGATAAAGGATTGAATCTATCGCGGAATTCGAGCTCTATACTATCGTCACCCGCGCTCCTGTAACAGAAATTAAATGAACGTAGATTATGCTAAGATCATAGAGAGAACTTCCCCATCTCTTGATATTATATCTGCACTTGGGATATCAATTTTTGGAGGGCATTAATTGTAAAGACAGTATGGGTATAAAAGTGACGGCAGGAGAAGAAAAAACAACAAACAGAGATCGCCAAAATGTAGGAGTTGTCATGCAACTTCTCAGAAGGAATGCATTCTCGCATTCCTACTTGTAGGACTAATATCTCCTGGATATCCCATTGGCATTCGAACGACTCTCCCTTGCACCGCAGAGGAGATGGAATGTAAGGTTACTGATATTTAATATTTGCAGCCCTTAGGCAATCAAGAGATATACTGCAGGAGCATGGCATCGTTACAGTTACTTATTCTCCAGCCTAGGTGAAGCTATTCCAGCATGTTTGTTGATGGCAGCGGCGATGAAGAAGGAAAAGTAGCCAGTGGTGGTGACGATGGTTTGAGGAGTGATTATAGTGATTGGATGACGTACTTTAGCGACAGCGATGACATGATCACATGATTCTCGTTCCTGAAATGGTTAGATCGGCTCAACCCTCACACCGCCACCATCTGTCACAAATCACGTCTACCAGTCCTGCATGTTCAATTGTCAAATACAATCACTCTACCTTCGCTGTCGACACCATCATATTACCACTCTGGTATTTGATCCTAATCACGCATTAACAACGTTCAAAAAAGAGTTGGGGTCGGTCAAGAAATACCTGGATATCTTCCAGAAGAACAAGGCTCGTTCGCCTATATTTCACGACTTCTATCATGATGCTCATGTACTCGAGTATGTGAGGTCTTGTTTACTCCTGAGATTTAGCCGTGCAAAGAGAACCCCTTGAGCACTTGTCAAGAAAGCGCACCTTGATCAACTGAACTGGCAATCTCAAGGATATCTAGCCTCCATTAAGCAAGCTGCTCCCACCGAAGGGCAAGGACGTGGAAGTTGTAGACTTTCAAAAGAGGCCCAAAGTACTCGAGTAGAATACGCTTCTGTACCTAAAGAAATCCAGGATGCATCCTGAGCCCCGAAAGTCACACTTTACCTAACATTGAACCATTTCGTGCCAATTTCAACTCGACGAGCAGTTCGCCCTCTAGGAATCTCTCAATGGTATCTGCTAGATCCTTCATCAATAGACCGTACTGTGAACTCTCGCTATCACTGGCTGTTGTGCCATATCAAATTTGTGGCTTTGCTCCCGTGCACAATCTTGCGCGAGATTTAAGTGACATAGCAGATATTTCAGCAGCGATATTTTCGGCGATATGGTGATATATGATGCTGCAGCGACAGGCATTAATTAACCTTTTCACCGTGTGCTCATGGACTCAGAGCCACCGTGAGCCTCATATCTAGCTCGTCAAAACGATTTTGAAGATGATCCTTTGTATGCGGTGCCCATGGACGTTTTTGAAATAGCTTATTCCGCCCGCAATGAAGCAATCTACTAGCAAATTGTCACAAGTAAACTGTCACGGTTTTATACCGCTGCGTACTATATAAACCCAATTAGCCATGTTGTCAACATGGCGCGTCATTTTGGCATGACATTAATAAATCGAACAACGGAATTCTATGGAAGCTTGTTCGCGTACAAAATAGTAGACAATGAGCTCAATGCTCAGATTAACAGTGACTACTTTGAGGCAGGAAGAAAGACAATGGTTCAAGTACTTAACTCATCAAGTATTAAGGTAATCTCGAAAACAGCGGCACTTCTAGACGGTTCAGATATGCAAACGAATCTCCCCTCTTCACCATACACCTCCTCGACTGGCCTTTCCAAGGATATCTTTCTCCAAGTATTCTTTCCTTCGCCGCGAACACATCACATCTGCACATCCATTGGCGCAAAACCGTGGTTTCGGTGGTAGAGCCTAACCAGAGAATATTGCTACACCCGAGACCTCCTTTCTGAGCGAATTACGAGTCGGGTCGCGAAACCATCACATTCGGGAATGGTGAGCTTGCCTCTTACATCCCCCTTCCCCTTTAAAAACACACGAGCGATTGGTCTCTCCAGTCACCTATCTAGAGCACCCAGCGTGCTGCGCACTCTAAAATCAAGATACCCACGGAAGATTTCCAAACCCAAGATCTCGGGATTGCGAGATGTGCAACAAATGCTAAATGTTTCATATAATCCACCCATCTATTGGTTTGTCCGCAAGGCGATAGATGGATCCTCGCGTTTCTTAGGCCATGGCTTTTGCACGGGATGCACGTCGGGTCTCCGGCTTTGCGGTTGCGGATCCTTTCGTACGGTACGGGCTAGCTGGTTGCTATATCCGTGATGTTGCCATGCGGAGGTGGGCAGGGCGGTGCGTGTTTGCTTGCTCTCCTCGTATCTATTCTGCTTTTCTCCTCGGGACTCGGGAGCGTACGTGCTCCATGTACAATGGCATTTTGGTCATCGCGCGATCCTGTGCAAAGGGGATGCGCCAAATGAAGGCGCTAGACCCGCCGACTTTCTCCCTGGAATGACTCCTCCATGTGTAGATCTTCACCTGGGTAAACGGCAAGAAGGGTTGTATCTCTGTACATTTCCGAAACGTTTGAGATGTGCAGCGAATCTTTATCCGCTCTATTTATTCCTCCCTTTCATTGGTTCAGTTAGGGACGCTCAAGCTCGATGGGTTTCTTTTTGGGAAAATTATAGTTTTTATTACACCTCTCCATATACAGCGTGGAAGAGAGTCTAAATCTTCGATGAAATCTATAGAAATACCATGCAAATTATACCAGGTCTTCAAAAGAGTTACACGGTATCCTAGTTTAAGCCCAAAATCCCGTACCATCATATAAAAAAACGGCGAGAAAGAAATGTTCGTCAAGTCCTGTATGTCCAAGGATGAAATATAAGCCTGAGCAGTATACTCTAAACAAGTGTGACTACTCAGTATGATTCGTAGGTGCGAAGCTTTTGCATCATCCGATTAGCCTAAAGCCAACCAAACTTTAACTTTAACTTCGCATCTTCATCTGCTCATCTGGATCTGATGCCACAAGCCATATCCGAAATTCCACAGATGATGAGATTTGCCAGGGGAAACCATCCGCCGCTTCGTTTTCTAGCACGGCTGTACGCCGCGGGTACAGAGGAGGATGAGGATGTTCATCTCCATCTCCATCTCCGTCTCCGTCTCCGTTTTCACCTCTCTTCATCTAGCATAGGCCCTGCGGCGTGTCCGGCAATACAGCCGCGGATCCCGGAAGCTCGGAAGCAAGCGACCCCGCAATTCGAGTGCCGTAGTTGTAAGGGTCCAGAAAGCTAAAGGTAATTTTCGAGATGGATGTTGTTCGACGTCGTGCAGATCATGTCGCTGCGCCAATGATGTGCTGCTTGTGGGCATGATGGGCCTGAGGGCGGAGTTGCGGGAACTATGAGATGTGCAACATTGTTGTACTGTATAGGAGGATAGTGGAGAAGGATGGTCCGGAGAGGACGGCCCGCCGTATTGGGCATGTATTTATTGGTCTATTGGGAGAGCTTGTGTTGTCGTGAGAAAGAGAGAGGGACGGAGAGGGAGAGAGACGAAAGCTCCGGCCCCGGCCCCGAGGAGGAAATTTAGACTTGCCATGTCCATGATGGGATGAATTAGTGATCGAGGAAATCGCGGATCCCGTGTTGAAATCGCGTATGCTCCTCACTATGCACGACCGGAATAAGATGGCCAAATCTGAGATGGAGTGCCTGAGCAAACGCTTCGAAGAAATCTTCGGACAACCACACCTCCGATAATCATCTTCGGACTTAGATAGACATGCAACAAAAATATCATCATCAGCATCATCTCGACTCATCGGGTTTGGGTCTAGATAGGCATGCAACATCTTTTTCGCCCAGTACCTTTTTGCTCTCAACACCAATAGAATGACATATAAAAACTCGATGTTTCGGAGAACCAACAGTTGGCATCTCCAAAATAGGCAAATTAACGCCGATAGGATTTGGTCACCGATACGATATGACATGACATCGCCGAATGTTCAATTTCTAGCTCCGAAGCAAGACGGAAGAGAGGAGGGAAAACTCACACTCGCAATCTCGGACTTTGAACAGACATGCAACAATATATTTTAGAATTTCTCGTGTCTGATAGCGTCCAATCATGCCGCAGAGGGAATGAAAGGGGGTAGAGTGGTCGAGGGGTTGAAATTCGGAGGTTAGGAGAGCGACGGGTGAGTCTGTGGCGGTGGTTCGGATGTTATATAGATGGTACATATTGGTGCAGCGAAAAACAATACTATTATACGGGAAAAAAGCCAAATTGAAGTCCGATAGTGTATGAGAACAGAGAAGCAGCGGATCTCGGAGTTTAGATAGACGTGCAACAAATGGTTGAAGAGTTGGGGATGATTGGGCAGAGAGTTTGGTTGTCTTGAACTCTTTGGGTGATGGTTTGGTTAGCAGAATGTGTTGGCTGGCAGAATGTGTTGGCTGAGAGATATTGATGAATACGGGTCAATGAAACGGAGCATCGGCATCGGCCCATGCGACATGTCAACCACAGTTACTCAAAGCGCACCACACAAGCAGAGAGATGGTGATAGCGACGGCAACTTATCAAACTCCGATATAACAGACATGCAACAAAACCTTACGAGTTTCGTTTCCCCCCAATCGCAATGTTCGAATTGCATACCAGTTGGTCTTCGGGGGGATATGAATCGAATGCATGCGGAGAGTTCGAGCAGGTCGATCGGGTCATGTATTTTGGACCACCAGACGGGGACATTGTTGGACAGTGATCGGTGTTTCGGAGGTAGGCACGCATGAGGGGATTGGCCGTTGGCACGAAAGGGTAGATAGATGATGGAAAATCCGAGATGGCAATTGAGATTCACCGATGTCAGACGTGCAACAATTGAGATGATATGGGAGTGTTTCGGTGATTATGAGGGTCTTTTAATCGCCGCGCTGTGAAGTCTATTTGGATTATTGGCGAGATGAAGGGGGTCCGATATCACCTTCCTTCGTAACTGAGGCTTATTACTGCAGCATTCGGATTCCGGGAATCCCTGTGACATTTTGATATCTGCTCTGCTTCGGGCTAGTTTGGATGCACAATTTGCTCCATAATATGTTCAAAAAGCGATAGATTGAAATCTAGCGGAATCATCTGTTGTTTTAATAGCATATTTGAAGATCACGGATCGATTACATAATGATCAATCTGTTTAAAAATCTATTGATTTTAAAATTAATTTTAAAATTCTATGCAAAGCATTTAAATGATTAGAAATCTAAACTTTAAATTTTTTACTTTAAAATATTTTAAATTTATAAGGCATTATATTTAAATTTATAAAGTATAATATTTATCAAAGTTTATAAATTAAACAAATTATATAACAAATTATTACAAAATCAACTTTTTTTAATCTTTATTTTTTAATTCGCAAATAAATTTTATATATAATATAAAAGAGCAAAAGATAAGAGATGAAAACAATAACAAAAAGAATAACTTTCTAAAAAAAGCAACATAACAAAAGAGAAGTAAAGGCTAATGTTAATCGGAATAATCATTAACTGTTACGCTTCCGCTGCCCGGTTGGCATGGCAGACGTTCCGGTGCACGTGTATGATGTCACGGTTTACATACTCGATTAGCGAGTATGTACCATGCATGTATCTTGTTTATATAGTTTATATATATATAACAATCTTTTCTTTATAATATAATCAAATAGTAGTAAATTCTAAAAACTTTATTAACTTTGTTCTAAACAGCTTTTTTACAATATAAGCATCACATTATTTACTACTTAAATATCAAATCGTTTTAGCTATCTAGTAGTTGTTTAAAAGAATACTTTTTTTAATAATATTTTTTTAGGAATGCTTTTAAACAACGAGATCATCTATTTATAGAAAAAAAATCAATACTAAATTTAATCTAACAACGATATACTTTTTATTACTTTCGGAAATTTTTTTGCTCTTCTTTTTCTTTTGATATATTTTGTTCTTCTCCCAACAAATTCAACGTTAACGTCGTCGTATCTCCTAATCAAGATATCGCATTAGCGAGTTTTGCGTTTGCATTATCAACTCCTCGTTCTACCCCTGATCTTACTATTAATATAACTACTCGAAATCAAAGTTAAAGAAAAAATAAAAAAACGAAACAAAAAGCAATATCTCCCTCACAATTTGTTTTCAATTTAAAGAATACCCTTTGCGATTTTACTTTGCACATCTTCGATTCTTAAGATCGCAAAAGCGAACACGCTATACAAAAAGTTTTTTTTGTTTAAACCATAGAAATTGATTGGTTATACGATAAGATTGTATATAGCATTACTCTTATTACTCTTTCTTTCAATTCTTTTTTCCTCGAAATAATTCTTTCTTTCATTAAAATTGATCAATACTTTATTACAAAAGAACAATATTAGTTTTGCAAAAGTTATAAAAAAACTTTAAGGAAATTACAAATCGATAACCTTAACAATTTTGCTTTTAGCTTTTTGTTTTCCGAATCTAGTAATAATTATCGCACTAAAAATAATTAATCCTTCATTTATAAACATAGTTTTTTAAACTCTTTATATTCCCTTTATTCTATTTATTCGTATTACCCCAAAGTAATTAATTTTATCAAAAAGCTAAACGATGATGTAAAACCCTAAATAAGTTTATAAAGTATATTTATTTTTAAACGTTTCGATCTATATATCAATATTTTCGATTCAAAGATAACCCGATATATCTACATTATAAACCAGATAAAATTGAAAATTTAAAAACATTTCTATACGTTATATACGTAAATTCCTTGTTTTATTAATACAAAACTAATATATTAACTGGCTGCAATTTATAACAATTTTGCAAAAGTTGAATATACCTGTATTCAATACAACCATTGAAAGATACTTAACGATCCCTTTATTCGATATAGTCATTTCTTGGAATAATATAAAACTTTTAGATTTTTGGTAACCCAAATTAAAATCATCGATAATACTTAATTGTTCAAAAATCTCGAAAACAAGATTTTTGATTATCTAGCTTGAACCATAGCTTTTTATAAAAACAATTATTTTATTATAAAAAAGTTAACCAATAAATTAACCAAGATTAATAAAAACAAAGTCTTTATACAAAAAAGAAACAAATATTATACTTTTCGAAAGTTTGCTTTTGCCAAAAGGCTATTCATTACGATATCAATTTACTTTCTTCAAACAAATCGAAACGCTAATTATCCTAGTATTGATGTAATTCAATATGCTTAGTTTAAACTGTTCTATTTGCTATATAACATCTCGGCGGGATATATTAAAATTTTCAAAAGTCCGACTTTCAGAGTTTTCACCCAAAACGCCGCTTTTTCTCTTGCTTTCAAAGCTTGTTTTCAAACATTATAAACAAACTTCTATAAGATAAAAGCGGATATCCCTATTGATTTTATTGTTATTATCGATAACGAATCCTTTAAAGATTTTTATGATACTAAAGATCATTTCGATCCTTAAATACATATTGAAAACGTTAAATCAATATATTAAACGAAAGATATCTGTTTAAAAACAAACGTTTAAACAAAGATTCCTTTTTAAATGTTATCAAAAATATACGATTCCTCGATTTGATCAAACTAATGAAAAGTTAGATTATAACTTTACTTTGTATCCTTTCCAAAAACGGATATTTTTTTAAATCAAATGCTTTCTTTGATTTTGAAGCAAACGAATACGTTTTTATTAATATTATGTTTTTTACTTTTTTATTTCCATTGTTTAAATTACATTATTATTTATTTAAAACTTTTATTAATATTAAAAGTTATAATAATATATAAAATCGCGCTATTACTTATTACACTTTTCTTAATCTTTTAATCAATGATTAAAAGCAATTATTCGTTCCATTTCTTATTACAGATCTAGGTTTTTACAATATGTCACGGGATATGGCTATCCCTGGTGTTATTCCTGTACTTCTAGCACATTCCTTACTTCTCTTTCTTATCCGTATTTGAGTATACTAGCCCCATCACAGTAAAGGCTACATATTCTTTACTGAAATAATACTTCTACCAAAGCATTATTACTGCTTTATATTACGTTTATATAAAAACCTCTAATTATTAGAGTTTAAGGTTAAATCAATCAAGCTTTTCTCTATTATATAAATCTAATTTCTACTATTTATACTATTAAATCATACGTTTATATTATCTTTCGATTCCCATTACCATGATTTATATTATACTATCGCATAATAGTTATAAGCCCGGTTAGCTTTTAATATTGCTAATATCTTGCTATCGCTTTAATTGATATTTTTACGATTTTTATATTCTTTTTATCTTTTTAACATTTTTAAATTCTATTATTAGTTTTTATCCAAACCCTACCATTTTCATTATAGCGTTTGTTTTTGTTAAGCTTAATACCAACGATGATTAGCTAGAATAATACATTGGATTACAAAATCTCTATATTTTGTACAATCTTTGAAGTACTTTCAATTCTAATGTTAAATTTTCATTTAACCACAAGTTTATCAATTGATTGATTATCCCGGAATTTCTTTCTTTTACTTTTAAAACGGTAACTAATCAATTAAATCGTGAATGTATTGCGAAATTTGTAAAGGATATTATTGAATATAAGTCTGCTATTATAAGGTTTATCGCAAATGTTGTTATAGAAGGGGCCTCAAAATTGAAGGTTTTTTCCTTAATTCGATTTGAATACTCTGGCTATTTAATTTCGAAGGATGCTTTAAAGAAGTATACGATTCGGAAAGTTGATTATTGTAACTATAAAAAGGAATATAATTCGAAATACAAAAAGTATTGAGATATATATATTTGAATAATTATAATAATTAACTTTATTTATTTAATGGATTTTTAGATAAGCGTGAGGGATGGCTATACATTTCGATAAATAATCGATTATTTTAAATCATATCTTTGCTTTACTAATAATCAAACCATTACAAAAGTTCAAAAGGATTACTTTGGTATATTTGCATTTGTTATTATCGCTTGGATTAATAATACTAAATGGGCTTAAGAATAATGAATTGCCTATCAAAAAGTAATAATCTACGATATCTCTAATATTAAAGAATTACTAGCTATCAAAAAGTTTCTTATTACAATCAAAAAATTCGATTTTTATTAAATTAAAGATATACAACAAAAAACTATTACTATCTTTTTTTATATCAATGAAAAGCCTTTTACCTTTAAACAAATTAAACGAAATTTTCTTTTGTTAATGCAAAACATCGAAAAAGCATCTTCCAAAAAAGCTTATATTATACCTTCAAATTACTTAATTTCATCTAATTCTTTTTTATCTAATTCTTCTTTATTCAATACTTTTTCTTTCAATAAAGCTTTTTGTTCTAATAACAAATCTTTTAATAACAATAATAAATCCAAATGCCTTTATCGCAAATACATTGATTTTCGTAGATATTGATATATTGTTAATATATATTATCGTTTACAACAAGCTTTTATATCTAGGAGTAATGTTTAATATAAAGTTATATTGGGTGATACCGAGATTTAAGATATTAAAGCATATTTAAAGGACCCAAAATAAAAAAACTTGTACAAAGCATTAAAGAAAAAAAATTAATTAAATGCTATTAATAGTCTTAGTACTGCTAGTAAAAAAAATAAATCGAAACTTTTTTTTCTCTTTACAACTACTATTAATACTATGTTAATAAAATTTGAAGATATCAATAATATATACTTTTTCGTTTTATTAATTTCTCTTTATTATTTTTCCTAGAGCATTCTCTTTAACAATTGTAATACTTTACATTTGGTTAACGATATTAAGCTTTTAAATAGAGATATATATCGATTAGCAAATGCTAACGATTTTATTAAATCTACAATCATTTCCTTTCCTATTTTAAATAAAAGCATTCGTATATTCAAGAATCTTCTATATAACAAGTTTGGCCTTAATACTAAAAACTTGGTATTCAACGATGTAGCTTTTATACTAGGGTTTTATACCAATCTTATTTCAAAATCTTTTATAAAAGAAAAAAAAGCGTAGTTTTATAATAATGACGATATATTAAAGATTAAGCCTATAAAGAACAATTGTATATTGGCTAATTATATTCGAAAGTATAAACTAGTTATTATTGAATACAAATCTATTTCTTTTTCTTATTTTTTTGATCTTTCCCTTGTTTCTGTAAATCGCATTGTAATGGTTTATTCAACTACTTCTTATTAAATCAACTAATCGTATTAACGTTTGTATGATCAATTTATCCCAAAGAAAGATTTTAACGAGTTTTGGCATAAAAAAGCAAAACATTTAGGCAAAGAAGCTTTAAAGTATCTAATCTATATGGCTAGAGAAGTTAGAATTAAAGGAATTACTAGGGTCGATTACATTGATTGTACTACCACATACACAAAGCAAATCGTTTTACGCAAACCTAATAATTCTCTTTCTTTAAGACTTTTCTATAAAATCCAATGAAATCTTTTTGATTTTTTTTGTAAGTATACTAGCGCTTTCTAACTACTAATTATCAAGGATATATTTAGTGGTAAGATATTCTCTTTCATTTTGAATCAAAAGATATATACCGAAGTTTTCAAAATGTTATAGAACTTTGTAGCATAGGTTTATCGCAAATATAGATTTAATATTATTGTTATAAAGCAAAACAACGATATATCGATTATTGATATTAAAAGTAATACTATTTTCGAGAATTGGATTGTTAAAAAGGGTTTTAAACTTAAACTCTCATTCTCTTATATATACGAATTTAACGATAGCGTTGAATATGCAAATCAAGAAATTATAACAAAACAAATCAAAATAAAAACCTCTTCAGGACTACTCAACAAAATGTAAATGGAGATAATGTAAGCCGCTATTTACCTTTACAATATAAATCCTTTGAAAAGTAAAGGCTTTAAGTATTCAAACGAAGTTTTTGATTCTTGGTTTTGTTAATATTTCCAACGATACGATTTTAACCTTACTAGATTTACTACAAATAATCTAAAACCTGATTAAAGCGATATATATCGCTACGATTATCGTACATACCCATTAAATAAAAATAAAGAGATAAGTATAAAAAGTAAATAATACAAAACTAATTCGAAAGTTTATATTAAGTATTTGGTTAAGTATATGCCTAAAACGCATATTTATAGAATCTGGATTCCGAAGTTTAACAAAATTATTATTATTCGAAACGTTACTTTCGACAAACGTTATACTTATAGAATAAATAAAGTTTACGGCATTACTAATATTATACCCGATTTCGATTTTAAGAATCTTGTTAAAAAGTTTGATATTTTTAAAGAAACAAATACTAATAAAGCTATATTCAACTACAAATCAAATGATTCAATTTCAATCATAAACAAAGAGAATAAAGATATTCTTAAAGCCGTATATACTCTAAAAACTTTTATCGAGATATCAACTTTGAGAATAGATTTAAAGGGTATTAAAACATCGATATCTTTTGAACCGACTTCTTTACTTAGTAATAAAGACTATAACAATCTAAAAGAACCTTTTCCATCGACTTTATAGGCTTTGAAACTTATGAAGGAAGTAGAACCTAGTATTAAAGTATAACCAAATCGTTTAATATCGACAATTAAAGATATACTAGATGGTGATCAAATTAATTCCATTAATCGCAGATCCCTACGCTTTCCCGTTGCATTTTTAATTACCCAAAGCAATAGAATGAATTACGAAATCATTAAAGTATTAGTTCAAATTCAAGATCAAATTTATGATTTCCAGAACAAAGATTTAATAGTTGCTAGTAAAGCATTTAATATTCCAAATCAAATAAAGAACGAGGTAGATTCTTAATACAGATCGCTTTTTATTGAATCAACAAAAATCCTTACGCTTTATGAAATCGAAGAACCAGTTATATCTCTTTGATCTCCACTAAAAACATGTACGATAAAGGAATATCAAAATCAATATACTCTAGTTCTTAATCTTCATCGTTCTTTTAAACAAACTTAAACAATTCAAGTAGAAATACCCAGAACTAATCTCAATCCAAACAAATTCTAGTTATTTTTTGACTACTAATTTGATCGTTTTGATCAACTTGTTAATCGATTACATTTTATATAACGTTTTTAACGTTTATATCAATAGAATACCGGAAATAGATCGATTAATATATTTATTGGAACTGTTATTGTACAATCTTTAAAGTCAATTCGAAGTGATAACCTCCTAAACAAATTCCATAATACTTTCTAACCAGATCAAAATGATTTAAATGATTCGGAGGAAAAGAATAAGTTTATTACATTTTACAACGTTGTTGCTTTTACAATCAATTTCAAACTAACCCTTTCTTTGCCTTCAAAACCTTCAAATGTTCTCCCAAAAATGCTCAAATCTGCCGCACCATTATTTCCTTGCTTTTATAGTTAATTAAACAAATATGTTTTTGAACCTTGGTTTAAAAAGAATTGCAATAAAAAAATTAAAAACCTTAAGAATAAGTAAACCTAAAGAGAAATCGAAACAGGGTTGAGCAATATTCGTTCGATTCCTTTTCAATAAGTTTTCGATTATAAAAACGATTCTAAAGGGTATATAAATCAATACTGCTTACGTTTAGTAATTCAAAGAGATCTTCAAGACAAAAACACAATCGAATCTATTTACGCTACAACTTTCGCTGTTAAATCGTTTTGCATTATAATAACTATGATTACTAAATACGATTTGAAAACCAAACAATTTAACATTATTAACGCTTTCGTTAACGCTATAAAAAACCCTAGTGGTATTCCCGTAATATACCTACTTCCGAATGGGTATAAAGTATTTGATAAGTATATTATTATTAATTAAGCTTTATATGGTTTCCAGAACTTATTTGCTTTATAGTATAAGGAATTTACTATTATCCTTGTATCTCTTAATATAGTATAATGCTAAAAGGAGCCATGTATTTATATGACTTAGAATAAATGTATTTTAATACTTTTCTTTGTAGACAATATTCAAGTTATTTACTATAGAAAATATATTAAAACAATCAACAAAATCATTAAAGGAATCAAAAAGAAATACGAACTACGCGATTTGGGTGATACTTCGTAGTTTTTGGGAATTCGAATTATAAGGGATCGAAAGCTACACAAGCTCTAACTAGCTTATAATACTTATATATCCAAAATAGCTAAGAAATTCGGTTTCGTTAATAACAGCGCCGCTACCTCTTTACTTACTATAATATTTATTAAATACAAAGAAATCGCAATTCTCTCATTTATAAAGGTTTATTAGAAAAAGATTGATTTTATATTTTATATAGTTATTATTATTCAACCAAACGTTGCTTTTACAATTTCTTAATTAAATTATTATTTAACTAATCCGTCGAAGAAGCATATAAAAGCCGTAAATCATTGTTTACAATACTTATAGAATACAAAGTATTTAAGTTGTAAATATGACGGAAATCCATTACCTCAACTTTTATCTTACTTCGATATTTCTTTTGCGGATGATTCTGATTCTAAGCGGTTTTTACAAGAATATATTATGTTTTTATTTGAAGGCCTTGTTATTTGGAAGACCTTTCGCCAAACTATTATTACTATATCTACTACAAAAGCAAAGCTTTTGAGTATTAAATATATTACTAAAAAGACTATGGCTACTTTTAGACTTTTGAAGAAAGTTAATTTAATGATATAAGAATCTATTACAATTTATTGTAATAATATCCAAGCTATTCGTTTTGTTGTTAAAGAAAACAAACGTATTATTACAAAGTTGCATTATATTGATATTCAAAATATATGGCTTTGTTAGGAATACGCGAATTGGAAATTTCTAGTATCCTATTTAACGATTAAAGATATGCTTACAAATGGATTAATAAAGAATTTGGATCGTTAACTATTCAAGAGATTTATATTGTTGATTAATTTATAAGATACTAAATCATATATTACAAAAATCGATTAAATCTTATATTTCAATATTATATATTCTATAATAATACCCTTTTCTATCGCCCGCTACTTCTTTTGGCTTTTCGCTTAATAACGATGGCCTGGGCCAAATCCTGCACCTTTTGATTATTATCGTTACTATTGTTATTTTCGGAGATAAGGTTTATAAAGGTATTCACAAAGCGGCCTATTATAGTAGGATTTGTATTGCTTGTACTTTTTAAACCTTTTAAGTATAACTTTTTTTCTTTCTTTTCTCTTTTTACAATTATCTTTTCTTTCTCTTTCTGCTTCTTTTTCAACCCCTTCTTTTTCTTCAACTTCTTTTTGTAATAGAACAACATTATCTTTAATATTATCCTAAACAATTTAAACTTTTATATTTCATTTGATTATTATTTTCATGTTTTCAATATAAAGAATAAAATTATTTATCAATTTTGTTTTTTCTTTAACCTTAGCCTTAAAAAAGTTGATCGTTATTGTGTAAAAGTAATTAAAAAGTTTAGTACAAAAGTAACTATAGCATTCATAGCATTTTACATCAATTAAATTAACATTGCGATAGCATATATCATTGCTTTGCTTTGCGATTAATAATCTTATACATTAAACGCAAAGCATAATATTCCTTTTTCCCTTTATTCTTAGCTTTCTACATTTAAACGTTTTTTTTTTTACTCCTTTTCCTTTTTCTTTCTTTTTTCCCTTCTCTTTTACTTCTATAATTACCTCCATTTTCCTTTTTTTAGTACTACAAATGCTAGGACCCGCAACTTTTTCCATTTCACTTTCCACAAACTCTTTACTTCTATTAAAACTAATACTTTAAAAAAGGAATAAACAACTTTAATAGTTATTATCAAAAGGATTTGTAAGGTTGTTTAGATCTATCTCCTTCTTCTCCTCTACTTCAAATCTAACCGGACGCTAGAATCACATTAGTATTATACCGGGCAATTAGCAGGTTTAGAAATACTTATTTTACGCTTACGCATGTTGCGTTTTGTAGAACTAACCATAGCTATTAGCGAGGAAGAGGCCATTAGTGATAGTGCTTTAACAAAGGCGTTTGGAAGGGGAATTTTAAGAAACACTAGATAAAGATTATATTAAAGACAATAGTATATATAACCATTACCTTTATCATTAATTGATGGTTCCTCTCGAACCAACGTTACTCTAGAAAACGAAAAGCTTTTATTTTCTTTTTTTTCTTTTCTTTCTTTTTTTTTTTTTTTCTTTTTTTGAATACTAAAGAAGGAAAAAGGTAGAACTATTACTGAGTAATTAATAAGAACAAATAATAAATCCATCTCACTTGTTGGTATATTTCTCTTCTCCAAAATCGAATTAAAAGATAAAGATATTCTATGAAGAGAATATTTATACGGCTTAAAACCCTTTAAAGAAGAGGTTAATTGACGAATAAAAGGAAAGCGTATATTGTAGAGATCATTTATATAATTAAAGTGAAATAAATACTAGGAATACGTTGTTAAATTGTATAAAAAGGCCATATTTGATTATATTAAAAAGATTATACAGTTTTAAATTTAAAGCGCGAGTATCTATTGTTTTAAACCTACGATATACTACGTTTTACAAACGATATCGCTTATTACTTAGACAATAATTGTTATCGAAAAACGATCTAATTTAATGATCAAACAACGATTTCTTTGCTTTCTTTGTTGTTGATGTTATTAAGCTATCGCTAGTCGAGATTATGCGTGTTGCTACTAGTAACGTGTATATATAATAACAAATACTTATATCGTTAATTTATACAATGCGATTTTGTTGTTTATATATTTCTTTTGTTATATTGTAGATCAACAATATTGTTGTCGCTTTGGAGGGTATATTACGGGATATGGCTATTCTTGGTATTATTCCTATATTTCTAGCATATTCTTTATTTCTCTTTCTTATCCGTATTTGGGTATACTAGCTTTACTATAGTAGAGACTACGTATCCTTTACCAAGGTAATACTTCTACCGAGATACTATTATTGCCTTATATCACGTTTATATAGAGATTTTTAGCTATTAAAGTTTGAAGTCAAATCAATCAAGCTTTTCTTTATTATATGAATCTAGTTCTCACTACTTACACTATTAAACCATACGTTTGTATTGTCTCTCGATTCCCATTACCGTGACTTATATCATACTATCGCATGATACAATATTATATTAAATAAATTATAGCTTTTAAAGTTGTAAATAAAGTTCGATTATTTTAATCAACATTTCGAATAGCTTTTAAAACGATTATTTATATACTTATTGAATCAAAATCTATTGTTTTCGAAAAGTGATTTGAAGCAGAAAAAGATCGATCGATTTATATAACAAAACATTGATCGGAAAAACAATAAGCTTGATATCTATTAACAATAACAAAACGTTTAATTTAAATTTATTATTGTATTTATGGTACAATCTTTTAATCTTATATTTACAAAGAAATTTAACCCTTTTCTTTCTTTTTCTCTTCAACAAATATTTGAAAAAGCTTTTCAACAATTGTTTAAAAAAGTTTGCGTTGCAAAGTTACAAAAGTTTTATAAATCGTTGCTTCACCTTCTATTCGATACTATCGATATTTACGTTTTTATGCCTATACAATTCAAACTTTTGTATAAGAAATATAAATACAATAAGCTTTTCGTTATCATTTTCAACGATATCGAAATTGTTATACAAAAACATTAATAAAAACAAAATCAGAAAAACCAACTTTTAACCGCTATAAACGTTTATCAGCATATTGAATCTCAATTACATTTGAATAATGCTTTTATTATTATTAACAAAGAATTTTCAATTTCTTTAATATACAAAACCTTTTAAAAAGCCTTTTCCAAAGCCGATTTGAATATACTATTATTTTATTATCCATACAATTATAAAATTATATTGGAAAGTGAAAAAAAAAAAGCTTTGAAATATAATCCATTTTATAAAATATTGTTGAAATAGTTAGAAATTATTAAGGAATACCTAACTAATAACCTGGTTAAAGGATTTATAAAGCTTAGTTAAGCTTTTTATACAATATTTGTTTTGTTTATTCGAAAAACTAATAATACATTTCGATTTTGTATTAATTTCCGTTTACTAAACTTTCTCATTTACAAGGATCAATATCCTTTCCCTTTAATCGATAAAACGCTCGTATATCTTGCTAATACAAAGATCTATATAAAGCTTGATATTCGTTAAATCTTCTATCGAATCAAAATGGATTTTGTTTTTAAAGAATATACTATATTCTGTATACATTACAATTTTTACAAATGTAAAATTATATTATTTGGCTTTATAAACAATTTAGCAATCTATTAGAGGTATATGAACAATATATTTTTCGATTATTTAAATGTATTTTGTATTGTTTACTTTAACGATATTCTAATCTACTTTAAAAATAAAAAAGATTATTAAGTTTAAATTAAACTAATCCTAGTTTGATTTAAAGTTGCTAATCTTTAAGCCAACTTTAAGAAATATAAATTCAATGTTAAATATACTAAATATTTCGGATTTATCATCTCCATCGAAAATGTTAAAATTGATTTAAAGAAAATAGAAATAGTTAAAAATTGAATATACTCTACAATTATTAAAAGAATTCAATTATTTTTTGGTTTTTATAATTTTTATTATTGTTTTATTAAAAACTATGGTATTATAGCCAAATCTTTAACAAAGTTTATCAAAACTAATACTCTATTCCATTTCGATAATTTGTATTACAATACATTTAACGTTTTAAAACAAAAGTTTATTTTCGCTTTTTTGCTTTGGTATTACGATTATAACTTTTCTTGTATATTTAAAACCAACACTTCGGATAAAATAATCGTTAATATACTTTTTCAAAAGTATAATAACAATTAGCTATTTGTAATATATTTCTCTAAGATTATGGTTTTTATTGAATTGAATTATAAGGTTTACAACTGTCGGAACACGTGAACAGGATCCTGACATGTATCGGGCAATGCCGTAGGCATTGTACGATACATGCAAGGAAGATATGAAATATCTGTTATACACTAGAAGAGTTTTCATCCCCTTTTCCATTTTAAGCAAAAAAGCAAGAAATAAGTTAATATACAATTTCTTTTATAATTAAATATATTTTTTTTCCTTTATACGAAAAAAAGAGGATACACATTTTAATTCAATACAATACTTTTCATATCATACATTTTGTGCTCAATACAACCGTAGGCCTACAGTGTGAACCCAACAACAACAAAAAGATATTATTAATAATATATTTTTTTGGCTATTGGAAATTAGAATTAACTAGTTCTTCTTATCAAATTCGAGTTTATATAAATTATAAAGCTTTAGAATACTTTATAACTATTAAAGCTTTGAATGTTTAATAAATTCGATAAACCGAATTACTAATTGATTACAATTTCGTTATTATATATCGTCCCAGCAAAGATAATCCTTTCGCCGATACTTTTACACATCGCATCGATAAATTCGATGTATAGAATTAAACGAAAAAGAAAAATCGCTTTCAATAGTTTATAAAGAATAATCAAATCAATACAAGGATTATATAGAATAACCTGAAGAAAAAGATTAATAATAATGCATTGTTTACTATAAATTTGGTTTTTATTGTTCTTTATTTCAATATTATTAATCGCATTTTCAATATCAACCATTTTTTTGATAATTTATAAGCTTTACAAATCGAAGTATTCAAAAACCATAAACATTTTGCTTTCCAAAATAGTTTACTATTATTTAACAATCGTTTAATAGTACTTAATTCGGAAAACTTCCGTATATTCTTTATTCGAAAGGCTTATGATTTAGTTTTTACAATATATTCTGGAATTAAGAAAACTTATCTTTTGTTGTTAAAACAATACTATTGGTTTAGTATATTTACAACAATTGCTTAATATATATACAATTGTTACATTTGCAAACGCAATTCTATATTGCGAAATTATACTTTTGGTTTGTTATATTTGCTCCCCATTTTTAAACGAGTATAATAAAACGTTATTATAGATTATTGCAGTTTTAATAAAGATAAATACGGTTATAATAACGTTTTTGTAATTATTGATTGATTAATAAAACAGGCCATCTTTATTCCTTGCTATAAGGAAATTGATTCATAAAAACAAACCAAGTTTTATTTGTATTATGTTTATCGATATTATAGAGCCCCCAAATCGATTATATCGAATAAAGATCTTCAATTTATCTCAAAGTTTTGATAAAAATTTAATTAACTATTAAACATTAATATTAAACTTTTCATTGTTTATTACCCTTAAACAAATAATCAAATAGAGATTTATAATCAATATTTGCAATAACGTTTATACTTATTCGTCAATTATTATTAAAACGATTAATCGGAATTCCTATTTATAATGGATTATGTTCAATTTACTCTTTTACACGAATCTTTTAAAGGATTATTGTTTTTTAAAGCTTTTTACGGTTACTTTTTATATAATAATTGAAATTGGAATATTAAAGATAGCTTTTCAATAAAAAACATAAATATCCAAAACGCTCGCAAATTTGCTAAATACAATTAAACAACCGTTGTTTATATTAAGGAAGGTATTCTTTAAGTTTAAAAAAAAATGATCCGATTTATCAATTCGCATTGTTATATTATAAACTTCGATATTGGAGATTATATATGGTTGAATATAAAAGATTACTCTATCCAACAACCCTTCAAAAAGCTTAATTATCTTATTTAAAGTTGATTCAAGATTATAGATTAAATAAATAGCTTTTTTTGTTTCGAATTTTCTACTATTATGAAAATATACTTAATGTTTTCGCCTAACAAATTTTGGAAGATTTACAACAACTCTTTCCTTGATTAAATTCAAAAGTCTTCATTGCTTATTAATATTATTGGTGATTTTGAATAGAAAATAAAGAAAGTTTTTGTTGTTAAAAAGATTTACAATTCTTTATAATACTGCGTTTCCTAGTTCAATGTTAACGCCAATCTTACTTAGTACTTTGCTTTTGATTTGAAAATTGCTTTTTACAAGTTATATGATTTCTATTAAACAAACTTTATACTACCCGGTTTTTTTGTTCTATTGCTCGAATAGATTAAGCTTTACGAGAGTGGAGAAAACGATTACGATTACGTTAACAACAATAAGTTTATATCCATTGCCGATTGAATACATTTCTTTCAAACCATTTCGTAATTACGATTATTCGAAGAAATCCTTATATCACATCAAATTATCGCTATTATTATTAATACTAATTAAAATAACGCGATCCTCGATATGGTATAAAAAAAAAAGGAATCTCTAAAATAAATACAAAATGGTTAATCTTTATTATTTTATCTAACCAAAGGACAAATAGAGTTACCAAAAGAGAAAAAAGAAATACTATCCATTTAAAACGAAATGCCGTTTAAAAAGCTTCGGTTTTTAGCCGTAGTTCCAAAACCACTTTTTTCAATATTTGCCCGCGCTTTTCCTCCTGTCCAAGCTTTTCGCGCGTTTAATATTTCTTCAACTTTTTTTTGTAGATTTTTTTTACACATTCCCTTTTCTTTTTCGCTAAAATTCCTTTTAACACCTCCTTCGAAAACTTATATTTAAACTTCGCTTACAAAGCCATCTATTTCTTTATTAACAATATTGTAAAAAACGATTAAGGAAAAAAATAATTTACTTTCGCTTTTTATCTGTAAATCAATAACACTTTACGATATTTTAAAAAATCGTTCAATAATTGATTTTCCGAAACCTTTTTATATCTCTGCTTTTAATTAAAACAAAAAAAGCAAAACTTTTTTTTTTGCTTTGATACAATATAATATTTCCTTTTTAAGTTTTTTGCAAAGCAACTCCGTATATATAGTATATATATGTTTTCGAAATCCTTGAAATAATTGTTAATAACAAACGATAACCTCGCCGGCAATTTCAACAATAATTTGATCGATTTTTTGTACAATTTACAATATATTGTTTTAAATATATTATTGTTATTGTTTTTCGATTGATTTGGAGTTTTCGCAATAGGCTTTTTGCCGTTGTTATTGGCCCAGGCCGGTATTGTAAACGCCCGATTCTATTATTGCTATTGTTATTGTTTCATTATTGATATTTGGTTTTGTTATTGTTGTTGTTATTGTTTCAACGTAATCTTTTATTGTAGAGAACCTTTATCGATAAAATTTTGTATTAGCGATTCAAATATTTGAATATATATTATTATTATACCAAATTAATATTATTGTTTGCTGCCCAAAAAAAAAAGAAAATTAACCCATAGGATCAATTGAAAGGCTTTGCTTGTTAAAACCATTATTGCTTTTCATTTAATTTTCTTCATTATCTTTATAATTTTGTTTTGAAGAAGAAGAAAAAAAAAAGGAATCTTAATTATAATAAATGTTTTTAATTTCGATTATTTTGTTGTTAGCGCTGCTTATATATTTGTTGCATTTTTACATTGCTTTTGCTTTTTGGTAAAATTTCTATTCGACGATCTTTTTGTTATACTTGGTGTAGAATTATTCGATTTATTGGTATGGAAAGATATATTTAAAAAAGCAATAAATTTGATAAAGAAATTGAAATGATTTGAATATAGATTTAGATTTACAATAGAAAAAAGCTTTTGTTATATACCCTTTTAATACAAACACTATTTTACCGTTTCGAAATACCAAATAAACATTTATTTTGTTGCGAAATGCCCATATATACATTACCGTTTAAAAATAAACAAATATAACTATATACTTTGCAAAAACAATTGCAAAGTTTATAATAAACGCTTTTTGCTTGATTTAATTGATTGATAAATATTATATAGGGTATAATATAGGATTATTAACGGATAGTTGTTCAAGAACGAGTTTTACTAAAGAAGGGAATAGTATTACGCTTTCGTTGCCCGATTGGTATAGCAAACGTTTCGATGTATATATACAATATCACAGTTCATATACTCGATTAACGAATATTGAAAAGATGGGATTGTTCGTTTTGATTGAATGTGTGTGTATTATGCGCGGCGTAAGGATCAACTCTAATGTTGATCGCCACTAATAAATACTAGTAATGTTTTATAGACTAATAATTAAACTAGATCATGTGTAATACCCTTTTCATAGGCACCCCTGGTTTATAATATAAGTCCTGCGAATGGAACAAAGCCAAAGTACCTGCATCTTTTAGCTATCTATTTAGCTCCTCGCTATCCGAATAATCAAAAATAACTCTTCTTCGACTTCTTAATTACTGGGCTAGTATTAGTATCTTCTATGCTTTCGATAGTAGTTTTGTTAACTTCCTTTACAATTGTTTTGATACCATCCTTTGCAATTTGCTTAATAGTATTATTCGCAACGATTTCAATTACATTTTCCGCAATTATTTCGATAATATCCCTTTTAACTGGTTCGATAACTTTCTCCGCAATTATTTTGGTAATATCCTCCACGATTATTTCAATAATATTCTTTACGATTACCTCGACAATGTTTTCTACAACTTTTCAATTCTCTTTAACAATGATAACGGTGGTTATAACTCTTTAATTCTTTTCAACAATAACAACAATAATTGCAATTCCCCAATTCTCTTTAACAATAATGACAATAGTTGCAATTCCCCAATTCTTTTTAACAATGATGATAATGATTACAATTCCCTAATTCTCCTTAACGATAACAACAATAGTTGCAATTCCTTAATTCTTTTTAGCAATACTAACGATGGTTATAACTCCCCAATTCTTTTTAGCAATATTGACAATGTTTATACTATTAGTTTACTCGTTTTCTCTATTAGTTCTTTTACCAGCCATTACACTAATAATCCAAGCAAGTATTGAAGTTGTAATATCAATTGGTTTCTATAATGCTATTGGAGCTGTATTAGCAATAACCTCTATTTCAATTTGTATCTTAACATCATATTCATTCGCATTTACAAAATATTAGGTTTTTACTCCTTCGATGTTATTGATATTCTTATTAATAGTTTTAACTTTAGTATAAACGTATGGATAAGTGAATAGACCAGCAAAACTCTTTATAGTAAATGTAACACGGATACATGTTTTGTATTGCTTAGTAGTAGTGAAAGTGTTAATAATGTTGAAAAAGACTTAATTAGCCAATTTGAGATTGTAAATATTACCTATATAAAAATAAAAGGCTTCGATTTGTATATACATTACGGAATTGCGGCCTGAGTTGTTAATAAATTCGATAACTATGGTTCGAACCGGGTTAGCGAACATGATTGGGGTGGAATCTTTTTGAATTGAATTAATAAAATAAACTTTGATTTAATTGTAACCTTTATCAAGATGGATTTTAATCAATCTACTAAACGTATAACGATAAACTTTGATTTGGGCCATATAATAAGTAATAATTCCAATATAAATTATTGGAACCCGATTGTTGATTAATACTTCAATAATATTGATATTAATTGTAGTAGAAATAAAATTAAACCAAGATTTGATAATATTGTTTATGATTTTGGGCAAATCAATAACCTTTATATAAAGGTATAAAATAATAATAGAGAAATCGGGGAAGATAATTTATAAACCATTTATTACTAATTTGTATATAAAAAACCAAATTAAATCTTTGATTTGAATCGAATCCATTAACCGGGATTCGTAGAACAATGCAAAAAGAATAACCATAATACCGGGATAGCCACGGTGTTGTTGGTACAATTCAGTAGTAAACCAATAAACAGATCGGAAATAAATAAAAATGTTTTATCCTAATTCGGAGGTGCTTCTTTGTAGTCCAATAATACATTAAACGTTAAGATTCAATTGGCGATTATTTTCAATTAGAATTAATTTGTTGATATTAATCTATATCAATAGGAAAATCGCAAAAAAGAAATCTATAAAGCCAGCTTTATTCATAATGATAATATGAACTTTTCTGTACAACTTTGTGAATACACGATTATCGATTTGGGAAAAAATTATAATAATAATATTAACAATTTCTTTTACAAATCGAAGAATTATAAATAAGGCTATCTTTTTAAAAGATTAAACATTTTCAGATTTTATACAAAAGGAACTTTCCATTTCGTACCGAAAATATAATTGGAATATGTAAGCAAGGGCTAAGTAGGTTTTGATTAGTTCAAAAGCTTGAGTTATTGTACTTTGGTTAAAGAATCGATATCGAGTATCTCAAACATTGTTTTCTTTAAAAATCATTTAACGATTGATAAAAATGATTATAGTATTTATTATAAAGGTCTTTGCTAGTTGTTGAATATATCGATCGTTGATATTCAAAGATTCTAAAGATAAAAAATCGCTGCGAATATCAAAATCGACGAAATTGCTAATCAATTTTTTCTTCGAAAGAATCTTTACCAATTCGTTTACAATTATTACCTTTTCAACCAAGGATTTGGTATACTCGATTTGATATATTCGGTTTTTGTTTTAACAACGAGTTGCATGTGATTTTATCTTTTTTTTCTTTTTGGTAAAACCACTATTATCCTTATATTCGTTGTTATTCTTTATAGTTAGAATTTATCACGGAGGATAGCTACGAATATATAATGAAGTAATATCAGAAAGGGATAAAGGTATAGATATAAAACAGTGATTATATTGTTGTCTGTCTCTATAATACAAGATCCATCCGTTCCTAATATACCTATATTCACGTGATTCTACGTGATCATTATCTGACTCTAAGATCTTAAGGATCTACAGTATGATAATCTATGATATCATAGATCTATAATATAATGATCTTTGATATCATAGTATACTGATAGTTATAAGTTTAGATGATTTTAAAAGAGATTAATATACTAATTAAGAAGATCTAATATTATATTAGTATAATAACACATAAAGCGTTTATATTAATTTTGGAAAACTTGTTTAATTAGTAGTATACCAAGCTTTTAGCGCTTCGGAGCTTTCTAGCTTCGATTAATCAAAAAGTGGGTAGAATGTTTATACGTTTATTCCCAAAAGATCTAAGGTTTATATGGGATTACAATGTTCTACAAACATATGATTATTATATGCTTTATACTTTTAGCGTGATATACCCTTTAGATCATATGCACAGCATATAATTTGCTTACAAAGCAAACAAAATAAATAAATCTACAACTCTACACTATTCGTGTAATCCTTTGTTGATGTAAACAAACAAACGGAAACTAATCTAATGATGTATATACAATTTCTCTACGAGTAATTGTATAAATAAATAATTCCATATAATTCTATAGATTCCTGAATCGTTGATCCTATAAACGATAACAATTATGGTTGAGGGCATTCATTGTATATTTATTATATTTAATTGTTTTGTAGTGTATTATTGTTTTGTTATGATTTCTATTATCCGGCTATATAATAATAACTTTGATCCCTCAATCCTTTAATTCTTTAAGCTATTAATAACAGTAGTAGCAACAACAACAATATCAATAATAATAACATCAACAATATTAATATTAATATGCTTCGTTGTGCTTGTTTTTCCCGGGCCGGGAACTTTTCCTGTGCTTGGGAAGCATTGGCTGCTTTTCGCCGTTGTATTGTTTCTCTTTTTTTTTTTTCTTTTTTTGCTTTTGTTACTCTTTTTACTCTTTTTTCTTTTTTTGCTTTTTCTTTTTCTTTTAATTCTTTTAGATTGTTTTTGGGATACTTTCGCTACACCTCCGTTCCCCTTCCCATCGCTTCTATTGTTGCTTTTCGCTTTTTTGTTCCCTTTTTTTTTTACTCTTTCGATTCTTTTTCTTTTCGTTCTTTTCGAGCCGGTTTTGGCGAAAGTAACGATAAGGATAAGGATAAGGATTAGAGTAAAAATGAGGATAAAGATTTCTTGTTTCGTTAGGAAATAAATATTATAATCACTTTAGCAATATATCATTTATATTTTACAGGATTCTGATGGGGACTTTGGTTCTGATTCTACAAGAGTTGAATAGGATAGTAAATCGGGCAGTAAGGGGTCTGGAGTGGTATCTTTCATTCCTATTATTTTTCTTATAGCGACTCTTTGTATTCTTGTTAAAAAGATTTGGTTTAAAAAACCAAAGAATCCCCATTTGTGTATGCAATATATAAAATCGTTGATTGTTAAGCAAGGAGATAGGATTTGTTATAAAAACGCGGATTTCTAAAAAGCTTAGTGTTATCGATACTTTACGTATATATATCGGCTTTTGCCGGCACATTTGTATGCAATAGCGGATGATTTTTTGGTTGCGAAAGTTAGTAATAACGAAAAGGTATAATATTCTTTTTTTGCTTTATAATCTAATTATTAATTATGTGATTATAGGAGGTGAAATGTTTCCGGGCCGCTTTTCGAAGTATCTTGAAATACATTAATCTTCAAATAGCTTCGAAATCGGTGCGGGGTATATCTACGCTGGAAGCAAATTCCTTTGGAAGCGGGTATGCTTCAAAGGATTACTTTGCAGTGGCAAAAATAAAGAGAAAAAGAAAGGAAAAGAAGATGGGTAGTGATAATGGAAAGGTTGCTCAAAAATAAACTTCCTTTGGGGTAAAAATGGAGAGTAGGGATTGGGGTAATGGGGTATAGAGGGAGTACTGTAGTAATATTAATTTGTATAAATACCACATAATTATCGATTATTCGATAACCTTTATGATTCGATCCTTAGCGTTTTGTATATTGATTAGTTTAACAAAATATTCAAACTTCTGTTTAGTAAGATTTTTAGTAAGCCCATTTGCTAATATATCAACAATTAGTAAATATATAATCAAGAATTGCTTATTAGCGTATTCTTAACAAAGCCATATATTCTAAATATCCACATGCCTAAGTTTAATAAAGATTCTTTTATTCTCCCCAATTATTAATCGGATTGTTTAAATATTATTGCAAAAGATATTAATAAGCTTCTTTACCAATACCCTGATCTTTTTTAAAAGCCGTAATATTGCTATTGTCTCTTTAATCGATCTTTCTATACCTAAAAGTTTTGCTTTTATAATCGAAATAGTAACTATATCTTGTTTTATAGCTTTCCATACAATAATATTACTATACAATATAATTATATAGCTTTGAAAGAATCTCCAAATAACCATATTATTTGCAAAAAAAGCATCTAAAAAAATTATTATTTGAAATATATAATTATCCCTATAATAAATAAAGAAATATCGAAATCTGTATAAATATACAATACAATGATTTGCTACTATAAAATGATTCTTTGAAAAGTTAATACTATATTCGTTTAGTTTGAAGAAAAGAAACATTGAATCGGCTTTAATTGTTATAGCCGAATATAAGATTAATTCAACTTTTTCCTAATATTTCTTTACTTTAAAGAAAGGAGTTATATTCTTATTTTTCTCAAATATTATAATTGGAAATGGTATAGCTACTCTTTCCTTTGTAAAAACAAATTTGCAAACGATCTTATCGATATAAGTATCGTATATTAGCTACAATTTCTTAAATTATTAATCTTTAGTGATTTGAATCCCTAAAAACCATTAAATATCGCTGAAATCTCTAAACTCATATCTAGCCTTGATTTTATTCACTATTTGATCCTTTTAACGTTTATACTTTTTGTAATAAATCATTTAGATATCGTTAACAAAGAACAAGATGAATACATGGAAATCAAAAGATATAAAAATACAAAGCTCTTCTTTACACTTTATCATTTTCAAACTAATAAGTATGCTTATAAACTCTTTATATCAAAATGCAAAGGAATCTCTCAAACCATACAGCGCACAATCGAAAATAATGGATTTACCAAGTATTTTATACCCATTTGGTATATAATATATCACTAGATTCCCAATAAGATTTCGAGATGTATTAATAAAAATATTTACAATATTGTATTGTTTCGTTTTAAAATCATTCTTCGTTATCGTTGCCATTATTATACAAAAAAACCGCGCGGCAAACGTAGCTGTATAAATCGATTCGATTATCGTTATATCTTAAAGATCTTCTCTAACTACTAATTATAATCTGCAATAATCAATATAGCCGCTTTGATTATTTTTATAAATAAATACTCATTGAAATAGAATAAGCTTTGATTTAATCGATATTGTTTTAATTTCTCGCCAAATGCCCCAATCCTGTAATGCTTTAATCTCGCGGTCACAATCCATTTTGAACCAATATCCAAATATATAAGTTCTAAGATTATGGAAGAATCTCGATAGTAATGATGCCATTGATTTTAGTATTTGTAGAAAATCCGTAACTTTAAGTTGAATTAAAGGCGTAATTATCGATTTATATTTTATTGCGGCAGCTACTACGTTATATATAATGATAAACTTACCATTTTGTTCATTTAGTTCATCCTTCTGCTTATCAAGCCAGAAAGTGTTATAGAACTTATTTAATCGTTAAAATCCATTTCTAAATCCGCATAATTGAGCAATCACGGTACTAATAAAGGTATTAATCTTGTAATGATCATTTGCTCATTGATACAAACGATTTAAACGTTTGGTATAATCTGTTGTTTAATGCTTTGTATAATCAAAAACCATATCAATGTTATCAAACATATTGAATTTAGTATACTCTTCAATATTAATATTAAACCTAGGAATCTTTATTTGCAGGGTATATAACCGTTTAATAACTCTATTAAATATAAATGGCGAAAAAGATCTTTTAAACATATTCCTTTCTATAAAAAACAATATTATATCTCCCTCTTCGTTATTGAGAATCGAATGATTATTCGATTTACTATCCTCGAGAATATTATTTAATGTTAATATTAATAGTCTTAGTAGAATCGTTGATTCTTTATAACCAGAGTTTATACAAGCTTTCTATAAATTAATTATTTCGAGCAAACTTTCATCCTTTGTTATAAATACAACCAACAAAAATCTTGGTTTATTAAAAACCAATATTAACTTGTTAACTCCTATAACTATATCGGGATTTAACGAAGTGCTATACTCATTATCATAAATTAAAGTAAATGGCGAAGATTCTATCACCAGATTCTCTTGACCTTTTTGATCTTCAATCATCCCCGAAATCGAAAACCCAAAACGTTTTTTATAATTAAAACCAAGAATATATATGGTCTCGAGTTTTCTTTGTACAAATCTTCTAGTAAGTTTATTATCCACGTTCTTTAAAATGATATCATCCAGCGATTCCATTTGTTGAATATCCAGTTCGACAACCAAATCCTTAATCATTTAAACTGGTATAGCGTTAATAATCTTGCTACAAAAATTGTTTTCATAAACAAATCTTTTATCAAATCTAACATTTCATATAATAATAACTTTATTAAACACAAAGATCTAGATACAAAAAATTACTATAACAAGAATATATTTGACCAAATATTCAATATATACTCGCGAATTAATCTTATACCATTTTACTCTAATCTTAGTTTCTTTTTCCTTATCTAAAAGATATATACAGCAATTATACCTATATATCGCATTCTAATCGGAACGAAGATTATCAATAATCTTTCGTAATAGCGATAATGAATACCACCTATAGTATTATCTAAACCAAGAATTAATCACTTCGTTAAAACACTTTCAACCCTTTGCTTTCAATAAACTAATGTTATAAAAGTATATAGCGACAAAAGCGACTTTTACTCACATTTTATCCGGCAATCCAATTGAAGTACACATCTTAATCTGCTTAGTAATGATTTTTTGCCTTACGCGTTTCGTTCCTTCATTAGGTTCATACGTAAAGGAAAGAGAAAGTTCAAATTTTATACCCTCTTCGAAAATCCATCTTTTAAACGCAATATTACCTTTGATCCCTATTACGAACATATCATTATCTTACTTGATCACTATAATATAAAAACCATATTTGCAATAAACCTATAAAACAAAGTTCTTTAATACTTCAAAAACCTTATTATACATTTTCTGGATCAATACAAATATAAAGATCTTTCCATTGTACATATCCTTAATTACTAGCAATTATAATACTCCGTTATAGGTACAAAGAAAATCGAACAAATCCCATTGAATTTTATAAAAAGGTTTAAATGATTAATAATTATTAAATAAACATAAAACAACCTGTTTAGCATATATACGTAAACAATCGATATATTCCACCCGAATGATTCCTTTAATCCGTACTCCTCTAATCATTCTAACTAAATATTCCAATGTTTCTTTACCAAAATACCCTAATCTTTTATACTATAAATCGCTTAATTTCAACCAAGGTTTTACTGTTTTGTGTAATCGAAGGAAATACTTATTAATCTTTTGGTTTTCGATAAACATTATAATATTTATATTTATAGAAAAATTAAATTCATTAGAATAATTAAAACAAACATTGTATTCTAAAAAAACAAAATTATACTTTCTAATATATTAAGTAATAATAGTGTTATTAACCCGATCGCCGATTTTAATAATAACGTTAAATCCATCAAACTAAACATTTTTGTTACAAAATAGGGTTTTGGATACAAAATTAATATGAAAACCAAGAACAAACGCAACATTAATCAACATAAAATCCGCATCACCTAACAAAATTCCTTTGATTACCCTTTCGCTACAATCAACCATTAACAAGCTTAATAATCCTGCTTTAATGTAATTCGAGATATCGCTAAAAACGTACTTTCCGCTTATTAGAAGGTTAGCATTGTTGATAATATGCATAGCATTACAATTATCCAACAAAATACAGTTTGCTAGTATATACGTGGAAGTGATCATAGATATGGCAAAAGCGCTAATACATTTGTTCGGGTTGATAATGCAAAAAGCAATATTGTAGAAATCCTTTCTTTGTAAAGATCCATAAAGTTGATTGGTTTAAACATTAATGATCCAACCCTTCTTAGATAGAATATTTCGAAGATTATTGAATTTTTTCTTTTTGATATGTTTATTGATTTCTTTAATTTGCTTTTCACTAATAATCCAAATAGATTGTTCAACGCATTTATTAGTAAAAGCTAATTCAACAATTCGATACTCTTCTAGCTTATAACAATGGCCTGGACCAACCGGTTGATTTTCTTTACAAAGATAATGCTGAATAGTATTCTTAACCTTTCTAGATCCGATGAATTGTTGAAATGCAGGTTCAGGGGTAAAAAAGAATCCTTTTAACAAAGGGTTATAAACCATACGATCTATATGATCAATAAAAAAACTACTATATTGTTCTAGAGTAGTAATATAGCATCCTTTTTTATCTTTAATGTTCAAAGTAATTAATTGTTATTCCAACCAATTAAACGTAAGTTTGTTTAATGATTCCAAGAATTATTTATATCCGCGGATTCCTTGGATCTCTAGAAGATTATAAACTAAAACTTGAGCATAAAGAAATTCCTATTCTTTACACCATTTTACTGGATCCATTTTCCCAATACGGGCATTGTTTAAATAATCGATATATTTAGTTTGAATAATCCTTAAAATTGTTAAATTGGTAAAAACAATCTTTATTTGTAACTAAACAATGATTTGTTTCAAAGTTCGATTTTGCATAGCCTTCTAGAAGATTTCCAAAACATAGGATAAATCGATAATTGATATGATCCAATCGAATATATAACAGAAATTGCCATGATTTTGATTGTATTCACTTTTTTGAGTCCTATAAATCTTCTTTATAAGTAAATAAATCGATGAGAGATCTTCGATTGTTACAAGGATAAGATCCGTAGAAAGCTTGGGTTTAAGCATTCCACCCATTTCGACGTTAGGATTAACGTATCGATTATAAGTATTCAAATCCATTGCATATTTATATTAACGTTTACGATCTTCTTCAAAAATCATATAATGCATATTAGAAGCTTAAAGTGGTTCTATGCTCAACCAATCACGAAATAAAGGATTAAAAGAGTTGGAGGAATTTGGGTTTATATTGTTCCAGATATGCCTAAAGCAATTAACATTCTTAAAGGATAGATACCAAAGGGACCAATCCGCTCGATTGTTTAAAATGACTTTTGATATAATGAAAAGGATAATTGAAGATAATAAAGATATAGTAAAAGATGATTGAGGATTAAAAGAAAAAAAGAAGTTGTATAATATCGATATTCGAATTGTAATTGTTGCAAAGATTTCGAATACAAACCGAACTCATAACTATCACAAAGGATAACTACAAATATATAATAAAGTAATATCAAAAAGGGATAAAAGTATAAATATAAAACAATGATTGTATTATTATCTATCTCTATAATACAAAATCCATCCATTCTTAATATACTTATATTCATATGATTCCACATAATCATCATCTGACTCTAAGATCTTAAGGATCTATAATATAATAATCTATAATATCATAAATCTACAATATAATGATCTTTGATATTATAGTATACTAATAATTATAAATCTAAATAATCCTAAAAAAGACTAGTATACTAATTAAAAAGATTCAATACTACATTAATATAATAACGCATAAAGCGTTTATACTAACCTTGGAAAACTTGCTCAATTAGTAGTATGCCAAGCTCTTGGCGCTTCGGAGCTTCCTAGCTCTAGTTGATCGAAAAATGGGTAAAGTACCTATGCGCCTACTCCCGGAAGATCCGAGGCCCACATGGGATCACAGTGTTCTACAAACACGTGATTATCACGTGCCTCATGCTCTTAGCGTGACAGAATTGAAATTAAAGATTCATTAATAGTAATAAAAGGGGTTAAGGATTTATTAATAGTAGTAATAAAAGATTCAACAATGGGAACTAAAACTTAAACAATAAAAACTAAAGATTAAACGATTTAAACAATAAGAGTTACTTTGTTATCAAACTTGTAAAGTTTTTTGTCTATTATCTCCTTAAATTAACAATCAACTCGACTTACCAAATAAACCGTTTCGATGATATCAATGTATTGGTATATAATGATTTAACGGTTGTATTATAATTTAAACTAAGGTTGGTTTTTTCTAGTAATTTGTAAAGCATTAATAATAGCTTTAGCGATAATATTATATAGTTGATTTGTTGAAGCGATAACTAAAATAAATAAACCTGGTTTAGTGTATAATATAGCGACGATAAGATGATTAATAAAGGCTATCTTACCAATACCAAAGTATTCTACTACCACTACTACTATACAATCTTGGGAATTGATTAGGATTACTTTAAAATATTGGATTGTCTTACATTGATCATCTTCGATAAAGGAAGCAAAAAAACAATCATTGTATTTGCTAATAAAGTTGTTTTCTCTGTAAATATAACAATTGTTTATAATCATAATCTTGGCTTATACTTTGATATCATCTAATTCAAATTAAATCTCTTCGTTTTTCTTGTTCAAATTAGGATTTTGGCGATTTCTATGAATAAAATTGTTAAAACTATCAATAAATCGCTTTTCGTAACGTTTGTTGTAATTGTAAATAAAGACAACTTAGAATAAAATAACTTTGTTCAAAACGATTCAATACTTTTCGATAATAAGTAGAATTTCTTGTATAACCGGGAATCAAACAACTACCAACTTTCGGAATTGATGCTTTTGTTCCAAAATAGCGTTGAATAGCAAATCCTTTTGCGAACGGGTTATTATACCAACGATTTTCGTTTGGACCATTTATTCAAAAAGCTTGAAAATGACCAAATCCCACTCTTCGGATCGAATGGATTGATTTATATATAAATCGATTTTGAAATGATTATTAATTTCAAGTCTAATATCGATGCTTTTTGGAAAAAGAAAATAAACTAGATAAATTAAATCTTCAACAAACTTTATTATTTACAAAATATAAACCGTATTATTCAAAACGATCATTTTATATTTTTGTTCCTCAAATTCTAGTTTTAAAGCCATTGTTAAGTATATACCTATATTCTTTTCGTTGGTATATAATTTTTGCTTAATAGTATTCAAAGTTGAACAAAATGATACCGGTTTAAAACTTGATTTAGTATCAAAAATAGAAATGTTAAAGTTAATGACAAAGTTCTAAATAAACAAACTTTGGAAAAAGTTTCCTAATGTAATTTTTAAACGTATAGTACAGAAACACTTATATATAACTAATTTCAGTTCCATTTTATAATTAACAATAAAAACCAAAAGAATAAATTTATTAAAATCGAAAAGATATTGAAGAAAAATAATTATACATTGATTGTTAAAGGTAGGGTAAATTAGTTTATTGCGAAAGTTTTCAATTTAAGTTTTGTTAATATTAATTACCTTCATAAACCAACAATATATATCTTGAAAAGTTTCCTTAAACATTTTAAATTGTTTTACAATTGCAAGTAGATCTTTGATAATACGTTTTTTAAAAATGGTTACATTAGAAACTGAAAAATACTTAGTTTTACTATTTTTATTTTCATTGTTATCAATGGGGTTAAAATTACGAAAGTTGTTGTAATACATCTTAATGCAAATAATAAAGCTATTCGAAGTAGTAGAAAAAACGTCAAGATTTATTAATATTGTATCAAATAATATAACTATTCGAATTGCCATGTATATATACTGGGATTGATAAATAGCGAAGCTAATGGATAATAAGATTTTATTATTGGGTTGATACATAGCTATAGTGGATATAGTCAATTCCTTTTCAAATATAAAATAAAGGATGAATACATTAGTTTAAATATCGAAAGCATTGTACTTTGAGATTGGTAGTAAAACATTTGTTAACGAATTTATAGGTTTCAAGATATAAAAAGTAGTATTAAATGTTTTAGTTTGTTCGAAAGGATAATCGATACTATTGATATTATCCAAATTCCGAGGGTCGAAAACTAATTTAAATTAGTTTACGTTCTTTTCCTTTTCTCTAAATATAGTAAAGTGAAGTAAAGGGGATTTTTGAAAAATGAAAGAAATATAATAGTAACGTAGATAATATATTCCTTATATTCTAATAGAAAAGGTATAATTGAAGGGTTTTGAGTATTGTACCAATTATTCGAAAGTGGAGGTGATAAAGTTGTTATAATTTTTAAATCGAAACTAAGGAATTTTAACGCTGATTGTTATTTTAACCACTAATATAAATACTTTAATAAATAAACATCCCTTACCAAGAAAATTTTTTTTTCTTCTAATTAATAACGACGCTTCGCTTATAATATACTTATAGCTATTCTTTGTTTAAAAATAAATTTTTTTATTAAATGATATTTGTAAAAATAAATGTAATTCAACTCAACACATGGTTTTAACATTCGCTATAACGCTATACAATAGCAAATGGGCATAGGATATTGCCAAAATTGTCAAAATTTGCTAGTTTAATATTATTCCGAACGTTAACGCTAACTTCCACTTCCTTTCAATTCAAAGAAACTAATACTATTTAGTATTAGTTTATAAAAGGGTAAATAAGATCAATGTATCGACTACCCAATTATCCTATATATTTCATTGCTTTTATATTATAATCCATACTTGTTACATTCATTATATAATTAAGGTTAATTAAATATAACAAAAATCTATTAAAATCCAGGTTTTCGATACAAAATACATAAACTTTAAAATCGTTAAAATAATATTTTTTGTTTAATCCATTCTTGTATATATTCGTAACCAAAGTTGAAACCTTTGATACCATGCTAATTACCATTTTTGGTCCCAACCATCTTAATTCTAATTTCTTACCGTAGTATTTATCCAATTCGTAGTATTGTATTAACACTAAATCGCTTGGTTTGGGTTTTATCTATTGTGGGTTTTTTAATATTACTATTTTTTTGTATAAAGCCGCTATCGATTTAACAACCCTATTCCGTTTTTCGTTTTAACGTTTTTACAAAAACGTTTAATGCTTCCCTAATGTATTGCTTAATTTTTTGGGATAACTTAATAACTCGTCCTGGATTTCGATATAAATTGTTTGCTTTTGTCCTAATTTGAATGTTTTTAACTATACTAATATATATCCCAGCATTATATTAGCTAATAAAAATTTATATATACAAACAAAGCGGGTATTAATTATTAATAATATTTTGTTTAAAATATAATTCCAAAACGTTATTGATTTTGGATTTTGTTTAATTACCCATTTTTGCAATTATAAAGCTATTATCTGAACAACTCGCTTTACCAATCCCATACTTTTTGGATTAGAAATTAAAATAAATATTAAATCAATATCATAAAATTCAAATAATATTGTAATATTGTAATTAGCGAAATATAACTTATTGTTCATATAGTTGTACAAAAGCTATTCGAAGATTAGGATTAAATAAGTTATTTATATATCGCATATTGATTTCTTAATAATTGTTATATACGCTTTTGCGAATACTATCTTTGTAAAATAATCCATTACAATTAGGATATATTTTTCATTGTTATTGCCTGCAGAATTAATAGATCCTAAGAAATTCATATCAATCATTGCTTACGGTTCGAATTTAACGATAAAGCATATTCTGCAACTTTTCTTTTTTGGATTTATTCGTTGATATACATTGCAAATTAAACAATACATTTTTAGATCCTTTATTCGTAAAAGCTAATAAAATTGATCTTGCAATTTGTGAAAAAAGAATATTATACTAAAGTGACTATATATATTGTAAGCCCATCGCAATATTGTTGATACCTCGTTTTCGATAATACATTTTGCAAAACAAAATGGTAAAGATTATTTGCAATATATTAAGTTATTATATAATAAATGAAATTTGATAATTTATTTCTTTATTTAATGCTTTTTGAATTATTCAAAATATTTAATCCCTTCCTTACCCTTATTTAGAAAAGAAATAATAGGATCGTAAACCAAATGATTTCGGAATTTTTTGAATTGGTTTTTTACAGTATCCTTTTGTTTTATATGCAAAGCTTCAGATTTGAGACTTGTTATAAATATTAATTTCTCGGAATTAAATCGAATAAGCTCCTTTTATAAATTGCATAATAATCGATTTAGTTTATTCGTTATATTGATTAAGTTGGATTTGCCTATCCGATAATATACCTCAAAATTGTACTCTATAAATCGATCGATTTATTATATTATCTTCCCATAAGTATCGTTAGTGTTGATAAAAGTTAAAGTTAAAGAATAATGATTAATATATATCTTTACCAGGTAAATATTGCCAACAACAAACTATTGTACTTCAACTAAGTATCGAATTATCGCCAACGTTTCCCGTTTAGTAATAGTATATTTTGTTTCGATATTACTCAATTTGAAGGATAAGAACATAATTATCTTAATATCATCTTTCAATTTTTTGGTAGTTTCTACTTTTGGCTTTGTGTTCTGGAGTTGAAACAGAATTTCTTCAATTCTAGTTTTGTTAACATTGCAAACAAAATGATATTGTTTCATTGGATTAACTTTATTGTATACATTATTTGTGATATTATCCTTGATATATTGGAACAATTTTTTTTGTTTATTACCCCATCGAAACTCTTCAATATCCACTTATTTCTTTCGGGTTGATAGCTTTCCTAACTCTAGTATTACAAAACGTTTTTTTTAATAAGCTGCTTTCAGTTTGGCTATATAGTTTGTTTTTTTTAATATATATCTTCGTAATCATAATATTATCCATAGAAAATTTATTAGCTTGAGTTTATTTGTTAAAATCGATCATATTTGAATTTTATTACGATACTTAAAAAATAATTAAATACCCTTCAATATAATTGAAAAACTCAACGCATTAAGAATATTGAAAAAGAAATTTGTTTTATATAGGGCTAAACCAATAAACATCCATACAACACAAAAGAAATATTTAGTATATAAAAAAGTAAACAATGCATTGAACTTTGTTGCTTTTTTTATATAATCGTTCATAAAAGAAACAAACCCTACATCTCCATAATTATTGATTAAAATAGAAAAAAGGGTTATAATATCGATACTTAGCAAAAGACTAAAAATTAAATCAATAAATTAACTATACGTATGCAGTATTTCTTTTAAACTTTGCTTTATACAGCAATATAATCATTATCCATAAAAAGTAATAATTGTAGCCTTATATTTATTATCCAGTTTAATCTTTATTGTTTAATAGCCGTTTGTATTGTTAACCAAAAAAAAACAAATAAAAAAGGGTTGGATGATGATGTTTAACATTTTTTTTATATCATGCATTGAATATACTAATTTGATTGTTTTAACGTTAATTAATATAAAATTATAAATTATTCGTAAATCGATAACTTCTTTTTTTTTAAAAAGGAATTTAGTGAATACTCCCTAATTATTTGACCTTTGTATAAAAATCCCTGCCTCCTTTATAACAAAAAAAATTTTTGTAGCAAATTTTTGTTTCTTAAAAGTATACCGCTTCAATCGTATATATATTGGAATAGATCCTAGAAATAAATCAATTGCGTATTCAATTAAGTTAATTGTTTATAGATTTTGCAAACGTAATACGAAATAATCCTTTCAAATGTAATATAATTTCTTTGTTTCAAATAACCTTTTCAATGTATCTATTATATCTTCGAGATTAATATTATTAATGTTAAACTATATTTCGATAATCTTTTGCAAATCGATACTAAAAAAGCGCAATATTGGTTTTCTTTTGATCAAGAACCCCAACGCAAAGTTTTAGTAAATAGGTTTGTTTGGATATGGCGGGAATGGTTGCAAAATATCTAATTCGTAAATTGTATATGTTTCAAATTGGATTAAAAATTGCTATGCAAAGCTATTAACAAATATAACCGTTATTTTGTAACTATCGTTATAAAATATATCAAACATTAAAACAAATGGTTTAGGTTCGATAATATCAAATTGCTTTTTATATCAATTAAACGCTTAAATCCCTACTAATATAAAGCTTTTTTTGGATGGTATATAGTTTTATATTCAACAATATTTATCTTTTTAGCCTTTTTTATAAAGTTATTTAAATCAAAGTTAGTTATTAATAAATCGTTATCGTTTAAATTTTTTTCCGCGAATATTTGGCTATTGTATTTGATTAATAAAATTATAGGGAATAAAGTTTTTACAACTTTTTCGATAGTAGGTTTAAATAATGTATTCGATTTTACAACCAGAATTGGGATCTGGATTTCAAATTTGTTACGGATGGTTAAAATACTTTTTTAATAGTTTTTAATTGCTTTTATACAATAAAGCCAATTTTGGGATAGAAGTATATCGTAAATATTATCGTTCTCGAATATTATAGCTCGAATGTAAGTCCGGATTTTGCTAATTATAATTTCAACAACTATATAGCTTTGTATTTCAATACATCGATTATTTGCGATTTTGAAAAACCATCTTTCTTTAAATAACAAAACTTGCAGGTTTAGTTTAAAAATTACACTTAAGGAAATCAATTCGATTATTGTTTCTCCGTTGATTAAAGCTTTAATAAACAAAACTTTATTTAAATAAACTGCAACAAAGAAATTCTTAATGGTATTTAAATCTTCCAATCTTTTGTTTAGGACTTTTAGCATTGATTTTGTTGTAGTGATTGTTATGACCGGTAAGCGTTATCGATTTTTTCTAAAGGAATTAGCGTTTTGTAAATATTTAATTAATTAACTTTGTTGTTAAAACGATCGATTTAGAAATTGAATGCTTTTTATAGTAATATCTATGTTGTATAAAAATTTGTTAAAATTGAAGTGTGGGATATCCTTTTTTTTTATAATCTTGATGAAAATAGAATCTTTGCCTTTTTGAGTAGTTTAAGCGGTTTTGGTTTGGTTTTCGCGAGTATTGTTTAGTTTTTTAACAATACTCAGCCTAGTCCTAGCGGGGTGGTGGGCTGGTAAAAAAATCGGTTTGGGTTTTGTACCGCGATCCACTTGGTGGTATTTCTGAGCTATACCCGGGGTGCCGGATTATATTAATGCGTATTAAAATGTTTGCGCAAATATATTCGTTAAAATGAAATGTTCATCTTCAATTTCGATTATATAAAGGGATAACTTTGCTGTGAGAATTGTTTTTTGGGTAGGTTTATTATGGTTAAAAATCATTTCTGTTTCTTTGTATATGATTCCAGCAATTCAAATGTGAATTTCAAATTGATGATCTTCAAAGTGTATTGTGAGACTGCAGAATGGCTCCGACCATTCGGACCTAACACCCTCACATGACCTCGCCTCTCATAAGGAGTACTTATACTCCTTTCACTCTGTATTTTAGATCACTATATCATATTTTGTTTATTAAGTTTTATCTTTTTTACCATCTCCTTTCTTGATTGTATATATGTTCTTTATAACCTAAACTGTCCATTTTGATTGTTTTTCCCTCTTTTGTTGTTTATGATTAATCTAATTGATTTTAACCTTTATTTCCTTTTTGTTGTATTACTTTCTTTCAGAAAGCCATTCTTTTTGTTGTTTTTGGTTGTTGTTTCTACTCTTCACTTTCTTCCCTTTTACATTAATGATTTATATAGGGACAAAGGTTTATCCAAAGTTAATTATTTATAAGAACAATATGCAACCTTAAGTTTTTTTCGGTATATCGAAATACTTTGTAGGGAATCCAAAGTATCGGAAAAGTTAACGGAGAAATTACGGATAATGATGGTACAGAATTGTATCCTTTAATAAGGATAAAAAGGAAACAAAAACAATAGAATGGATTATACTTCGAAAAGAGGGAACCCAAATCGCAAGCAGTTGTATTCTTGTCCGATATCGATTATTTAGATGTGATAACGATAGAGATAAGATTTGACAATGCTTATATTACAAATTGAACAACAATACAAAATGATTGTAAGATTAATAATCATTACCAAAAACAATAGTTTTCTTTATTCGACGATTTGGTTTATAAGTTGTATACCAAACCTACTTTATAGTTCATAACCCGAAAAATTCAATACACGTTGTTCACATAGCTTTTATTGCTAATATTGAAAAGCTTTTGAATAGCTTTACACTTTTAAGTTCGTTGTTTGAAAATCAAATTGGAGAAAGAAAAGCATAATCTATCGGAACTTTAAATAACCATTAAATCGATTTGATTATGTTTTAATTTAACTAAACATTTGTGATTAGAACGTTAAAAACTAGTATATAAAATGAATGGACTTTGTGGGATGATAAGTAACAATAAATTTCGGCGTAATTATGAAAATTTTATTTTAGGTTTGGGTACAATAAATACTAAGCTTTCGGAAAGGATTTAAGTATGTTTTGATTGTTTACCTAATTGATTTAGCGTTGTTTTAATTGATTTGTATAAGCCAAGTTACGATCGATATATTATACTTCAATGTTGGTAGATATGTACAACAATATTTTGCGAATTTGTAAAGTATTAACGCCGAAATAAACAAAGATTTTATTATTATCAAAATCCTTCACTTATTATCAAAGATTTGTTTTTTTTTTGTTTATATTATTCTTATCATTTTTTTATTATTTTATTTATGTTACCGAAAAATTTATATTTCAATTATATTACATTTACATTTTATACAATTCAATTGTTTAAACTACAATACTTTATCAATCAATTATGTTTTCCGAATCTACCAATAATCCCAATGTATTTGCGTTCAATACAATAACCTTCAAAAATTCTAAAGTCGAAAAAATTGATGGGTTTATTAATAACAAACAATTTGGCCTTTTTGGCAAATCGAAGCTTTGTAAAAGTAAACGTTATAATGCTAAAAGCAAGCAATTTATAAAGGCAAAGCTTGAAATCATTGTTTTTTTTAAAATCAAATCCGATTCTAAAGAAGATTCTAAGCAAAATAAGGATGCTTTTATATTCAACAAAAATAATATCAAAAAGCTTATTAAAGCTTTCGTAAAGTTTAACAAAAAAAGTTTGCTATTTGCGAAAAAGAAAAAAATACTATGGTTTGATAATACCAATACAACGGAGTGATACAAGGCTATAAAGGATTTTAAGCGAAAATACAATATAATTAAAGAAAAGTTTTGTTATCGAATTTCTAAGTAAATAAAACATAATTTTCAATTCGATATAAAGGTTATGAATAAATACAAATCATTTGATTAGAATTGGAAAAAGATTTTTAAACCTGTATTTCTAGCGAAGTATATTGTACAAAACACTTTTCGATTGAAGTATAATCAAAACTATTTGTAAGCTTTAGCGTTTAAGTATAATACAAAGGAAGAGTATAACCCCGAAGATATGTTGACTTATAATCGAAACTACAATCTTATTGCAATTCGGTTTATGGCGGAAAAAAAGATTATTATTAAAACTGTTGCTTTTTTGTTTTTAAAAAGCTTAAACATTCGATTAAGATTAAAATTCGTTGATAAAACTAATAGTTTATTGAAGGAACGTTATATTTTGATTTGGGCTTCGATTTATATGGTTTATATAAAGTATACGGATTTGTTAGATTATAACAAAGACTTTGAAGAGAAAGTTTGGCTAAGAAAAATTGATGTTGAGATAGTTAATACCACTATAAAGGTTGTGGGAAAGTTTAAAAAAAAAAAGTCTATATTTTTCAAGGATTATAATGATGAAATAAGTTTGCTAGCCAAAGTATTCGAAATATTTATTGCTAAAAACATTGTACCTTTAGTTAAACTTGTTATTATAGGAAAATCTATAGCTTTTTTTAGTTTTGTTGATGTTCTTGATAATAATAAAGTAATAAAGGTTAATGCAGTTTATAACAAATTTTGCTTTTATTATCAAAATATATGGCCTAGAAACAAAAGCTATACTATAAAGAAAAATTATTCAGTTTTCAAAAAGTATTATATAAGAAAATGGATCATTTTTGATAGATTCGATATTATGTGTTGAAGGAAAAATCAGAATCAAACAGAACCATTTCAAATCTTTTATAACAAAAACATAGATTTTTTGGTATATTTTGTATTAGCCAATATAAAAATGAATGGATAGAATAAAGAGAACAATTCAAATTTAGAATTGGTTAAATATATTAATATTATTAAGATCGTTGATAATGGTATTCATTTCTTTAACAATGTTAACTCGATTTTATCCTTTACTTCTCGCTTAAATAGCTTTATTCTGGAATATATTAACATTGCCATTTAGTTTAAACTTATTACATTGCAATTTGAACAATATATTAGTAAAGATAAAGTAAGAAAGATCATTTTTATTTTAAAGCGAAAACCCGAAGATATAATTTCAAAACTTACTACTTTTACCTTTGCAAAAGTTTAAGCGATTGAATCTTTTGCATTCAATACTCCAGACTTTACAATAAGTAATACACTTTTGAGTAGTTAAAACTTTGCAAAAATGGATTTGCTAATTGTTATTAAGAAAGTTGTTTTTAAAAAGCCAAAAAAAAAACTTGTTTTTTCGATCATAACCAATAGTTATAGCACAATTGAGCAAACTAAACATTTGATCTTTGGGATTAAAATTTCTATTCCTATCAACTTTCTGTTTAAAACAATACTCGAACTTTGAAAGAAATGATTAACTAAGATTAATGATCCATCAAAACCTGAAACATTAACACCAAAACTTCTCGAAACTATTAACAATATATTATTTGTTACTTTAGAATCTTATACTATTATAACTCAAAACCAAAAGTTTGTTAAAACACAAATCAATTATTGTAACATGTTTGAATACAACCCTTTGGTATAGATAAATGTAGTTTCTATTGTTTTGCTAAACTATCAAAGAAAAGTGTACAATCAAATTGTATACATTTCGGAGACGAATTGGGATCGTAAAAAGCTGCCAATAGTTAAGATTTTGTTGAATAACCAAAACCCAATCGAAACCATCTCTAATAATGGTTTTACCATCAATATAATGAATAATAAACTATATATAACATTGAATCTCCCAATAAGCCCAATAAATATAAATATTATTGATATAGATATGGTTGAGTTGAAACTTATGAGCATTTGCAAAAATGTTAAAATCTTTTTTGGAAGAATTATAAACATGGTTAGCATTTATATAATAAAAAATGCTCGAAATAAGTTTCTATTGGGTATACTATGGTTTATTACCAACAAAGTTATATTTAATTACCAGTATGGTTTATAATATATTGCGATTATCAATAACGATAATAAACATTGTATAAATGTTTGATGTAGCGGTTAAACATTGCAAATGGTTTATAATAAATATTTCTTCAACGTTAATAAAAAAAACTAGATTCCAGTATATTCAATAGGTAATATATCGGTAATTTTGTATTAAATCCTTTTCGAGAAATAGAACTTTTGGAGAAGCAGATAGCATTTAATAAATATTACAAATTGTTAAACCCAGAATTTCGTGAATAGTTAGAAAAAGTATTAATCTATCTGGAACTAATCGAAGATTATATTCTATTTCCAAATCCGCGAGATTTATACGCTAATAAACCAGAATATATTGGATATTTGATTGCTTTCGAAGATAATGATAAACCTATTTATGAGTATCATCGAATCATTATATAATCTGTGTATCCAATAATTAAAGCATCGATAAAAGATTTCCGAAAAGATCTTTCATTTCCTATTAATACTCTGTACAAGAACAAAGCCAACAAAATTCGATTATCCAATATTCTTATGAATATAAATGGAGAAGATCCCGGAGGATTAACAGATTGGTTTGAATGTTATAGAAAAATATTTCTTTATTAAAAACCTATTAGCAGATAGAAAAAGTATTTAATACCAAAATTCAACAATAAGCCTGAAAAATACCGATTAACTTTTGAATATATGAAGGAAATTAAGTATAAAGATATACTTATCGAACAAAAAAAAGATTTGTTGTTATTGTATCTTTTGAACCGCAAAAATGCTTTAGCATTTGATTAGACTCATATTGGCAAAGTGTAACCTAATGTTGCGCCTCCCCAAAAAATCAATATAGTTCCGCATACAGTATAGCAAGCAATAGGTTTCCCGATTCCAAAAGCTTTAGTATAAACAATCTCTAAAATGCTTCAAAACCGCATTAATTAAGGAATATTCGAGTATTGTAAAAGGCCATACAAAAACCTATGGTTTTTGGTTAAAAAAAAGACCCTTAGTATTTACAAAATCATTAATGCTATTATCAAATTAAACAAAATCATAGTCCAGAATGCTAATCTTCTATTTGATGTAGATACTTTTGCTAAAAATTTTGCGGGGTATATAATTGCTTTTTTGGTTAATTTCTTTTCTAGTTATAATCAAGTTCCTTTGGTAAAAAAGAGTAAAGATATAACTACATTCCAAACTCCGCTTGGTTTGTTACAATAAATAACTTTTCCACAAAAAGCAACAAATTCGATGATTTAGTTTTGCAAGATTGTTCTAAAAATCTTAAGCAATCTCTCGCCAATTATAGCATTGCTTTTCCTAAATGATATTGGGATTAAGGGTTTATTAAATGATTACAATATAAAGAAAATCGAAAATAAAGTTAAATGCTTTATTCTCGAGTATATTCAATCCATTAATAAAACGTTTAAACGATTAGAAAAAGCGGATTGTTCAATTAAAGCTAAATCAAAATAATACATAAATAAAATCCAAATTGTTAGTTACATTTGTAGTATTGATAAACAAACTCCTACAAATGCAAAAATCCAAAAGATTATTGATTGGCCTACATTATTTAATAAGCATAATATTCGGATATTTTTTAAAGTTTATATTTTCTTTCGGATCTAAATAAAGAACTTCGTTAAAAAGATAGATTCTTTGTATCGATTGTTAAAGAAAAATGTAAAGTTTATTTGAACAGAGCTAAAGCAACTTGCTATAGATTCTTTAAAGTATATTTTAATTTATACTCTTGCTCTTATACTTTTGCAATACGATGATTCGAAAGAGGTTAATGATATTGTTTGTAGTGTTAACATTAGTCTTAAAGAATAAAGCGTTTATTTGAATTAAATGCTTAATAGAAAAAAAACAATGATTCGTTTTGAAAGTAGAATATAGAATATTGCTAAAAGAAATTATAATACAACTAAAAGAGAATATTGTAGTATTCTAAAAACTTTGCAAAAGTTTAAATTTGATTTTTACAGTACACATTTCATTTTCGAGATTAATGTTAAAGTTTTGGTTGTACAATTTAATTATGTTGCTATTGATTTACTTAAAGCTTTGGTTATAAAATGGATTGTTTGGATTCGATTGTTCGATTTTGAAGTCAAACATGTTAAAGAAGCATTATATACTATTGCCGATAAACTATCAAAACGATTTCGAAGTTTTTTTGATCTTTTTAAAGATAAAATGGATATTAATGATTAGATCGCTGAAGAGCTTAACAACGTCGTAACAATAAATGATTTGCAAAACTTTACAAATTCGTAAAGTATTGCATTACGCAATGAGTACTCGGAAGATAATCGGAAAATCGCCTTCTATTTATCAACTTTATAAAAGCCAGCAAACATAACAACATTAGATTTTGAAAAGTTCAAAAAAAAAGCTTTGAGATTCAATATATAAGATAAATGTTTGTTTAAAAATAGATCAAAGAATATACTTCATCGATAAATTATTGATAACAAGAATAAACGCCTAGAATTGATTTTTTATTTGTATAATGTATATAATCATAAAGGAATAAAAAGCATATTCAACAAAGTTCATCAATTATATTATTAAACGAATATATTTCAAAAAGTTAAAACGTTTATTAAAGCTTATCCTAATTGTTAATTTCGCAAGTCAAATTTCAAGGAAAAACCATTACATCCGACTTAGATTAATATATATTGAGCCAAATGTGGTTTAAATGTTATCTATATACCTGCTAACAACGATTACAAGTATTTGATGGTTTTGTATAATAATCTTTTTGAATAAGTTAAAACAAAGCTTTTATACATTATTAACTTAAAGAATATCGTATTGTTTCTTTGGAATGTTGTTTATCGATATAATATATTTGGAAAAGTCGTTATAAATAAAAGGTTTGAGAACAAAAATCATATGGAATATTTTGCGGCAAAGTACAAAATCAATAAGGTTTAGATTTCAGTATACAACTCAAAAGCAAACGGAGCAATAGAACGTGGATATTAATCATTGAAAAATGGCCTAGCTAAAGCAACAAAAAGGAAAAGAAAATAGCTTTAACATTTGAACGCTATTTTGATGACTAACAAAGTTATTATTCATAAGTTTACCAATCTTACCCCTTTTTATATAATTTATAGCCGGCATTTTATTCTACCAATCGAAACCAAATACTGTATATAAAAAGTTTTAGATTAGGATACTATAAAAACAAGATCCGATTTGTTGGTTATTCACATATATCAATTTGAAATAAAAAATAAGGATATTCGAGAAACTGCATTGCGCAAAAAATGTTATCGATTCGATAAAAAAGAACGCTTTAACAAAGATTATAATACAACGGAAAAGAATATCAAACAAGGTGATATAATTCTATACAATAATCCATTAAACAAAATCAATATATCAAAAAAGCGGAAATTTGTATATCAATAATTTGGATTTTATCGAGTAACAAAAGCAAACATAAACAAAAGTATTTACATTTTGAAGAAACTGAATAGAATTCATTTACGTGGAATTTATGCAAGCAACAAACTTAAGAAGTTTATTTAGTGTAATAATATAACTGTTCCAATAAAGCCAAACAAGGTTGAAAATGACGATTTGGAAATTGAAAATTTTTTGGAAGTTTTAGTTTCTTTGTCTAAAAGACTTATTGGATAAACTCTAAAAAGTACAAATTAGTTAGTAAATAATAATCCGTTATTTGAAAAAAGTTAATTGTTTCATCAATTTAATCTGGTTATCGAAATCCCCTTTCGCAGATTAGAATCTGTATGAACAAAATCTTGAACTCCCCGAATTTGATGTAAAGCCCCAATTTTAAAGTTCAATTTTATTAAGGGTATTAGCCTATATTATCGTTCGATAGGTTAATCAAATCTTTCATATTATCGTTCGATAAGTTAACCAAATCTTTGTTACTATTGTTTAAAACCATTTATAATTTGTTACTTCATTTCAAATAAATAAGTTATTTATTATCAAAAACAATATTATTCATTGGTAAATAAGGCAATTACCCTGTTGATAAGGTGATTTCCATTTCTTTTTATTTATATCAGGTTATTTGTTTTCTTTTGTTGATTGTTTATATCATATATTACCTTTGTTTAATTTGTTTCTTTGTTATATTAATACCTTTTTTTCTCCTTCTTTTCAATCCTTTTCTTTAACAATAATAACCTTTTTCATATACTATATCTCGATTTTCACATCCTTTTGTATCACCAAGTTTATAACTCTTTAACTTTGATATTAATTCTTTTGCTTTTAAACAATTGTTTTTTTTATTAATTTATTAATTCTTCAGCCTTTTTTGTATTTATAAATCTTATTTTCTTTATAAGATTCTCTATACTTTTGTACTAGATTTTCTATATCCCTTTGCTTTTTGATATTACAATTTTTTATTTTTGTTATATTTTTTGTTTTTTATAATGGATAAGCCAAGATTTTTGCTAATTGAGGAGATTAAGCGCGGTGAAGCTAATTAACGATTTGCAACCCCCTTAATCGCTATTGAAGTATGGTATATGGAAAAATTCAGTCACTTTTCGCAAATTCTAGAGTGATGTAAAAATCGATCTGTTGAATTGCAATATAGCGCGTATATTTCTTTTAATCATTTTGTACTGATTTTGTAATATAAGTTTAAGAAAATTATAAATGAATTGGTGATTAATATGGTCCGGGATAAAGTGTGGCTTATTGTTGGTGTTTTTTAAGAAGATTATTTGAAGGACAATATGGTTGCTATCAAAAAGGTAAAGAATGTTTGATGTAAGTGTAAAAAATATTTGGGCAATATTATGAATCATTGAGCAAAATTTCCTATTAGTAGATCTTTAGTTTTATTGTTTATCTTCAAATAAAATTCTTGGTTTGTTAAAGATTTATATACTATTGTTAAGATTTTCGGATCTAACGATACAATCAATAATATTAATAGTAAATTAATGCGTTGGTTATCAAGAGCACAAAAACGAGAACGTTGTATTAATCGATAAGTTATACTTTCTAAATTCAAAAAAGTTGTTTTAATTATATCAAAGAAAAAAGGTAGAATGGAATGGATTGATAAAAAAGCTAAAGACTTAGGTCTTCTTTATAATGAGTATAATCTATTAAATATTGATAATGAACAATACCGATTGAAGATATTTTCTCAATCTATACCTGTATTCGAGATTAAAAATATGGATTTGGATATTTCTATTGAGTTAATAGATTACAATATAATGGTTTAGGAACATTTGGGTATTGATATTCCAGTTAAAAAAGCTAATCGCAAAGCAAGCTTAATGAATGCCATAATAATTCATTATCAAACTTTTGCTAAACCTAGCAATTATATTGTTGAACATCAAAAGATTGATAAGTATATTACCTTTAAAGTATGTAAATATCCTTTTGCAACCATCGACAACAATTTTGTATAGTTTTAAGCTTTGTTAAAAGAATATATTGCCAAACGAATTGGGTAGTATTAGATAGTTGAATTGATTATTCACTATTCGCCAAATATATATTTATATTATATTCAACAATTAGTAAATATCTTTAACTTAGAAATTGTCCGTTACAAAATAAAGGAGTTTAATAGTAGGTTAACAAAAGTTTGTGCAAGGAGAAATGTGATTAACAAGATGTATATTTCTAAAAAGTTTTATAATTGGTTTAAGCCTTATACTATTGCGAAAAAGGCTTGATATCAATAAACTTTTGGCTTATTGGCTTTTCAAAAACCTTTTTTTAATGAAATAGATTCTTTTGTGTATTTGAATATTTGCGGGGTGCCGCTATTGATAAGATTTGTTTGGATCTTGGTTTCGATACTAAACATTTTCAATGAATTGATTAAAAATGATATTCGATCTTTAATCAAAATGTACCAATACTATTATTGCTGAAAAGGAAGGGATTATGGCTTTTTGTATATAGTTTATTTCTTTCCAATACAATAAATTGTGTACGCTAATTTGGCTTTTTAGCAAAAAACGGCTTTTCAAAGATTTAATAAAAAGTATCGCTTATTGATAATTCCTTTCCCTATAATAAAGTATATTTCGATTAGAAATTCTAATCATTTGTTTATATATAGTAATACTTTGGATATTTTTGATCCAAAAAAAAAACACAATTTGCATAGTGTAACTATATCCTTTGTTTTTTATAATAATCATAAAATTAAATATTAAGCTTGTTTCTTTTTTGTTTTAGCAAAGAAAACTAACACTTCTTAATCGATTGAATCAATTAAAGCTTTCCCCAAAGCTTCGTTGTTTAATGCTAAAGAATGGCAATCATTATTATTTAAGACTAACTTCAAAGATTACAAGGCTATAAAAAAGAATATAGAGTTGGATTGGAAGGTTATTACAGATTCAATAGATATATTGGCCCCGGAAACAATTGTTAAGATTAATGTAATTGTTATAAACATTGAGCCTTTATATGCTTTTATAATTCCTTATACAATTGTAATGTATAACAACAACGATTAGCCTTTACCCTTTCTTGAAAATAGCATATTATATCCAATGATATTCAAATTACACTATAATTTGATGCCAATCTTCAATAAGAATATATCGAAGAGGGAAAGATTTGTGATATCTAACTTTTCGATGAATGCTCGCATACCTTTTATACATCCTATTGAACAAGCATTTGTGAGAATTTTGTTTTGAGATAATACATTAATAAAGAAAAACGCTTTGGAATTATTACAGAAATCGAAGGAAAAGTTCAAATTGTAATATAAAAAATCGAAAAAGAATATTTTGGCCCTTTTTGTATAGATTTTCAAAGAAATAAAGAAACAAAAGAAAATATATAGGAAATATTTATTCTTTGATTGCTTAACGATAGTTTATATATTAAAACTAAATGTTAACCTCTCTATAAATAAAGAATTCATTGTTTTTTCCCATTTTATCCTTAATGATCAAAAGTTTGATCGTTTACATTCCCCAAGCCCCAGTATCCATGGTTCTCAAAACGAATCCTTTAAAAATAATGGAAATCTAGGATTTTCGAAGAAAAAACAACGCATTAAAAAAAAAACGTTACTATAACAATTCACTCACAAACCAAAACCGTTTTATATGTTAAAGAAATCGTTTGTTACACAAAGCAAATAATTATGGGTTCTCGAAGCATTTAAAGCCAAAATAATAAATTTAAAATGCAATGGATTTGCAAAAAAATACTTTGCAAATTTGTAAAGTATAACAATCAATATTAAAGGATATTGGATTGATAGATTTTGTTAAAGCATTTTGTTGGTATAACGGAATAGGTGTATTGGCTTACTTATTGGCATACAAACTTGGTTGAGCTTATCTTCGCGATTTTTTTTTGTTTTTTGTCCTTGGTTAATCGAAATCGATTAACAAATAAAATAAAAAGGAATATGAGATTGTAGAATAGCTTCGATCATTCGGACCTAACACCTTTACATAACCTTGCCTCTTATAAGGAGTATTTATACTTCTTTCACTCTATATCTTAGATCACTATATTATATTTTGTTTATTAAGTTTTATTTCCCTTACTACCCCCTTTCTTGATTGTATATATATCCTTTATAACTTAAACTATTCATCCTGATTGTTCTTCCCTCCTTCGTCGTCCATAACCAATTTAGCTGACCCTAGCCCCTACTCCCCTCTTATTGTATTGCTCTCTCCCAGAAAGCCATTCTTTTTGTTGTTTTTGGTTGTTGTTTCCACCCCTCACCTTCTTCCCTTTTACAGTATAATTGGTATAACATTGTAAAAAGCTTTGATTAAAAGTATAATTGCGTTTGAAATATTTCGTTGAAATATAATTGAAAAGATTATGTAGAATTTATTCAAGTCTGATAGTTTGCTTAACGATTTTTGTTTGGAAAGGATTTTTGCTGGATTTTGTAGCATTTAAAGATTTCACAGGATTAGATTGAAAAACACTAATTTCGTTAAATATACCGCTATTAGTTAAGGTTAAGCATATCCTTTATTATAACTATAAAGAGAAGTGTTTTGAAATCGTAAAGCTTTAACGTTATCGATTTTAGTTTTGTTTTTTTAATAGGTTTAGGCGAATATTTGCGAATAAAGATATATAAAGGAAATGTAGCCGACTTTTGTGCAGTTGTAATATATTGTTTTTGCTATGTGCAAAATAGGTTTCGTATCAAACAAATTAAATGGAACGATTAATTGAGTGGTAGAATTATAAAAAGAAAGGGCGGATTGATTTGATAAGGTTATGCTAGAAAAGGATGCGGATTGAAACTTCTTTAGGACTTTAAGGAATTTGAAGTTAAGTTTGGTTTGATTAACTTCCCGTAATTCGTTTGAGTTTTTGTAAGGGATTTGTTTATTAAAAATGCTGGGTTTATTGATTAATGTTGTAATAGCGATAACCGTTAAACAAACGTTTTTGAATATAACTTTTTTTTTAAATTGATTTTCGATATTAAACTTTTCGATTTGTATTAAATGGTTTTGAATACAATATTGAAACTTTATTTCTTTTATTTCGTTTAAAGTATATCAAACTAAATCGAAGTGTAACTTTTTGAAGTTTGTTTTGTTCAATTTGGTAACTTGGGCAAGATATTGAGTAATTGATTTAGTTTCGCTTTGTTTTATAGTATAGATTTGCTGTTGAATTCGATAATTAGCGTCGAAATCCTTTTTTTTTTCGTTAAATCGGGTAGCAAAAGTAGCTTTAAAGTTAATCTAGTTTGAACGGATTAATTTGCTTTAGCTAAGGTACTAATCTTGTGCTTTGTTTTTTATATTAAATCGAAATGCAACTTTCAAGAATTTCTTATCAATAAATCCTGCGAAAACCTTTAAGTTTTTGAGGTATTTATTAGTATTTTCATCCTTTTTGCCGTGAAAGGTGGGCTAAACCACAATTCGATTTATGTTAACAATTAATACGATAAAAGGTGTAGTAAAAGGTTTTGGTTTAGTTTTCGATATAAACAATTTGAAAATGTGTTTAATTAAGTCTATAAGATTTGATTTGTGATTAGGGCTTTAAAGGGTTGGTATAAATTGATTTGCAATCAACAAGGAGGATAAAGAGTTGAATGAGTTTTGAATGAAAGGAAATGTTTAAAGAAATAAAGAAAAAAATACTTTTTGTATTAGTGTTCCGGCAGATGTAAAAACAAAAACCAACAAATTTGTTGATATATAAAATGTTCTTTTTTGGTTGAATATCGCTTTTTTTGAAAATGGCAAAAACTTGTGGAAAGGGTTACCTAAAGAGTATGTATACTTAGATTTAGAAGTTGGTATTGAAAAAGATTCGACGAAATTCGTTGAGTATTTGGTTGGTATTCGATAGACCAAAGAGATTGAAAGGATTTGTAGAACCCATTAAGCGAATGAGAAAAAGAAAGAAAAAAACAAAACCAATATTAAATGCGGCACTAATCTAATATATATAGTTGAGCGTTGTGCTTAATTTACAGAAACTATTTAAACAACAACAAAAAACTGCTAAAAAGCGATTAGAAAAAAGTGGAAAAAAGATTATAATATATAGCACGAAAATAATCCCGGATTAGGCCCCTATAAAAAAATGGGATTGTTCGTTTTGATTGAATGTGTGTGTATTGTGCGCGGCGTAAGGATCAACTCTAATGTTGATCGCTACTAATAAATACTAGTAACGTTTTATGAACTAATGACTAAGCTAGATCACGTGTGATACCCTCTCCACAATATGTACCGTATATATGTTTTGTTTATACGGTTCATATATATATAACAATCTCTCCTTCATAGCATAATCAAGTAGTAGTAAATTCTAAGAACTCTATTAATCCTGTTCTAAACAGCTCTTTTACGGTTGTGTTGAGCACAAAATGTATGGTATGAAAAGTATTGTATTGAAATAAGATATGTATCCTTTTTCCTTTGTACGAAGGAAAAAAGGTATATCTAATTATAAAGGAAATTGTACATTAATTCATTTCTTGCTCTTTTGTTTAAAATGGAAAAGAGGGTGAAAACTCTTCTAGTGTATAACAAATATTTCATATCTCCCTTGCATATATCGTACAATGCCTACGGCATTGCCCGATATATGCCAGGATCCTATTCACGTGTTCCGACACTGGATCTTCTTCTTTTCTTCGTACGAAGCGTATCACATGATACCACATGATATGGAGTAGTCATGTCGTACGAAGAAACCTGATATCGGGAACGTGAATATTCACTGTTGTCCTGTCGCTTGATTATCACTTTGCTTCTTTTCACCTTTATAATTGCACGTGTCCTGCCTATGCGGTTCATGTATATATAACAGTCTCTCCTTCATAGCATAGTCAAGTAGTAGTAAATTCTAAGAACTCTATTGACCCTGTTCTAAACAGCTCTTTTACGGCATAAGCGTCACATTAACGACGAAGAAAGAAAGATCGATCAAAATGAATAATCTAGATTATAATAGATACAATACACAATCAAGAAAGAGGTGGTAAAACTCAATAAATATAATATAATATAATATACTAAAAGCTAAGCTACAATATAAAAGCCGTATAAATACTCTTTGTATCAAGCGAGGTTACGTAACAGGTTTAGATCCGAATGGGCAGAGCCATTCTGCATTCTTACAACAAAAACGCAAATTTTTTTATATGATTTTTAAACTTTTAATTAAACCCATAGAAAAATCTATAAATTTACTTCAAACGCAGATTTTCCGCTATTTTCGTACCAAACGACAAATTCAAAATAAAATCAAAAAACGCATATTATTTCGCATATTATGAAGGCATATTTTGTATCCAAACGAGCCCTTACTCGAGTACTTTCCATCTCTTGCTCGTCGTATTCAGGCTCTCGCCCATGGAATTCGCCCAGATTCTACTCGCTCGTAATCTTCACAGACGCGACAACCTACCACAAATCCTTTGAACAGCATACATTTTCCCTTTTGCAGCGGAAATATTGCATGCAACGCAGCATATCTCGAGGCCAGCGAGAGATGGGAGGCCCGGATGATTTGGTTTACTAATTTCCAGTGTTCCAATCGCCTGTATGGATTCACGGCTGCAGCTGCAACTGCGTCAAATGCCGCCATCACCACCTTTCGCAACAAGGCATTTGATATATGTGCTCGTGTGTACTTGAGTACTGTACTGTCCTTGCTACTTTTCAACTCTGTTGAGGAAGAATCGAATCTGTATCGAAAATTGGAATCTGGAACTTGGAATTTTCATGCAACACATTCAACACAGTCTCACAGACAGAATTCCCATAGAAGCCCTTTTCATGGAGATTCTAGATCTTCTGTTTTTGACCCCGCGAGTTTCCATTCCGCGGTCATCTACTGGAGTATGATCCAAGATTTCCAACCTCCAAAGACAACACATCCTCATTATGGATCCCATCCCATCCCATCCCATTCCATCACACCCTGGCAGATCCTCATGAACTATGCGGAATGTGGCGGTTTTACGACAGGCAACCAAGAAACCGAAAAAGGAAAAAGGGAACCAGATAATTTCATACATGATTCTATGGATATGTACTCGAGTAATGGATTCGAGGCCAGAACCGCCCGAACCGCCACAATGGCTTGATGTCTGCGTCGTTCCGCCCATCAGCCAATTTACACCTGCTTACATCTGCTGACAACTCGCCTGATTTTCAACAAACAGCTTCCAAATTCCAACATGAAAGGGCTTCGGCAGATGTTCACGGAATTTGACAAAATTGTAGATTTGCAACAAAACGTGTTTGGCTGATGTCCATAGGTGGATTTACTGCGTGGCTGGTGGGAACATTCATTTTCCGAAGTTGGCATCCGAAAAGATAGATGCTTTTTGCTATATATCTTCCGCTGTCGCGAAATCTTTACCCCAAACACGATTTCTGGCCTGATCTTGATATGTTAGAATTCCCTTTTTTTTTTTTTTGATTTGATTTGATTTGATTTGCCCCAGAAGAGAAATTGAGAAATTCTTTGCAATACATATGCGGAAGAAGGCAGACTTCTTGACTTCTTGACTTCTTGACTTCTTGACTTCTTGTCTTCTTGTCTTCTTGTCTTCTTGTCTTCTTGTCCGGTAAGTCGGTTTGGAATTGCTATTCCCTTCACAGTATCATAAAAAGATCACCGCTCTTGGCTGCCACCTCATGTCGGCACAACAGGCATTTTCATGCGCATCATTACTCGTACAATACTCTTAGCAGGAACACCAATGCCGATTTTACAGAATGCAACGCAAAACGGCTTCTTTGTACATCTCTGGCTGCCTCTAGATGGTTTTTATTAAGCGTTCGAAAGTTTTAACTTGGCAGCTTTGGACTTTCTTTACCGTTAATATCGGTCTTGAACAACGAGAGACGATCATTCTTGCTTTTTCGGAGTCCGGAAGTTTGAGATATGCAAAATTACTTTTTGGACCATTAGTGCCGGAACTTCCTTATACTTGAGGGAGGCTAAGGCTTTTGGGCCGAGCATTGTGTTTTGCCCTAAGGTGTTTCCCAAGCATCACTCATATCTACAAGTTACCCGTTGCCAAAGAGATATCGTCCACAAAATTAGGGATTGATATTCAGTCTCGAGTCATGCTCATGATCTACTACTCAGCTCGAAAACGTCAACTTTCTCAATAACCATTGTACCACAATTACCTGAATATCTCATTCCAGACCGTCTCGTCGAAATTAGCAGCTATACTACAGCTTTGAGATAAATCTCATATTGAATTTGGGCAGAATTCTTTCTAGCTTTTCAATCTACTTACGGTTTAATTACAGTGAGGCTTAGGACTCAGCGGCCATCTTCTCAATGCCCCGAGATGGCCTCTTTTAGGCTTTCACGCTACATCTCACTACAAATCCTCAAAGCACCCGAAAAATAAGCGAATTTCCACTGAACCTTGAAAGTTACCGCAGCTTCAATTCGGACGACACAGCTCGACATAATATTCAAGATTAACCGTCTATCAGAAAATCATGTAGTTGGCATCGTGATTTTCTAGTGACATTCATACAAGTGCATGGATCATCCAATCATCCCATGCGAGCCTGGACATGCTTAGAAATAGGATGTTTGGGAAATCTCCCGGTTAATCCATTTTGTCAGCTTCATCTCATACAGAAGACTTATGGATTTTGCTTGGGATCAAGGCAGAGCTCATCCAAACTTCGCTCGTGAGGCCGGATGATTTGCACTACGGAAACCGAAGCAGGAAGAGGTTCTTGAGTTGTTTGCTGGCGATTGCGACCACTATACTCGATTGATGGCGCAGGAATGGTAAATATCACATATGACTTGTGTCTCAGTTGGGGTCGGAAGTTAGTGCTCGGTTTACGTTGGTAGGCTGTGATGGTGATTGAAATAGTATCTATTCATGTCTTGAAGCTGTCTTTTGGGGTATATCGCAAGGCAGCGTGATGAGATGACGGAGATAAGGGGCAGTACAGAACATAGAACAGATCTGTATATAAGGACTTGTCTTCTACTGATGAAAACAGATGAGTCGGACTGGGATTTCGAGAAACCGCACCCATATGGTCAGTATCTTGTGAGTTGATCCACGTGTAGTGGTAGTTTATTAAACAGTCGGGTAAGTGCACTTTTGCGGGAATCCCAATCCTTTTCAGATGATGTTAGGAGGAGTTTCATCTATTTCCCGCCTCTGTAAGGGGGTTTTAGTATACGTACATCGAGAAGTCTCTCGCCGGAACAACTCTCTTTGCAGTTGATCATTGGAACTTGTGAGTGTATGATATTACAACTTTGAAAGGTTATGGGGGACGAGGGGCGAGGAGAAAATGTCTCGACTCATTCTTGGGTGATGGATGTTCTTGCTGGTGCATTCGATATCTGAGGATCTAAAAGAAGTCGAGGAAAGCAGTTCGGGAGTTTGGGGAAGAGAATCGGGACGGTTGACCTTTGAGGGTGTGAAGGCGATGAGGTAATTTTAGTGTGTTGTTGATTAAAGCTTGTTCCCCTCTTCCTTTTTATTGTTTTGGTGCAGAAAATATAGAAAGTATGAGAACGCTAACGTGAAGACAATCAGCTCTCTACTTTATCCCCGTTCCCCTACCATGAGATGAATGGTGCTTAAAGGCACATTTCTCCACCGAGACGACGGTTTTGTGAGCCCCTCCATAATCCCCACCAAGGTACCGACGGTCATCAACCCCAAGAGTTTTTGCGATCAATCGTCTAGCACCCTATCCTCAATCTAACTCCGAAAGCCCCAGACCAAAACGCAGGAAGAGTTTGAGACCTAGATGGAACCATTTGCCCGTTGACCTTTGAAGGCAGAACGACGATATATATGCGCGGGGAGAAACCTGGAGGTGACGGGGTTTTCGTTTGCACCTGCTAGGTTTGTGCTGGGGTCGAGGGGAGGACTATTGGCTCCTTGTTTGCATAGACTCTGTGCTCTCGCTTCCCCGCTCGATGCGTTGTTTTGCTCGATACGTGGTTATTGCTTCTACTACTCGAGTATTGTGGAGAGGGATAGAGTGGAGGGGTCAAGGTTAGACGCATGGTGTTATTATATTCATCATTGATGCTCTACTCTGTATGGGCTTGGAAATGTAAATAGATCGTTTTGAACTTTCAAAACACAACACGTAGTATCGATCTGATTTGGCAATAACCTTAATATGCATTTGCATCCTTCGTACTGTGGCTGCAACTCAAAGATTGGATCTGATCCCGTGATGCCCCTATCCCTATCCTACTAGGATACCAAGCTTCACGCTTAGTAAGCACCAAGGTCCGAAAATACACCGCCATGGATTGACACATTACTTACTTTCCACGACCAATCTATCTTTCATCAGTTCATCTTGTCTATTTTCATGCCTCGCACTTTCGGTTATTCTATGGGCATCGGAGTTGGGGGAATTTGAATGGGCGTTGAATTGGATAATTTTGGGTAAGTCTCAATCTCACATCAAAACCTCTGGACACTGATAGAGATAGATATCATCTCTGTTTGACAGGCTCTGCTCAAGTTTTCATATATATCACGTGATATCTCCCTCTCCATCTTGGGTATCATATCACTCCCGATTTAGGAGCTCTATTGGGCCTGTATCAACATGTCACATCAAGCGCAGCGAGATCTACCAGACTTTCTCCAAAACTCGCCTTATCTACCGATTATCAATTTTGACATCGATGAGCCACCACCTCCTAGAGCAGCCAAACCAACCATTGCGCAGATTCTTCGCTCGAGACCAGTACGCACAGCCATACCCATCGTCATCTGTGGACTAGTTATACTACTACTACTTCCTCATGGAGCGCGCAAAGCAAAAGCATTGCGTCTCGAGTATAAAACTCCGGCATGTTTGAAACAAGCCCCCATCGTTGCAGAACCCTTGACAGGCAAAGAGACGGGTATTGAGTGGAAAAAATACGCGTACATTACCTACGCGACATCAGACAATCATTTGTGTAATGCATTGATGTTGTTTGAGTCGCTGAATCAACTGGGTAGCAAAGCTGATCGGGTACTGCTTTATCCGGAATTGTGGAAAACTGAATGGACTGTGGATATTAATGGGAAGGCTGCTGAGCCTATTACTAAGATGTTGATCCAGGCTAGAGATCATTACAAAGTAGAATTGAAAAATGTAGAGATCTTGCAGCATAGGCATGCTACAGCTGGTAATGAACTTTATCATAACCCCGCGTCGAGCGAAATCATGAGGGTGCTAATGGATGATAGATGAATGGGCGGAGAGTTACACTAAGCTTTTGGCATTCAACCAAACCTCCTACGAAAAACTCCTCGTCCTTGATTCCGACTCCACCATTCTTCAATCTATGGATGAACTTTTTCTCGCTCCCATGTCAAACTCAACACAACTGCTCGCGCCAAGAGCATATTGGCTCGACGCCCAAGGTATCCCACAACTTGCATCCCACATAATGCTGATCAAGCCTTCAGCAACCGAGTTTGAGCGGCTTGAAGAAGAGGTTCAAAAAGCTGGTGTCGGCACTTACGATATGGATATAATAAACTCAATCTTCACCCAACAGAAAGATGCATGCGGCCTCATCGATCACCAAATCTACGCTCTGCTCACCGGAGAATTCCGTCGCCCTGTCACTAAGCACAGAGGCTTTTGGGGAAAAGGCCACGAGGCAGATGTGTGGGATCCCGAACAGGTCTTTCGAAAATCGAAATTCGTACATTTTAGCGATTGGCCGTTGAGAAAACCTTGGGAAATGTATGACTCGGAGTGGGTGGGGAAGGGACCAAAGTGTGCGTCGATTGAAGAAGGTGATGATTGTCGAGGAAGGGATATATGGGAGGGTTTGTATGCGGATTTCAAAGAGAGGAGGGCGGTAAGTTCTTCTTGGAATTTTAAGTGCTTGATGACTGACTTGATTCATGCAGGCAATTTGCGGATTAGATTGATGATGCGAATTTTTTTGGGTATGTATAGATACTTTGGATATAGAACGCATCGGGCGTTGTATATATACATCGATGTACAGAAATGGAGTCAAATCGCCCATGTCCAATACCTACCTACCTACCTATGTACGAGTAGGCTTCATATGCTTTTTTTTCCATCTCGTTCAAAAGGCGGCTCCCAAAACCTTGCACATCCTTGGATGCTCACCGATCTATGCAACAGTATCGAATCCGAAGGTTAGTTTTCGAACACGAGAAGCGTCTAGTGAGTCTATATCACATTTCTCTTCATGTTCCCAGCTGGATATGTATGAATCACATGATGAACAACAAAAGTTTTGTTGCACATCTACGAAAAAAGAGAAAAGCATAGAGATGGAGATTAGGATTTTAGCGCGGAATTCCAAAAGTTGTACACAACTTTGTAACTTTCAGATTTGACGCTAAATAAAATATTGAAATCAGATTATTGCAGTATCCTTTTCTTTTGTAGATATGCAACAAATCTCTTTTTTTTCCGTCACGTGTTTGATCAAAATACTAGTAGATGAATTGCAATCGCAGCTGATATTGGATTTTTCTATGCTTACTGGTGTGTACTCCACAGAAAATAACTGATCTCTTATAAAAAACCAATAAATACTAACAAGTATTCTCTCATCGATAGAGATGAAGTATTTGCGATTACGTGACAGAGGTTTTGGATATCTCCTCAAGCCTTCATTTAATCCCTTTATAATGTATCAACAAATTATATCGCCGACAAGTCTCTTGACCTCGCTCAACTCGACTATCGCCACCACGGCCTCTACCACCACGTTCAGCACCCTGATGATCAGGACCACGATGAACATATTGGAATCGATACGCTATTTTATGAGTTAGCGTAAGATTGCAGTTGTAGACAGATTGGTTAACATACCAGTTGCTTCTTGATACTCTCCTTGCCCTTTTTGAGGCTATCCTCGGTCTCATTGTACGAACATATCTCTCTATTCTTCTGTTCTTCTGGCCTGCGTGTGCCTTTTCGCTGGGATTGATATCAGGTGATGGACTCTGGTCTTGTTTCCTAAATCAGAGAGGGGCTTGCTCTCGTGATACTTCACCTTGCCAATATCCTGGGTTGGGACAACGATTGCATCGTGCTTCAGAACCTCGCCACAGCCAGCTTTCAACGCGGGAGCCAAAGAGACGAAGTTGAAATCTGGTGCTTGCCTTTGTTCCACCTATTTTCACCACAATTACCAACGCCCACGCCCTGTCCGGAACGAAGTCTAGAAACGCCACCTTGAAGAGATGCGTCTATCATCTCCTGGCCATTCGTAAATTCGTCATGAATCGATGGTCGGAATGATGAATGATCAGTTAGAAGGTACTCGAGTATAGTCCCAACCTCGAACTTCGTGCGCTCGGTCTTTATCATGAAAAATACTATCTTTATACCGGGAGTTTTAGGTATCAAATCATTCATGGCGATCTGTTTATCTTTTCTTCAAAGTATTCCTATAATACTAATGCTGCTACTATCGATACTATGTCCCTGGCGATACATACCTCGATCATCACCGTTCGGGTACTCCTGGGTGTCAAAATTGCATCTTCTCTTGTATATGCCAGCTATATTCGCACAACGGAAAGCAACCCTGGCATGATTTTCATTGAATTTTGATTTGAATAAATCTACAACAGTGGAATGCAGGTGTTCTCGCCAAATAAAATGATATCCTTGTAGGGGTTGTACCAGGTCTATGGACGCTCATCATTGTCCATATGGAAAGTTCTCGGATGGTTGTTGATATATTTTTTAAAACATGAGCATACCTTCACTACGAGATTCGCGGCTGGCCTGCATAATTCTAAGGACCCTTTGGCCTGGCCTGGATACCTGGAAAGTACAATGGTTAAGATAGATCATATCGTTGGCGTAGATGGGGTCTTCGACAATACCCTCTGGGATACGAGGGGCAAGCTTGCGAAAATCGGGATCGAGAACTAGCTCGAGGTTTCGGACCTCTGCGTGCGCCGCGAAATCCCAGATCTTGAATTGTATTTCGGGACCGAGCCTACAAGATGGCATGAAATCTGTAGGTGGTTTGCAAGTGATGGTCAGCATTCGCGCCTACTTTGAATCGAGATGCATTGGGTGAGGTTGGGACTTAAGGGTGATGTTGTGGTGTGAATGCAAGGATCCTGGAAACTTGCTTGACTTTCTCCAACGCAAGTCTAGCAAGTCGATCGGCGATCCCGCTACGTGATTCACCCTCAATTCTTATATCTTGATGAGGAACTTCATGATGACGAGGACCAAACGGTGGTTGAATCTTGCCATTCTTTTGAACTGGGAGACTGAAGAAATCAGATAGTGGCGTAATGTCGAGAAGATCCAACATAGTCCACTTCCTAACCTTTGGCCTTGGACTATTCTTATTGGTAGTGGAAGCAGCTGCTAGTGCAGGAGCCTGGGCAGTCTGTTGAGGAATATTTCAGCGGTGAAATCGATCTGATATATATGTGTAAGTTGAGGGAATAGAGTGCAATATACTTGTATATCGCCGCCATTAGCTCTCGTATGTGGTGGAATTGGTTTCTTCTTGATGATTCACAAATCTGTTTAATTTTCTACCTCTTACTCCTCAGGCTCCTCTATTTCTGGTAGATAAAGACCTAGAAAAGGCTGAGCTGTTGTTGCCAGATATATTGTCAAATATATCGTCTAAGTGCGAATTCATCAATTGATAGAAGAATTATCAAGAATACATATCTTTGAAAGCGAAGTGATTGAAGAAAAATGGCCTTGTAAGTAATAAGACTATCTGTCAACTTTTTGAATGATATTTTGTATGATTAGGGATGAAGAAGATGTCGAGAAGTTCTTGGCCCGGTTGTCTGGTTCGGAATTCCGTGTTGTGAGATACAGATGGGTGTTCACAAGACCCTGGTAACTGGACCTCTGGAATGTTCAGACATCTGGGCGTGAGTGATGCCACATTGAAGGTTACAGGCCGTGTTGTACAGCTGTATTCTCGTTTAGGTCGAGGGTGGGATCTTGAATTCTTTCGAAATGGCGAATAGAGTTGTTTTGGAAGGGTGAACTTATGGGTTGTGTGCAGTACTCGTACTTACTCGTAAGGATCTCAGTGTATAAGAGTGAATAGGACTAATTGTCTAGTGGGTCACCCAAGCACTTTTGAATGGAGGACGCTGTACCGAGATGTGATTTACCACGCGCTTTTTCTACTTATGACCTGAATTTTGGGGTTTAGATGCTGTGCCTATTTTTGATTCATTTTATTTGCTCTGGGGCCGCTGGTAGAGAAATTGAATTCCAAAACGCTTTAAACGCTTTCATTTACCCGGTGGGAAGAGCTTTCAATCTATGTATCTCAAGGCATGCATCAGCTTGGGTGGATAAATGAAACTTTTACCACTGAATCATATACTCGAGTATCATTTGCTTCTATAGATGGCGTCGAAACTTGGCTCATGTATACAGTAATGCTATTATGAAACAGAAGAGTGGCTGCGTGAACAGGAGTACCTTGGGCGCGAGTATACATACCCCAATATTTAATTTCGCCTGCTGTATAATCCTCAAGGAGGGATCTTGCGATAGGAAAGTCGTCTGTTGTGCTTTTGGAACCTGGCACAGGTTTCTTCGATATGATCTCTGCAAATACAGTATGTCATGGAGAGCTGGAATGCTTGGACAGACTCCACTAATAGCCTTGTGCAGACTACTGATGTATCTATCGCCGCCAGAAAATTCCAATTTCGGGTATTCCAGTCACGTCCATTGTGAATGTGCAAAGCATAGAAAGAGGCTGTCCTTGTAAGTTTTTCGTGTCTTCAAATAGTTGGGAGAAGTTGGAGATTGTTTGGGTATATGGTTTTCGACTAAAATTCATGATATCGAGGTACGGGTTTAGTCAGTACAGGGAATCGTGTCTTCAATTCATGGATGGAAACACTAATGGGGATGGTCGAAATAGTTGCCGGTTCTCTTCTGGAAAAATCGCTTGCACTCTTATTGGGGTCCTGGTTGACTTCCATGATTGCTGGTAAGCGAGTGCTTTCCTTCGATGCTAGGAGTATGCGCTGCTAGATTAGCATCCTTGGATCTTTCCACGGCGGAGATACGTTGCGATCTCCAAGATTCGTAAAGTTGATCGAGCTGTAGAAGCCCATATCTCACGGCTGAGCTCGGCACTTTCGAAGGGAAGAGGGTAGAGTCTTCGAGTGGTGGTCGTCTCCTGGAATGATCTTGCTACTTGTTTTGAGGCATCTTCGATCAGAAGTTGAGCAAGGCTGAGTAAGAGAATGCGAGCTGGAATTGGTGAGTCCTTGAATTCAAGGCTAATACAGACTATTCGACGATACGTTGGTATTGTTTTATCAGGAGCTTTGGTTGGAGCTGGGGGGCACACATTCTGGATCAACTCCTCTGGAAGTACTCTATCTGCTAATTGGAAACCTTGCTCATTAAGATTATGGAATTAGGGGAGGGCGATATGAGGCCGTTGGTCTTGGGACATTTTGACCGCGTAAAAAATATGCCACGGAATTAATATTATCTCAAGTCTTCTGATTGGGAAGATTCATTGAGGCTCTTCATTTCCTTGCGTAGTGAGTGGTAAAGTAGAAGTTGAAAAGTATTCAGAGGGTATTGTTTTGAAATTCGAACCATTTGAGAGGAAAAATTCTTTGAAATCCTTCACGACCAATCCTAAATCCCCAATATTGAACTCAAGCTTCTGGAAAATTCCTACCCTCTAGATATTTCCCCACCTGATTCTGCGAAATCTCAATATCATTCTGCCTCGAGATATATCCCTTGCAGATCTTCAAGGACTACTGTACTGGGATTTTATTCGCATTTGTAATCTTGACGAGTGACTATCATGAGGAGACATTGGAGACGCAGAAATTGTCAAGATAGGGAGTGATAGGGGAGAAGCAATCACGATGCTTACGTATCTTAAGCCTTCAGCGGAATGTAACTAGAGGCGATCTCGCGAGCAGATCTAACACTATTGCAGGGACCATCGGGTGGACTAGTCTTGGGCTTTCACCAAACGAGTGATTTCGCGTTGATTAAGCTAGCTTGCGGATAGCTTTATCAGAGGTCCCCTGATGATGAGACAATTAGAGAGCCTATAGTAGCACAACTAGCAAGAAGGTCGGCGAAATCGGAATTCTCTACCTGTACGTAGTGCCGGCTACGAACCTGAAGCTATTTAAAGCCAAAGAGATACGTATCGATATTATTGTTATATCAATCCTGCGATCGTTTTCGATACAATCGACCCGCCCAAGAATACACACGCATTGTTATACAACCCCATTTTCGATCAAAAACACTTCCGAATAACCTCAATTTCGACCTTCGCGAACCTCCTTCGATATCGATGCGATTTAGCTTACGACTCTATCTAGATAAAAGATTTCAAATACAATAACGATAGAATAAAGCTAATAAAAAGAAGAAATGTAGGTTTCTAGTATACAAATGGATTTTTCGAATTTTGAAAAAATTATGATTTGTGCGTGGGTTAGAGCATGAATATAGAGCTTGTTCTAAAAGAGCTTCGAGCTACCTAAAGCTCTATTTCCTTCAACTTGATTATATACGCACCTCAAATGGCGAAGGAAAGTATATCCAATTAAAGCTAAACTATGCATAAAGAAGTAGTCGTTTTGCTAATACATTAGATGAAATTTTGAGTTGTTTTCCGAAGTTATATATTGGAATTGAAACACCGCAAAATTAAGAACCTAGATTTATATAAAAATAAAGTTTTTTTCCTTTTAGGTTTTAGCCCTATTTGTATATAAAACGATATATTTAAATCCTCAGCTTAGCACATCGTTATACCCCTAAGGAGGTCCTCCCCGACGTTAAACAATACTACTACTACTACTATTACTACTACTACTAGCAAGAAGATTTGAAGAAAAAAAAACAAGAGATCGAAAGATTGCGTTCTCTTCTAATGCTTAATTAAGTCTGTAACTAATCTTCATCTCTAATAACTTTCAACTACCTTCACCACTTGAAGCTCATTAAGTAGCGGTTTAAGCCTTTTCATAAATAAAGATCGGAAAAGAAATTCCCTTGTAGAAATATGTAAAAGCGAGTGATACTGAAGAGTATCTGATAATTAGCATTCATATTTATCTATTTCTTTCTTCTCCATCTATTTTTCCATAGATTCTAGATAGTAGGAAAATTGATACGCAAAGTTGTACTCTAGATATATAAGGAAGTTCACTCTGTGGATAAATTTGATCAAGATGGCAAGGGTCGGTTAATCGAGGATGTAAGGTTTGAGCAAGCTAAAAGCGTAGTGGGACTTCAATAGCATGGCATAATAGAGTGGCACATAGGATAGAGCATAAGAATTGATTACTATGGTTTATATTGTAAAATGGAAAAGAGTAAGGAAAAAGACGTCGAAGGCGGGAAACACTGACACCTAGCTAGCTAGGCCTAATCCACGGCTAGTGGAAAGAAGAGAGGGTATGAAAAATGCAATACGACTTGTACAGACAATCAGTACATTATAAAAGTAGAGGGAGGAAAAAACAATACATAAAATAACTTCAATAAAATAATATGCTAATATCTAATGAAATGGGATGAGAGAAGCTCCTTATATGCCTCTCTAGCGAAGTCACATGGTGGTAGTGGTGGGCCCGAAATGGCGGGAGCCATTTTGCCGTCTCACAATATATCCTTTGGGCTTAGATCAAGTATACATATAGGGTGCTGACTCAGCATAATCCATATAGAGTAGTATAACCGAAGGGGCTTAGCCGAAGAGACATCTGAGAAAGAGAGGAAGGGGGAGAAGACATTCATTTGCTTTTGTTACTATTGCTTGGCCGGCGGGACAAAATATTGTCAATTATATGTATTAATATCTTGCTATTGTTGTATTTTGAAGCGATTCTACGAACGCAACGGCGAGCTAGAAGGGTATGGTCCTACTATCGTACACACCATTGTTTATGTGCTGTGTTCATTCGTACGAGCATTCCCAAAAAACTTGCTCAGATTATTCAAAGTGTTTTATTGTCAAGCCATATGGTCTAAAGAATCTGTGACGGAAGAGATAAAGCTTTTGCAGTCTTCAAAGTGAGTTTCTTTTAGGGATAGCTATGGGCGAGGCCTCGACCTGGGAATTTTAGCGTATAGTATTGCTTTAGAAATACTAAGCATATAGCACTTTTTCTATTCGCTTCAGAAGAATCTATATTTGTTAGATTTAAAAAATTAAAGATTGATATTCGTGTATATGAACCTAGCTAATTACTCTTTACAACGCTTTTCAATTACAGATCTAATGGATTTTAAATTTATGAAGATTACAATTAGAGGTTTATTGTACTGAGTTGATTCTGAACTAGAAGAATCTTACTATAGTTTACTTTATTCACGTAATTCTCATTTGAATGAGATCAAACGATAATAAAGTTAAATAGATGAAATGAACAATGGTAATAGTAATGAAATTTAAAGGTAAGCAACCATAAGATTAAAACATGATCAATAATAAAACAAGTGAGATGAACGACAAAAAGGTAAACAACAACAAGTTTGATTGACTTTACTTGAAGTTTTTCATTTCCCGACAAATTTGGATGTTCGCACAATGCTTTTAATTTTATTTATTTATTTATAAATTGTTTGATGTAAACAACTTGGTCATTGATCAATCACCTATATTGCGCAATTACGGCGTTGAGGAACTATTCGGAACATATGCAACTCTTCTTTTCAAAATAAATTTAGATAATCTACTTACTTTCTTTTAAGATTTAATTTGTCTAGCATTCTTGATTCGCATGTATAGAATCATTATTGTACTCGAGTACATACATCCAGGTTTGTCGCATCAAAGAGATGAAGATTAAACTAGTATCTTTTGAAATTTATGGAAATGTGATGAGAATTAGAATCCCTACGATTGTAGTTTCTTCAGGTGTAAGGTTATTCTCTGATGTAATTTCTTGAAAGCTTCGAGGTCGAAGAAGAAAGGGAAGTAAAGTTCTAGTGGCACTACTTATCATCCAAAATCAAGAGGGATTTCTCATTATAATCACTGGATCTCAGAATGAGACTGATAATTTAATAAAACTCTCTTGAGCTCAGACGGGGATAACTTAATAGTAGGTTTGCTTATATGAAGTATCATAAGATAATGCAACATGGTACAGCTCAAACGAAGGTAAAGTTATGAACGGAATCGAGATTAATGCATTCTTTCTGGGACTATGATTTCAATTCTAACTTGAGAAGAAAGTTGGTATATACTATAGCGAGGTAAGACTCAAAATGACTTGACGGCGTATGAGAATTTACATTTTTAAATTTCTCATTTTGAATCTTGAAGTGAGGATGATCGGGGTAAATATATGTAAGAAGTAATTCAAGCTCAAGTCATGCTTTTGAGGATTTACGCTGAAAAAAGGGTATTCTTGATGTAGGATGCAGAGCGACCTATCAGGAATTATGCCGACTTAGTATGCTGTGTATATGCCAGATCTGAATCTAGTAACTAATTCTATGCTTTTATACTTCTGTTTCATTGAGGCCACGCTTTACTCTAGACTTGCTATGACATAACAAGGCTGATTCTTTACAGGAGCTACGAATCTGAGGCTACATAGAATCACGATCGCTTCTGTTATATTTGATCTCTAGCAACGTGTAGGTAGGTTCCTGATGGATAGCTTCGTTTTTATTTTACACAATGCTATTGTTTCCTCGAGAATTTTCCTTGGTTTTTGGGTCAACTGGATGAACGATGGATCTGATGGATGCTGCTGAATTTTATCGCTCGTTTCGTTTGTTACTGTACTCAGTAGAATATTATTGCCAAGATAATCAACGTTAGCAGTAGCTAGTCGATGGCGTTGACCTTTAAGGCTGTATTTCAACGACCTTTTTTATGTGATAATGAAAGATAATTCACTCGAATTTAATGAAGAGAATACTACTCTATAGAAAGTGTATGAGATTCCCGCTGGTGTTCACCGTATTTAGAAAGTAGTTAATATATTATTAGCCTTCTCGTTTTTCTTCTCAAATCCATTCGTTGATTATATTAGGCTTTCTTCAAGAACATAATTAGCGTGGTTAATTGTGTCATTGTAATATGGTATTGAAGAAATATATCGAAAGAATCATTCATGTAGATAACCTTGAAAACATAGAGAAAAAAAGAATTTTATTACCAAAACTACTAGGTTAAACCACCAGAACTACTCATATAGAGGCCTATCAAATCAAAGTCGCACCTCTTTCTTATTAATCCATATAAAATCCTGGGGAAAGACAATAGCGCAAGTATTAGCAAACAATATGCGAGTAAACCCCGACATATTTCGAACTTCTTATAGAGCGATTTTGAAGTCGGGAATCTTCTTAGGCACACATCCCTGCGTGGGATCAGCATAAAAGGGACGACCTAACAGCAGGTAGGTGCGGAAAAAAAAGATCTTCGATTCCATACTATGTGATATGCTCGGACGTGAAGCTACATACTCGTCCAACCTTATAAGATCCACCGATTAAACTAAAGATGCACATGATCTGTTATATTTTGACGCTAATAATATCCCCCGTACAATGGCGCGTGAATTATTTTGGCTGTAGAGTGTCGTCTATGTTGCCAGAAAAGGGGCCAAAGAAATGCCTAAAGAACTTGGAGAGATATATCCTCAAAACGATTGGTTTTGTTTTTAGCTCACGCTGATCTGTGTGGATGTACAATCAAGACTTGAGTATGAAGTGTCGGACTAGCTCTATGGAGAATGAGGCTGTGTGGCATCATAAGATCGACGTTAATAGAGAACTGGAGTCGATCATTAAATCTAGATTCTATGATTGAGGATACCACAAGATGAGGAATGGGAATATTTTTATCGAACAAAATCTATATTTTGGAGTTCTCAAGATCACGAATAGGCGATGTTGTGAGACGGTCACACGACTTTGAGGATCATGTAACCATTGAGGGGAGCGGGAGGCAGGGGGGGGGTTATCCTTTATCTTTCTCAAGACCAGAACTAGTAGTTTGGTTTTCTATTTACAATTTGCTATTCTACTATCTTTGTTCAACGTTACATAAACCATTCCTAATTTTATCGTCTATGATATTCATAGTCTAGATTTCAAGCCCCAATACTCGTAGTAATATGCTTGCTTTCCCATTCGATTGATCAACGAAAATCATTACCCGTTTCTTTCTCTCATACATCTTCAACCCTTTACAACATAAAAAAGCGTAATTTGTGTTGCACATAGCGACAGACTGAGAGATTGTTGAACCAATTTTATATTAAAGCATTCTAATTACAAGCGTGATCTTCCAACTAGTTGAAGTGTCACCAAGGACGACGAAATCTAGTTTTCCAAAACCTGTGTACTAGTGCTGTCACAAAGCCCACAATTCCGGTGCACTGACATGCACCATTAGATAATCGAATGGAAGTTTGATGTAGGATTTATCGCTTGGTCCCAAATTAGCGTGGTTTCTGACAGCACGAAGATATATGCAGCATGAACGTCTTTACTATAGAGATCTTCAACAACGTTTCTTGGGAAAATAGGGTAAATCTTTCCGATAACTTCCTACTCAAAAGTATCTGCAGTGCCAGTGCCGTTGAACTACGCTTGGTCTGGTTAGTTTAAGATTAACCGATGAAATACTCAGTGACTGACTCGTTTAGCCCCTGAATAGTCACGTTACCTCCGTACCTGCTCTTTCCGCGGTTACCACTCAGAGTATTAAAGAGACTACCCTCTTATAGAAATCATGAGCCGTTCCTGTTATTAATAACGATACAATCAATAAATAAGCATCTTCATTGATTTCTCCCATAGTTGCACCATTCGAATTTTGCACACAATCAACAAGTCTTTACTATCCATCATTATAAATTCAGTTGGAAATATCAACAGCCCGTTTATAGACACAAAACTTCCCATAGTTTAGAGAGATTCTCCACCACGGAAAGAATAAACCCACTGCGAAATATGTCTGAATTCGAGCATTGTCCTGCTTTTTTGCAGGCAAAAGAGTCACCCCTTCAATGCAATGCAGATACCAAGGATTTTCCCTACCAATCAATCCGAGGAATCCTTCAAAGAAGATTTCTAGAAAACATCAGTCGCCGCAAACGAGTGGCCTCTTGGCTCAAATCTAGCGAGGAGATCTCGGAGATTACATTCGAGGTTGCAACTCATCCCTATTTTCAACAACTTGGCAGACCCGACTACGCCAAGTACACGATCGATTATAAGATATGGCAGTGCTTCTGTAAGTCGAGAGTGATTGACCTGGTGATGGAATGATATTGAAGCTGACTGGGTGATATCAATAGTTGTCGATAGTAATGGAAAAAGCAAAGTTCCCTTCACAGCTATCAATCCATTGCTCGCTCGCCCATTGGATGGTATGACTGACGCCTTTTCCTCCCCTCGAAATCCATTCTTCATTCATGAGAGTGTCATAGATTTCACCAATCTTCAAGACACTGCCAGCATGCGAGGAAGTGACGACGACTTTGAGGCCAATAGTCAAAACAGTTCCGATAAAACGGTGAAGCCAAGAAAGCAGAAGTGGGAAGATATGAAACGAAGCGACTCGGGATATGATAGCGTTCTTAGCGAGACTCCCAAGCAGATGCAGGCTTTTGACTATATCGAAAAGTCCATCTCCACCGAACGCAAAAGATTGGAACGGGCGATGAGACGTGCTACTAGAGAAGCTAGAGAATGCGAGAATAAAGCTTGGTATTACAACAAGCAAGCCATGTCGATTTTGGGACAAGCGAGACGAGTCGAGTTAAAGATGATGGCACTCGATGATCAAGAAGAGGAAGAATTCCAAGCTGAGGAAAGAATGATGCAGGCTGTGCTTGAGAGAGACATTCTTGATGATGAGATCAAGCGACTTTCACAAAGACGTAGCAGGAATGAATTGTAAGGAAATGAGTATCAATGTTGAAGTCGAGACGGAGATGTGAACATTGTGAAGAAGATACAGGACAGTATGTCTTGAGAGCGTACCAGCTTTCTTTATTTCTTGCTTCCTTTGTTTGTTTGTGGAGTCTCTTGAAGTGCAACAACAGCGAAAAACAGTTGGTAGAAATAGACAGCACGTCCATTGAAGGGATACATAGTTTAATCAAATAGCATCAAGTTTACTATAAGGTTGTTGTGATCTTGATTGGGTCCATATCGACAGCATCGAGTAAGACTTCTACTTGACTTCTACTTGACTTCTACTTGACTTCTACTTGACTTCTACTTGACTTCTACTTGAAAGCCATACGTCAACTGATATTACTAATCCATCATCCCTTATTTCTTATCAGATCCAACCGAGGCTGAGATCAACAAATCCATCCGAACACTCAAGATTCACTTTGACTACCGAGGATGATACTGCTGCAACCCTGTGGAGTGGTGGCTTATTCAATGAAACCTCATCTCAACAGAGGTGGAAATTGAGACTACCGGCGAAAACACCCGTTTAAACGTACGATATTCAAGCCATTCGCTTTCTCTTACTCAACAATACACCGTTCGGAGATATTGTCGACACTACTCGTATTGCTTTCAGAACTCATGACCCATTATGGATTTCTATATCTAGGAGTTCATCTTCAATATACCACACAACTTTCTACAACGTATTGAGGTCTTTTTTCCCTTGTACCTTTTGTCTGGGTTGAGTCAAATGCTATCAACACAGTTTTAGCCATAGCAAATACAACAACAACAACAACGATAACAACAACAAGAACAAAAAGTCCCACAATATCGACCGTCTTCTACATCAAAGAAGACATCCATCCACCTCTCTCCCTACCCACGCACTCAACAAGAAACATCCTCCAAATCGCCAACCCTATTCCCCCACCAGAAAGTACGAATATGACTGAACACGAAACTCCACCATCAATCCCTTACCACACGGTTCTTCCCGAGCTTGGTCGTCTCCTCTTAAGTCAACATCTACAAACCATCGAAGGAAAACTTGTCAGCGTCGATGAGTTTGCCAAAAGTGTTGAGAGAGCTATGCAGATTACTGCCAATGAAGAGGTTTTTTTGAGGTTGAGGGGGGACAGGCCGGATTATGTGCAGTTTCTCTGGGAGAGGTTGGTTTGGGAGGGGTTTTGTATGTTTTTCTTTTTCATCTTTCTATTTTTCTTTCTTTATCTTTTTTATCTTTTTTATCTTTCTTTATCTTTTTTATCTTTTTTATCTTTTTTATCTTTTTTATCTTTTTTTCTTTTCTTTTCTCTCTCCTGGGGTTTTTGGGGGGAAAGTAAATTTTGGGTGTTTGGAGAGAATGGGAAAGATGAGAGAGAAAGAGAGAGAGAGAAATGGAACTAGTTGATATATATTAATTCTTTCTTCCTCTTCTTCTAACTTCAAACTGATATAGGCGGAACACCATCTCAAAAGCACAAGCCGAACTACCGACCCTTCCCCACCCAAGACCCCAGCATCAACAATCCACTACCATCATACTTTCATCCTTCAGCCCTCAATCCAGGTACACACGCGCTCATCTATCGCGATGACGCGGGATCGCAGCTGATGGGCACGAATGGCGATGGGGAACATTCTTCACGTGCGCTGGAGGGCGAGGAGGCAAGAGTGAATGATGGGGGTGATGGTGGTGGTGCGGAAGTGAGGAATATCATGTCGATGAGATCTAGGACGTCGCAGGGTCAGTATGAGGAGTATGAGGCGTTTCGGGAGCGTTTGGAGGTGCAGTCGAGGAGGTTGGGTTATAAGGATTCGGATGAGAGGTGGGAGAGGGAGTGTGAGATGGAGGAGGAGAGGGAG
>NGKF01000006.1:1971702-2016215 GCA_002162555.1 Monilinia aucupariae
GAGGGAGAGGGAAGTAGAGAAGGAGAGGGAGAGGGAATTAGAGAGGGAGAGGGAGAAGAAGTTGATGGAGATGAATGCGGATAGAGAGATTAGATCGGAATCGATCCAGGGAGTTGAAGAGTCGCAGCCATTGGCTATCAATCGCAAGGCGAAAAAGGACAAGAAGCGCTCTCGACGATGCTCCATCATGTAGCCTTGATGCAAACAAATGGTCTTGCATTAACCTTAGGGGTGGATTTGGTTTCTCGATGCTTCGGCATTGGATGGGATGGATGAAGCAGGGATCTAGGCGATGATATTCACCATATGGTTCTTCTTCCTCCTTTCTTTCGTCTTCCTTCTTTCTTCAAATTTCTTTTCTTCCCCTCAGCCTCACGATCTACCCTCAGCCTCACGATCTACGTTCAGCTCAGCCGCACAGGAAGCTAGAAACCAAGTTTAGAATAGGATTGCCATCTCGTTCTCCCAGTGCTCCGCTCCTCATCAATGGGGATATCCTCTTCCTTTCTTCCTTTCTTCCTTTCTTCCTTTCTTCCTTTCTTCCTTTCTTCCTTTCTTCCTTTCTTCCTTTCTTCCTTTCTTCCTTTCTTCCTTTCTTCCTTTCTTCCTTTCTTCCTTTCTTCCGTTCTTTCTTCCCATATTTTCTTTTCCTTTTAATCTTCCCTCATGCTCTCTTTCGATCTCTTTCTCTCACTTCTTCCATCAACACATACACGCGCCTCTCAGGACATTCCCGATACTTCAGATAGGATATGATATGATCTAATCATATAAAGAAAGCATGCTACCGAACCATGAACCATGGACCAAAGATCACAAAGGATAAGGCTTTCTTCTTATAGCCGTAGCTGTCGCTCCTGTATGTAATTCCCACCTGTACATAAATCCATAGTTACACATCAAAATAACATAAAATCCACACATGCAAAGCAGGCTCTGAGCAAGATAAAAAGAGACGGAAACGATCAGAGGATCAGTATATTTTCACAATTCATGCAGTTTGGCTGCATGCTTTTGAGCTGCATAATGATGAGAATGAGAATCAGAATGAGAACCAGGACAAGAATAAGAATGAGAATGAGATGATGAAATCAGAACCACAAAGAATTAGAGCGCTGATATTTGAAAGACGACGAGCCGAGCAATTGGCAATTATCTATCTCTATATCTCCTGGAGAGCCGCGTGATGCGCGATGGATTGCTTTCGCTTTCGCTCTCCTGGCTTGGATTCCTGGCTTGGATTTCCTGTTTGCATATATATATATAGCATTGAGTGGAGTGCTGATTTTGGCTCCTTGCTCCTTGCTTGTTGCTCGTTGCTTATTCCTTGTTGCTCGTTCCTCAAGGGATAGGTTGATTAAATTATAGGGTATAGGTGACGATGGATGGGGAAGGAGGGGGGTGAAGGTGGGTGAATTAGGATGAATGGGGATGAATGGGGATGAATAAAGATGGATAAATGAATAAACTTATTAGTTTTGAAGCTTATGGGTATGATTAAGAGAAGATATACCATTTGGATTGGTGATTAATGATCGATTGATCGAAAGCATGCTCACTGGAGTGAATGCGGAGGCAGATCTGATGTTGGGCCAACCATGTGAAGGGCAAGGAGTTCTTTGTCCCGTATTCGTGAGCTCATTATAGTGAAGAATACTGATGTCAAGCATATAGGTAGATGGCAAGATCATCCTGTATATCTTCGCACATTTTTCCAGGATTTCAGACTCATCCTCTTGCTCAGGGCGCTACTCTATACTCGAGTAGATACCAATATTCATGCTCGCATCGTTAGACGTACAGTAGAGAAGCTACAGATACTACGCCGTCGATAATCATGCTCGCATGAAATCTTCAGATTTCTCTATTTCTCCCTGTCGATCGTGATATTTCTCATCGTGACAATCTTCTCTGCTCCCTCTTCAATTTCCATCGAGATAGCACTATAATTCCGCTTTGAACTAACATTCGCAACCATCAAACTCTTCAATTGCTTTTCTTTCCGCTTCATCATGTTCTGGGCTTGTTTTGTTTGCTCTCTCTTCGCATTCAGCAACTTAGTCTCATTTCTTTCTCTTTGCGAAGTCTCTGTTCATCTCAATCAATCCTGCAGCCATGCCACTTTTCTCGCTTCTTGTGTCTCTTCCCCAACCCCCATCACCATTCCGATTCCCATCCAGTTCATCATCATCAAGTGATAATACTGGGCACTCCAACACTCATTCTTTCTAATTCACCAAAAAACTGGGCGATTCCGTCTGCTCCTGCAAAAGTGCCGATTCGCCACCCTTTTCTCCTTTTCTCCTTTTCTCCTTTTCTCCTTTTCTCCTTTTCTCCTTTTCTCCTTTTCTCCTTTTCTCCTTTTCTCCTTTTCTCCTTTTCTCCTTTTCTCCTTGAAGCATTTCTTCCATCTTCGAATTGGATTGAGCAATACTCTCTTTCGAACCCTAATCCTCTCATCTTTCTTACCCATTTCTGATTCTGTCTCTTTGGGCGTATTCCTCTTGGTCGAAAATAGGTCCTCGCACCTCGTTATCGCCTTCTGAAGGATCGAATCAACCTCATCTTCTTTCGGAGATGCAAGCGCCGTTTCTTCTTGTGAGAGAGCTTCGTCGACTGATGGAGGATTTGAAAGTCTCTCTCCAATCTTCTCGTGCGTTTGTATCACCAAAGGCAGCAGGCCAATTTCGGGGTTGAGCTCCACTCGCTCGTTCATCTTTTGAGGGAAGGGATTCGGATTTCATCAATCGTATATATGTATCCACTGGAGTAAGAAGTCTTGACAGATAGAGAGAAAAAGAGGAGAATGATTGAAGAGTTGAGAAAGATGTGAGAAAGATGTTATCTTGTGGGTATCCGTGATAGGGTGAGGGGTTGAGAAGGGAGGGTGGGGACGGCGGGAAGGGATTATTTGGGGTGTGAGGGGATTGGAGGGGGGATGAGAGCGATCACGGATAGGATTTTAAAGAGGAAGAGAGGGAGTAGATAAAGACAAGCATAAAGGAAAGATTACTCGAGTAGAAATTAGCAATACTTACATAACCCATTTTAGACCTTGAGAGCAGCGGAATTGAACTAGAGGTGACGTCGCAAACTGGATTAGAAATATAAGCGAGCGAAAAATTGTCACAAAAAGACAAGTGCAGTCTTTCCGGATTCTCTCAACCGGCAATCTTTCTCAGTACATTGATTGCTCAAATATCGCGATTCCTAGACAATTGTAGCTTTACCCATATTTCTTCCCCGCACTCATATTCCCACGATATCGAGCTTCAAAATCATCATCGACATGCCCATGCCTGCCTTCCTTCGCGGCTGACCACTGGTGTGGGATTTACATTCAATAATGTTACCCTCTGAACAGACTGAATGCCTTCAAGGGCATCACTGTTAGGAAGCGAATTATGTATCGTGACGAGACAAGTTGTGATCAAATCGTCTCCCTCCCATTCAAACCTTTTATCAACGGGTATGAACTCAGAAGGTAGAACTGCGTTGCGGCGGACATTGCTCCGGCCACGAATAAGCATGATATTTTCAACGGCAGGAAAGCATAAAGCAATCTTGCAAAATGGTTCAATGGAAAGAGGACCTTCGAACGCCAACCGCTTGACTCTGATGAAGTCAAATGAGAGTGGGGCGTGTCTGCAACTCATCTTGTGGCCATTACAACGAGCACACTGCGAATACAAGCCATCACGCTCCCAATCAAAGTAGATCTTCGCTTGGCGTGGTTGTTCAGTAAGCGCATTCTCCATAATTGTATTAAGGATACCTTGATCCCAGAACCCCATCTCGACATCTCTCGCAAATGACAGATCGTACCATTTCAATGCCATCTTCCGGGATTCCCGACATGCGTGTAGCATGCTGGGGACGGGCGCGTTGGAAAAAAGTGTATTGTCCCATCTGGATTCTCGAATCTTTATATATCGTGCCTCGGGACGAGCGAAATACCAAACTAGACGACGAATCTTTTTCGACAGGTCTGAGAAGCGCAACAACTCTGTTGGTATAACTAGTGCTTTTGAGAAAGTCTCATCGAGGTCGAAAATGCTTGAACCTGTATGGAAGGTCAGTAATTATCTGCAAAGCAATTGTGATTATAATGAAGAGACTTACATGTTGCTTCAAAAACTGACTGACTTGATAGAGGTGACTGAAGTGATAGAGGTGACCGATCCAATCCAAGTGACGGGTCCAACACAAGCAACCGATCCAAGTGATCCAACTCGAGCGACCCGCGCAACGGCGTCAACCAACCTCCACCCAGCGTCAACACACCAAACCGCTCTCTCCTAAAAAACATCTCAAATCAAACCAATTCACACAAAGTAATCAATCCCCTAACCCCCCAAACAATCCCAAAACTCGACCAAAACAAGCAAAAACCAGAAAGGAAAAAAAAACCTACCTCCTACACATAACATCCAAATAACGTTCCAACATCTCCTCCACCTTTGAACTTGGACGATCCATCGTCAGATCAGGAGCTGGATCTGATACTGATATTGATGCTGATACTGAGAGGATGGCCATATTGATTGAGACTATTAACTTTTTGGAAGATGGGGTTTCTGGGATTGAGGAGATCAAGAAGATCATGTGTACTCAGATGAAGAGTATTGCAGAGGGGATTGAAGAGAAGATTGAAAAATGAAGGTGAGAAGGATCAAAGATAGAGGGAAGATATTCTTGCGCACGGAAGCATTAACGCACTAGCTCAAGAGGGAGAGCAGGAAGGTAGCTCTATCATATTCCATCTTGTTTGATAAATGGCCGCCATACTTTAGCTCATATTGTAGTTGTACTCTACTACTAGACGGTGTTGACATTCAATATTCTTTGGCAAATGATTTGGTAAGTAGTCCGTTTCTCTGTTGTTCGTTTCTCTTTGGAGGGGTTGGATATATCTGGGTAAGGGTAAGAATAAGGGTATGAGAGTAGAGAGTAGAGAGTAGAGAGTAGAGAGTAGAGAGTAGAGAGTAGAGAGTAGAGAGTAGAGAGTAGAGAGTAGAGAGTGATGATAATGATATTGTATAGCATCCTCAAAGCAAACTTCCTAGATTTTCCCATCATCTCCAAGTCCATCCGCATGTCCATTCCATCTACTCCCTTCCACAATCCATCCAACCTCTCCTGTAGTCCTTCCGAAAACATCAATGTCTACGGCATCACGTTCTCCCACAATTCATTCGAATGCTCTCTCAGACTAGCAATATCTTGGTTGAGACAATCAGCCCGTTTCCTACACGCTTCATCCATTTCCTCTTCTTTAGCCCTGAACTGCCTGTAGTCCTTCTCGGACTATCGCAATCCCAAAATGGGCAAATCAGCATCAAATCATCCCCCAACCATACATCAACAACACAGCTCCCATATTCCTGAATATCTCCCCCTTTAAAAACATACCTCATGTTCCAAATTATCCCACCTTGACAACCCACCTCCCCTAAGTTCTCCAACCTCCGCCTCCAACTCCTTAACCGCCATCTCCATCCGCACCAGCAAATCCAACATCCCATGACCCATCACAAGCGTCTGCACCTCCGTCCAAAATCGAAAGTCTCTTCACAACACGCTTCCAATCCAACCCACTCAAACCCACACTCCCAACCAAACCCGACGCAACCGAACCCCGCGACTGCAACTGCAAAACCGACTCTCGACCGACCAGCGCCCGAACCGAACTCGGAATAAGCAGCTCAAGATCCCCCTCACGCTGCGCCGCCCAACACCTTTCAAAGCCCAAACCAAGCATCCCCAACACCCCAGGCAAAACCCGCGTAACCGTTCTCTGCCGCACACCTTGACATTCCCTCAAATATCAGCCAATGATTTCGCAGATCACCATTTATCCACCCATCCATCCATCCATCCATGCGTGCATAATGAAACCTCCCAAATCCGTATGCATCACTAATAACGAACAACAACACAACACAACAACAACACAACTCACAATAATATTCCCCCAGCGCCAAATCCACCTGGTAGCGAAACCTCGCCTCGGAACCCTGCACGAAAGAGTGCACGGGGCATTATTGACGCAGATAACTCTTGATGCAGGCGAGCACCTCGTTGTATTGCCGATTGGAGCAGGGACCTCGCCAAGACCATTCGTTGGTGAAGATGCGCAGACTCCAGGTGAGGGGGCGGTATTCTGTCATGAGGGGGTGGACGACGATGAAGGTGCGGAGGAAATAAGATACACTCGGGGATGATGAGAGGGAAGGGGTGGGAAGGATTGATGGGAGGATGTAGGAATTAGGTGGGCTATTCATACAGGGGTTTGTAACTTCTGTTTGTTGCATGTCGTGATAACTGGAGAAGACATGGATTTTCATGATACTGTCGATGATGATTGTAGAGATTTTGAATGGAAAATGATTTCATTCATGCTTTATGATTCCGGATGTAAATGAGTCTGAATGTTGATGAGCCATGACTAGAAACGTAGTGGGTATTTGAGATGGGTCTAAATCCTGCCTCTTCGGCACATGAAAATGGAACTCCAGGACCCCGAAAAGGTTCTCAATAGGGGTTATAACTATGCAAAAAAGGGGTATCGTTAATCTTCTACAAGGCCTTCAGAGTGATACTCAAACTCTGAAGGTAGAGGAGCATCCCCTTTGAGATCATCATCTACATTCCTACTCACAAGGGGCTTCTGCTTTTCCACCACAGCACCCGTACTGGCACTTATACTCGAAGGCGCAGCTACAGGTAATTTATCAAGAACCTGGGTCATCCAAGCGGCCCACTCCCAAGGTCTATTTTTATCCCCCGGTAAAGAATTGAAATATTCCCAACCCATAACACCACCAAATGCAGGATACCTCAACTTGAGGTTGAGAAGCACTTCTCGCAACATCTCAAAAGGAACCCATCCACTGCCGTTCCCCGGGTTGGTCACCATACCCACCACAACTTTATGTGCAGGCCATCCCCTCATCATCATCATATCATATCCAGCCGTCTTACTCAGATCCCCCCACCCACAATAAAACTGCGTATTATACCACGCAATGCTACTTCCCCTCATCACCTCCAACGCCTCATAGTTAAACCCACTCAGATTATGTTCCGGACGTTCAGATATCAACGCCGCAGCTACAGGCGCCAATGTAATGATAAACCCCGATCCAAAATCCGTCTTCAGCCGATCGATCAATCGGATGATCCCAGCGAGCGACATCTCTTCCTCAACATCTAGATCCAAGCCATCGAGACCACGCTCGCGTATCAGGTTCCGCAGAGGCATATAGTACATCTCGAATACGGCCTCGTCTTGATCGAGTCGTGCGAATGAACCTTTGGCTGCCCCACCAAGCATTCCCATCACTTTTATGCCGGATGCTTGGAGGATGCGGAGTTCGGCCCACATGGTGACATATCGTCCGTCGTGGGGGACGTGGTCATTCTGCTGTCTGTTAGTATTTGGATTTGCGTGGGAGGCATGGCAGATGTACCAGAGTTATATTTCCCGGGGGGTCATTGAGATGGATGGCGGCTACGTTTACATGTGTCACCGCGATGTTGGGTTGAGTGATGATGGGTAATATGGAACATGATCTGCCATCGGAATGATGTTGCGTCTGATAGTATATGACGATTCTAGGAGTTGGAGGAATTGGAATTGGAGGCATTGGATGAATGAGAGTCGTGCTTGTTTGATTTGGTTGATGAGGCTGATGGTGGTCAGGGTCCTGAAATTAGTGTGGGACTAGCCTGAAGTTTAACCTCACCTATGGTGGCCCCTGCTCAGAACATACTAGCAAAGTCGATTAACGTCGCCTCTTGCAATGTTTCGATTTCACTCTACTACACTACACGCATAATCACCATCACGGCTTCATTTGTGCGAGCCTGTATAAGTGATTGTGGATTTTGCACATAGAAGTCTATGTCGAATCCAATCACCAAGCATCGTCTTCTGAGAATGGATCCAGAAGCACCTGAGCGAGTTCTCCCAGTTTCCTTGACCCCAGTGCTCACCGATTACTGCTTGCAAGCAAGCTACGAGCTCATTCGGCTTCTGACTCTTCTCGGCATGCTTATGGTTCCCAAAGGCACCATGTCCAGTAACTGGCCCTTGAGAGGTCTAGAACCTCAACCCGCTGCCATGCAGTGCTCACTCTCTTCTCCAACAGATTCATAAATGCCCATACTGGATGGCTCATCAAAAGATCATCTTTATCTTCTTATTAGCCTATTTAAAAGTGCTAATTGTGCTATAAGAACAATGAAAGCGCTGCGGCTTTTCTGTGGAACATCTTCATTTGGAATATTGCTGCTCCCTCCTGCTGTGTTATCATGTGATTGGTTATCCCGTTTGGCCACAAGCAAAGTTTTGCTGATTTGGATTTCTGTTACTGGGTAGGGTATGTAGAATTGGGCGATTAAATCCGCCTCCTAGTAATCCTGTTTGTCTCCTGACCTTCCTTGTAGTAATGGTTGGACGACAAACGTTCTGTTTCTATAGTTCTGAGGTGTAGGAAGGCTCGTGGCCATACCGGCAACTTCAATTGGATTTCTGATGGACACAGAGGACGGAAAGCCACCTCTCAGAGGTTACATCAATCAGGCAGTGCTTTGACTTAATCATGATTCCACTGTTCATAGCCCCCTGTTTCTTATTACAATTATTTGCAGGTTTTAAACATTTTAAGTTTGTATATCATGATCACTTTCGGGCAGCCAAACTATTTCATGCCTTTTTTCAATGCTCTTATCTTACATCTCTTTCAAGGTTTTGAAGGTCCGGAAAACTTTTGCGATAATTGTGCCAAGTTGCATTCCGCAAACTTAAACAGTTATGGGTGACCCATTCTCTACCGCCAGCAGCATCATCGGTGTGATTTCCCTGGCACTTCAAGTTTCCCAAGGCTTGATATCCTATTGCTCTGAGTGCAAGAACTTTAGTAGGGAGATTGATTCATTCAAGCTTAAAGCCGAGGGGCTGCATGCTGTCCTCCAGCACCTCAACTCCTTGTTACAAAAGATCGACTGTGAAGGTGGCAGCATTCCCTCATCGGTTGCCCTTACGATAAAAAACTGCCATACATCATTACAGGTCTTGGAAACTACACTCGGCAAACATGGCAAGGGAAGTTTGAGAAAGCGCCTTACATATCCATTCTTTCGAGATGATCTCAATGATGTCACCAAATCTTTGGATAGCCTTCGGGGTGACCTCAACCTCGCCGTCCAAGCTTTGACCCTGTAAGTCACACAGTCTCCTCATTCCATTCTCTCGCTGATAAAAGTAAAAGGGAGAGTAACCATCACCACATGTCCATGACTTCGAAACTCACAAAATATACCACTAATAACCTTGAGGATATCTTAGTGAGGATTACTACACTGGTGACTCCTTGTCTCGTTCTAGGTCCAGCCTATTCTAATGGTTTTAGGAATCACAAATGAAGATGAATCATCAACCTATCCGCCAGCCGTCTCTGATGGCAGAGCAGTGCTCGAGATTTGAGGCGATCAGGGATGAATTATCCTTTTCGAGGAGACCGCAAATGCCGAATTCTACAGCTCCACCATATATCACGCCAAAATGTGTATGCTCTCGAGAAATTTCCAAAAAGGGCCACTATGCCAACATTTCCAGAAGAAATATAGCATTCTCTTTGTTTTGGAACGAAAGTCTTCTCCATCGCATTACATGCCCATACTATCACCTTGCACGACAAATCAAAACTATAGGTGCAAGTTACACGCTCTGCAGTGAAATTTTGCGGTTTTCCTTGCAAGTAACCATTTCATTGACCCAAGGTGCAGGCGGTTTCTCAATAAGCCCTCAACTTCAATTCATATCTGTGGTTCCTTATGACTCCCCTAGCTTCAAGTTGTTTGATCGCTTGCAAAATGAGGTTCATTACACCGATGATATGCGGGTAATTGAAGGAATCATGCATGACAAGCTGATAGAGTTATTCAAACTATACCGTGATCGGAAGGCATCGCCCAAAGACGTCGCTCCAGAGGGAGAAACTATCATAGAGGTGTGTACTGCATTGTCAAGCATTGTGCTTATCTTTGCCTCATGTAGTTAATCTTTATAGGCTGCGATGTTGTGGATGATTTGGGCGGTGTGGGCTATAAATCGTCCCTATTTGAGGGGTTGGTGTGAATATAAGTTCTGGCATGATCATTATTTATATGCCAGAACACTGCGTCAACTTGTATACTCTTGTTTCGCCGCAGGAGTCAGCCTCAATGTTAACGGAAGAGCACAGTAAGCTCCCTTTCAAACGCAAAAAGAACATTTCGTCGCCTTCTTACCGTTTGTCTCTTTAGAACCCTTTTCGGCCGGATTACTGACATTCAGCTACAAATTCCAAACGAACTAGTTGAAATTAGAAGTGAATTTTTCGATATCCAGGAAATGATTTTAGATGCTGGGTGTGTAATAGATTTTGAGCCCAGAGTTGATCGTATCTCGGGATTTTATATTGATAGCAGCTTCCATCCTGGTGAATTTGATTCACCTATGCCATCCCATAAACTACAGATGAATCTTGAGCATTTTCTTGAGACTACCCATAGGGTGGATGGTATGTTTTACCTTTACTTACAGTATTGACCTGATATCTGACTTTTCACAAGCTTTGAATTTGCCCGAGGTCATTGAACTCATATTAACGCGCTCAGGAGCCAGGCTCAAAAGGCTCCTGGAAAGGTGCCCAAATTTAGCAAATGGAATACTATTCCGTGATGGTGAGACAGCACTCCATCTGGCCCATGCATGGCCGCAAGGTCTTTTGATACTATTGAGAGCTGGGGCAAACGTGAACCAGTACGATAAATCCGGGAAATTACCAATTTCCTGTGCAATCTGGAACGGTTGCCTTGAATCAGTTAGAATCCTTATTGCCCATGGAAGTCATCTAAGCTCAGACCGGGACCAAAACTGGTTTCTAATCTGGAATTTTGGGAGGAAGACCTTCAAACCAGATGATGTAATGAGGTCGGAAATTTTGTCTGCTGTGGTGGATAGACGGCAAAGACTTCTACAATTAGGTTTATCCATTCGTGGTGCTCCCGAATCGTTTTATGATTGGCTGAAAACCGACCGAATACTTGATCTCCAAACAGCAGCACTTTGCAACTTCATAATTTCATGCGTCCCCAGCATAGATCCTGTTTTAATTCCACGTCTACCCTCACGTTCGAATACTATATATCATGATGTCACACTGACTCCAGAATCAGCAGAGACCTTATGGCAGGCAGGATTCAGGGACATCGATGGGTATGCTAGCACTTATGGCGGACTTACCCCCTTCATGTTTATTTATACGCGCAACATCATTCCAGATCCGCCGCAGGTTTTGACACCAAGTGAAGCTGAAATATTACGGTGGTTTGTTGAGAAGGGCCTGGATCTTTCCCTGCCACACTTTGAGACCAAACAAACGGTATCGCATGCTGTTGGACTTCGTATGGGAATAGATGTAGCCGCGTTCTCGGTAGAAGGGATTTGTTGTTTCGGAAGTTCAAAATATTGCACGGATAAGATCAAGGAATGCCTTGTCGATAATTTTACAGACGACTGTCTCTGCGCTTGCTCGTGGAACGGCTGTTTACCAATTACTCATGCTTCGATATCTTATTTCGAAAGAGTCAGGGATGATATTCTAAGTTTTTCCAAGATCCAGTTAGAGCGTTCCTGTATTCTGGCTGAGTTTCTAGAGTCGAGTTTCGCAAACTTTTCACATCTTTCGCACAATATGTTGCGTGCCATGACATTTGAGAGACTCGGACTCAGCCATACGTGTTGTCAAGGTCGCATAAAATTCTGGCATGGAGAAAACGATGATTTCCCAGAGATCAGGGAGGAGCAAGCGTGTTTAATTGATCAGCTGAAGCATCTTGTGGAGGAGTTCGTTGCCGAATACGAAGATTCTCAGGACTCGTTGAGTGTATTTCTACAGGGCTATTGGAATGACAGAATGGAAGAGGAGCTGGAAGGTAGCGAGTTAAACGAGGAAGAGTTGCAGAGTATAAGAGAGATTGGTGTGATTATGGAGTAATGTTTTGATTTATTGTTTGGGAGCTTGTGAGTAGGTAGTGTTCTTCTTTTACGATGAGTTAAACTAACTTTTCATGGCAGACATTTGATTTTGAATTCACTCTTATTAAAGAGGTTGAAATGAAAACAGCGTTCTTGAAATCAGTACTGTAGTACTCTTAGTATTTCAGCAAAGGGTTCACCTATGAGTTTCCTTCTCCATTTGAAATCCGTATCAAACACAATCATGGATTTTTGCAATTTGGATCACGACATTCTTTCCGATACATCTGTATTATTTTGAGAATAATGTATTGTACCTATAACTTGTAGCTTCATAACTAGTGCAAAATTTCGGTTGTCACATTAGTGAGAGATAAGAACAGTATGGCTACCTGAACAAACATGCCAGGATGCCTCGTTCCTGCTGGTAATATAAATGCTGATCTATGGAGGACACGCAGTCGGAGTTTTGATACATGGAACTGATAGAGGGATAAAGAATCTCAATATTTCGTTGATCGAGCAGCTGCTCATGTAACCTACAACCGGTTCTAGCTTCTCATTCAAGAAAAGCATAAAGCATCACGCATACGACGTGTAGATAGAGAGAGAACCCAGTCAACCTTCCGTATCACCCATCTGAACAATATAATTCTTCAGTTGTCAAGCGCGAAGAACAGAAGGGCTTCAATCAGCCCAGACGCTGTGCCCTGTCTACGTAACGCAAGCACTGCAAGGCTTGTGGACGTCGAGGGGAAATTTCGATAGCGATGCATGGTTGTGCAAAACGGTGGGTTACACTAGAACCTAGCCTTTCTCTGTTACATACCCCTTTTCTTGGCTTGAGGTGGTGCAGCATGTATCGCACAGTAGGTTCTTCAATACATTTTACGCAACACTGTTGTATGTCGCTTCTGCCTGTAGAAAGCCTATGATATACGCTGTTTTGGAAATAGCTGGGGTTGTAAATAGATTCACAGGTTTCTGGAGCTTTTCTCTTTTTCTTCTTTGGGAGGGAATTTTCTTCCTATCGGTGTTGCAGTGGAGCTAGCTGCTTAGGTTCATTATTCACGATGTTTTCTCTGTTACTACGGGCGCATTTGGAGTTTATTTCTTGCGGGCTGCAGTTATTTCTGGACTTGGTCAAATACTATTTATAATAGAATAATCATGGTTTTAATCGAAACGTTATACTGTAATGTTCACAAGTTCGAAGCGGTGAGTTGAGAGATATGATTTTGCAATAGCTTGCGGAGGCGGTTTAGATCACGGGATGGAAATTTTTCGAATTTTTTTATAGCGTTAAGAAGTCAGAGGGAGGTTTGCGAGGTCTAAATTAACAGCTGCAAAGAAACATGGTAAGCATACTATCACGAATGGAACTATGATCCTGACTAGCAGGATTGTCAGAGTATGGCTGTTCTGGATAATAGGTGGATACTCGATGCAATTCCAATGGGATGTCAAGCAAGGTTAACAAGCTGCATAGAGAACGCAAAGCACTCGCTGAATGTCAGAGGGGAATTTATTTTGCGATGCTAGAAGTTGCGGAGTATCTATCTACATCAAGCTAGATGCATTGATTTTGATGAGTAGGACGAAGAGGGAAATACGCCATCTATGTATTGATTATGTCAAAGGGCTTGAGTGTAGGATTAGCGAAGAGGATATGGATGTATTCTCTTGGTGTATTATGATTTACTGTGAGATTTACTAAGCTTCATGGCGTTTTCCAATCAAATATTGCTGTATCATCTGGCGATACACAGTACTTGATATACACCTCATCTTTCAGGAGTCGAACCTCATGTTCTTTGCAGGATCATCATTATTCTGGCTTGGAAGAGCTTTTAACAGGGAAATTTCAGCACCATTGCGTGTACAGCGGCCTTCTGGTAATAAGTTCTCTAAAACCAGCAATAGATAGCTTGCCACCGAGAAGATGAGACGGTAAAGTACATGCTAAGTTCAGAAGAAGCAAAACGCCGAGCCATGATAAGAAGCGAATGGGAAAAAACTTGCATTACTCTATAAGCGAGGTTCTTGCACGATCCGGTCCAGAACCGCCCATGGATTTTGAACACTTCTCTTTCGCGTCCGGAATTTGGAGCGACTTGTGTTCAACTCCGACATGTAACTGCTAAAACACTGTCAGAAATCTCACTCGGCCCCTGGATATATGGTATACTCCAGTCATGAGCAAATAGATTCGTATACACTTCCACGATATGACTGGTATTCGATCGGAGGACCAGCATGGCTATGGTTTATTCGAATTTTAGCTACTTTAAGTCAGTCTTATATAGTTAATATCCTCTTGATGTACTTCTATCAGTGTACCACCGTCCTGAAAGATCCACGCCAGAAACTCAGTTGAATTGACCAATGAAAGCTGTTAGTCATCTTGATACCGTTGTTTTTCGCGAAGTATTGGTGATTAGGTGTTTTAGCTTGTGCTTTATTATCAAATCAAGAGGCTTCTCTCATAGGCGTCTTGGATTTTCTGGTTAATAAGTAGAATCTTGGTACAGCGCACTGAGTTATCTTCATTTCATCTAAGATAGATGAGCAAAACCCATTCAAGACCCGGGGGCAGGAAATGAGGAATCGTTCACGACACAGCACAGGTAATTCGCGGTAACATTGATCATTTTTGTAACTATTGAGGTAGAAATGATGAAAAGTGCAATTACAAAAATTCCTAACGAAATATCAAACAACCAGAACTAACTAGCTAGTGCAAGACCCATATCAGAAAGCGTCATTCCACCAAATAGTCCCCCCTTTCATTCGAAAAGTCTCCATATATCTGATAATATACTGACATACATTTTATCATATTCATCTTCAACTTCAACTTCTGGCATTAGTTTCATGATATCCCTCTTAAGTCCAGAAATAAGATCTAAATTAGCGCCTCGCTCGATCAACAGTCTCACTAACCCCCTATTCTTTTTTTCAACAGCCCACCAAAGCGGTGTTCTACCGTCTTCATCCGCCAGATCGATCTCAGCTTTGCAAGTATCGAGAAAAAACCTCGCTGCTCCTTCTCTCCCTGCCATAGCACTATATAAAAGTGGTGTTTTAGAATCAACGTTTCTTGAATTAACATTTATGCCGCCTAAATCAAACAAAAACCTCAACATTAAATGGTTCTATCTTTCAGCAGCCCGCGAAAATGGCGTTCGACCATTATTATCAGAAGAATGAATGTTGACTTTGGCTGTATCAACCAAAAACTTTAATGTTGAATGGTATTCATCCAAATTATTGTAGTGGTAACAATGTGTATTGTTTAATATACTAGGAGTGGCATATATGTTCTATTGAGTATATAAGGTAGAGATACCTAACTAGGTATAGCGTTACATATGATTACAATATCCCCTCTATAATCGAATTCGACTATCAAAATTACGTAAAATAAAAGGCTTTTTAAAAGGCGTTTTTGAAAGCTTTTTGAAATGCTTTTTGATACTAATAATCCTATATCTTCCAAATTTTTGTATAAGCACAAAACGCTTTTTGATTGGTTCATTCAAATCCTGTAATTTTATACAATTAAACTTTTTATAGAAACAATTATTTTTTTCACTAAATTCGATTTCCTAATGTTGTATATATATTTCAGGGCTTTATTAACTTTCGCAACGATAATCTATTATTATTACAATATCTATATTTTTTTGTAAAAGTTTAATATTCTATAACTATATCGTATCGCGATATAAAAGCTTTTTCAATATTTTTCGAAATCAAATCCAAGCCCTCTACCGTGGATCAAAAATCTAAGATAGATCAATTGCTTCGTCAAAATATCAACTTTTTGTTTAAAGCTAAAAATCCATACCATTCAAAGTCTTTTTTTTTTAATTATATCCTTTTATATATAATACCATCGTATATCAATGTATTTAGCTTTGCTATAGAATTTGTTTTCTTGTATTTAATCGATATTATTTTTATTGTTGCAATATAACGTCGATATATACGATTTTGAAAAGCTTTGTTCATCCAAATCAACAACAAGCTTTTTAAACTACGCAATTTCTTTTGCATTCTTATTTACAGCTATAATCTCAGCTTTTATTATACAAAACAACATAGATTTTTGCTTATTGAAGGATTATATAATTGCGCTTTTATATCGAATAACAATCATTTTTTGTATCGATTTTCAATCCATCTTTAAGCTTTATATAGCATCTATAAAAATATCGTAGAAATATAACAGATTTCGCAATCGATTTGAGTAGGTTGTGCCAACTTCGATTGTACTATTAAGGAATTCTAAAAAGTGATTTGCAAGGATTAAATGCTTTTTTTTAAAAGCATATATCATTTTTGCAAATTGACCAATTAAAAACGCAAAATCACTTTTTATTCTATTCATCAAATAGATTCTTGATTTAACAATTTGTAAATATAAAACTTTATTACTTTCGCTAAATAGCTTTACTATTGTAGCTAGTTTTAATATAATATCAACAAAAAAAGATAGATTCCGAAACATCGGATTATAGATTTTGAAGCGTTTCAAAAGCTTTTTGATATAGGCTCTCTAATATATTTTGAAAAATTTCTAAGCTTTGTTTTGCTCGATTTGGATTCCTAAAAAGATTTGTATTGATTCAAGATCTTTACACTTCCATTTTTGATCTATAATCTTTTTGATTATATTGATTGTAAATTGTAATCCCAATATTAACAAATCGTTTATATAGAATAGAATATATACTTCTTTTTCAATAAACAAATTGGGATTTACTATTGAAGCTTATAAACCTATACTTTTAAAGAACAATTTAACAACTTGCTATTATACTTTTAAAGCTTGTTTCAATTTATAAAATGATTTCTTAAGTTTAAAATAATTACCATTAGGATTCAAATCAAATACTTCTTTAAAGAATTGTAGGATTTTCATTAGGATTTCAACATTAATCAATTCCTTATTCAGGAAAGCTATATCAACGTTTATATTATTAATCTTTAAATTCTTTTCCATTGTTTTAGTTAGAAAGGTTTATAACGTAAAGTATCTTACAACTTTTACAAACGTTTTTGTAAAATTAATTCTATACTTTTGAAAAAATTCTTTTATTACCAATTTGGCTTTTTTTTTTTCTAACTTGCTGTTCTGGTTTAGTTTATTCCGTAAAACCTATTTGGACTTTAAAAATCGTTTCCTTTTTGACGGAGTACTTTTAATCATTTCGAAAATGTTGTTCTTTTTTAAACTAATCAATTTTGATTTGATTGTTTCTATTCATACTTCAAAGTTCGATTCCAGAATATCCTTTAAATCGATAACTTCAATATCGGCATTTGTATGTGGATATACTACCTCAAAGTCTTTTATAGAATGTTGTGCTTTTGTATCACTTTTTACAACTTTTTTGTTTCCTATAGCAATAACATTTAAAAAAGCTTTTTTTGAGCAAGGATTCTTTTTAGAATCATTTTTATTTAAATCCATAAGGAAACCTGACTTTTTATCGTTATAGTCTAAATCCATAAGGATTTTTGATTATTTTGATTTAATGTTTAAACTTATAAAAGCTTTTAATCGTTTCATATTAATATCTAAATTCATAAAAACTTTTGCCCGTTTCGTATTAATACAAATCCTTTTCTGGTTTCGTTAACCTTTTTGAAGTTGATTTCTTATTTGATTTGTATTCTCTCTCAATTTGATCGATGGTTTTTCATATAAAAATATATTTGAATTTTTTTTCAATAGAAATCTATATTCATCAAAATCAATATCTGCCGTTTTTATAATCTTCAAAGAATTGAGATTAAAAAGCTTGTAAATCTGGCTTCTTTCTATATTTACGAAAAGATACTTTCCTTTTAGTACTTTCAATTCAAATTTCTTTGTAATTTGCCCTAATTGTTAAGGATTGCATACAAATACTATATATCCAAATACTCTCAGTTTTTGTAAATTTGGTTAACAATTATTGTAAGCTTCAAAAAGCGTTATAGCTTTTAAAAGCGTTTCAGCTTTTTTAAAAGGTAGTGCTTTTGTAAAAAACCAATTCTTCAAATAAACAATATACAATATAATAATTTTCTATTAAATTGAAGGCATTTTTAACTTTGCTAAAAGACTTTTTAATATAGCATTTATATTCTATATCTTTTTTTTAACGATATTGTTTATAGTATACTTTCCTAAAAAAAAAAGTTTAAATTGTATACCTTTTTTTAAGATCTTTATTTGAAAGCTAGTTCTAAACTTTTTTTTGCTATTATCGATATATATTATAACTATTTTACTATTAAACTCTATTTCGATCAATTTGAACAAAACCAAAAGTATTGGTACAATTATAGCCGCGGATTTATTAGGAGTATATTTGATTCATATAAGTTTTATAGCATTATCCACAATTACTATAAAGTATTTGTTGCTCGAAGAGAATGTTTCTTAAATTCTAAAAAGATTATAATAAAGACGATATAAAATTGTAGATGTTTTGATGACAATATATTTATTGAAATGCTCTTTTATTCTTTTTGTTAAACAAGGCAAATACGCCAATTTTCCTATCGATTTCCGTTTTCTTGATAATTTTAAGTTTGTATATACTTTTGAAAGCTTTCAAAGCTAATTATGATTGAAGTAACTAAACTAACGATATACTAGATCGGATATAGATTTGTAAAAATCAATATTATCTATAGCAATAAGCTTTTTAAGTATAAGATTAGCAAATTGTAATACAAAATCTTGCACAATATAACAGCTAAATGTTTTCTTTGCTGCAAATTTCAATTGACCAAACTTTCAACAAAACGCTGATTCTTTTTTGAAAATGATTTTATATTCAATTTAAGTAAAAAGGTTGATAGAAATCAATTATATTATCTCAAATTTCTTTATATATTATATGTCGAAAAGTATAAATCTATCAATTTATACAATTCCGTATACTATATTTAATGCGAATGATTCATTTGCAATTCGAACTTTTCGTAGTATAAGCTATTTTGTAACGTTTTTCAAAGTATTAAATTAATTAATAAAGTAATAAAAAACTTTTAAATTAAGTATTCATTTGAAATCGTTACTATTTAATTGAAAATATACATTAAGGTAATAAAAAAAGATATAATTGTTATTTAATGCTATATTTGCTTTAGTTTTTTCAAAGGCCGAATTATTGTTATTTGCAAAAATCTTTTTGTTATGTTTTTCATCCTTTTTTGGTGCGTGGTACGCTTTTTTGAAATATTTATATTTCTTATAATTGTAGCATTGAATTTTTCCGATACAAAAGAATTCATTTCGATTATATAATCTTTTTGATTTTTCTTTACAATTACCTTTTCCGTTACGATTATTCTATTTCTTTTTTTCTTCAAAGTTTAAAAGCTTAACAATAAATATAAAAGCTTTAACTAAAGCTTCGATCTTTTAAAAAAGCGTTATAGCTTTTTCCAAAGTATTATTCATCACACTAATATAAATATAAATTGTTGTTTACGCTTCGAAACTAAGTATATATATCAAAAACATGTTTTTTATTATCTCTTTTATAATTGGCTTAGAACTACTGGAAAATGCTTTTTGATATATTTGTAATCTTTGTAGAAACGTTTGAACAATTTTGTTTTTATAATTAAATTCCTTTTTAAGGAATAACCTTTTTATAATATTTACGAAAATTGCATTAAGAATTCGATTGTATACCAATAGCATCTTCCATATACCAATAGGATCATCAAAGCTTTAATTATCTTCAACTATATTACAATAAGTAATAATTAATCTTATTATTATAATTAACATAGCCTATTTTACTTTTTCGTTGTAATCGGCAAACTTAATATTAAATTCCTTTTTCAAAGCAATCGTTGTTTTTTGTAAATTTGTTTTTATTGTTTTTTAATAAATTTTTAAACCTTTCTTTATTATAAGTTTCTATAGAATCTTCAAAACAAATCGTTTTTCGATGTCGAATACAATATTTTTGCAATTAGTTTATACAAACGCATCTATACAATAGTTTTTGTAATCAATTCAATTATTATTGATAAAGATGATGATAAAACTTTATTTGATTATAAAAAGATTAAAAAAAATAATAATTATATTTTCGATAAGTAAAGATTAATAAAAACAAGGTTTTTGATGAAAATCTTGATGATAAAAATGATAAAAATAATGAAAAAATATGATTTTTCTGGCGGAAACGTATAGAAAAGCAATCTTTTTTTTCGGAAAACATATATATATCGTTTTAATCAATAAAATAATAGTTTAATTGCTTCAATGAATATGCAATATAGGGTTATAATCTATTATAGTGGTAATAATATGTATTGTCTAATATACTAGGAGTGGCATATGTGTTCTATTGAGTATATAAGGTGGAGACACCTAACTAGGTATAGCGCTACACGTGATTACAACACAAATAATCAGCAGCAAAAAAGAATGGTGTTCGACCCAAATTATCACGAGATTCGATATCAACTTTGCCTGTAGAAAACAAAAACTCCAATATTGATGTATGCCTAAACTGAGCAGCGAATGAGAATGGCGTTCGACCATCATAATCACGAGATTCAATATCGACTTTGCCCGTGTCCAACAAAAACTTCGATATAAACTCATTCCCTTTTTCGACGGCATACGAGAATGGCGTTCGACTGTAATTATCACGAGATTCAATATCGATTTTGTTTGTATCAAACAGTAACTTCGATATAATCTCATTCCCGTCTTCAACGGCATACGAAAATGGCGTTCGATCATCACAATCACGAGCGTCGATATCAACTTTGCCCGTATCAAGCAAGAGCTTCACTATTTCTGCATGACCACCCTGAGCTGCATAAAAAAGTGGTGTTTTAAGCAGAAGACGACTCTTCGAATCGATTTCGACTTTACCTGTGTCGAGCAAAAGCTTCACTGTTGCCTCGTGACCATTCTCAGCAGCATATGAAAATGGTGTCCGGCCAAAATCAATACGGTAACTAGGGTGAAGTTTGGGTCTATCAATCCTCGCATCGATTTCAAATCCACCTGTATCGAGAAGCAGCTTCAAAATACTTTCAGCCCCAAAGTATGCTGTTAGATGAATTCCTGTTACCAACCCAACCTTTCTTTTGCCTTGACTTCTTGACACTCCATATTTCGAAGCCTCTAGCATTTGCCATGACGCATTAACCTTGGCTTCACTTTTGAGAAATTTCACAGCCGCCTGGCTTAGTGATTGATTTGAGATCGAAGCCTTGCGACTATGATATGCCCAGTTTGTTGCGGCGTATCTGAAGAACTGATTTGATAGCAGTCGCTTTATAAAGCTTCGGCTTGTTTCGCAAATTCCGTCTTTAAAAACGTCAAATGAGAGGTATGTAAAGCAGATAGTTGTGATATAAGTCTGTGCGTCTGGGAAACAGTCGCTTTGTTTTCGTTCGAAGTATTCTTGTGTTGTATAATGAACTAAACGGATGATATCACTTTCCTCATCGAATATCACCAACCCAGCACATACGGAAACCATAGAATCGACATCCGATAAATTTTCTTCGTCGAGCTTTGACTCGTTTACCTCCACTGCAATGGCTTCCTGGAGTTCAATTGTTTTAAGAGGCCTTTTTGCACAAGTGATCCACGATAGAACCTGCTCTGCAAGACCTGTCTGATCCGGGAGTTGGCTCTTAATCCTTTCCATGGCGTCATCGTATGCAAAATCATATGCATTGGATCCTGTCGGGAGCTTTTCCAGAGCTTGCCGGATAGCCTTGGGGGATTTTTTCCCTCTTAGCGAATGAAGGTGAAGTCGGGCAAGCAAGAACCTAAAAAGATACATAAGCATTATTCCTTTAATTATAAAGGAGTAACATACATTCCTTTAAATGCTTTGATGATTTTGCTCTTGATTTCATCTCGCAGTTCTAGGTTCCCAAGCACGTATCTAGGTAGCTGCGACATGTGGCCATCTAAGTATCTTTCCACGTCCTCGTCTCTTGCTCGGATTTCTAGCCGTGTAGATTGATTGAATCTTTCGTTAATCTCTGGAATAAATCTTGAAGTTGCAAAAAGGCTCAATGGGCATCTTTCTTGGAGATCGAAAAGTTCTGAAAGAAAACTCATTTGGCAACCACCGATCACATCACACTCATCGAGAGCATCCACAATAATAAAGACTTTGGAATACATGGCAATCACAGACCGAAGACTACTCGAAAGCTCATCTAATGATGGTCTCGTCTGCTTGTGTGAGTGTTTGTTGTGAAGATCTTTCACAACGTCCGGTAGAGAAGGTTGACATTCAACTAGTTGCTTAAGAAGACTTGATAGTAGATCATCAACTTTTGCTCATGTTGACGTCGGAAACTGCAATACAAGTAGGCAATTCCGATGTTTTTGTCCTCTTCAAAGCGGTTGGTAATTTCTTCTACGACAATTGACGTGAGGATAGTTTTGCCTGCACCTGGAATGCCTGGACAGAACAGTGTCTGCTTGTCGGAATTTACCCAGTGGTTGAACTCTTGTGAGTCGAGAAGCCATCTTCCTGTTCCCTTTTGTCGTTGTTTAACATAGTCGTGCTGTTGGGGGGCATAATCGATTGAGGTAAGCCAGTGAAGAATTTTCAAGGATTCCTGGTTAAACTCTTGAATTTCTTGTCGCTTATAGAATTGGTCTACGTTGCTCTTCATTTCTTGTAATTTTTTGCTGGATAAAGTTAGCATAATACTTATATATAAATGAGATGACTACTATGTTGTAAATGTATTCAGAAGAGTGACATTTGACATAATACGACATCGAAGGTCACTGATATCCTTCGGGTCCCATTGAAGTCTCTTCCAAACTATTTTCATCTTTTTTCCAACGCCTCGAGATCCCGATTCAAGCTCACCATATTTGTTCAACATTTGTTGCAGATCTCCGAGAACATTATGACAACCAATTACTATTTTTTCAGTTTGTTCTTCTGTATTGCATCGAGGTCTGGGAATGATAGCTCGTCTTCGATATCTTGAAGCACGATGCGAAGGCTTCTGACACTGTATGGTTTGGTCAGTCATTGTCATTTGAGATACTAACAAGACAACTTGCTCGTCAGAGATAGCCTTATACTGATTTGGTGCGTCGGTAAATTCATTTCGTATTTTCTGGGCAAGCTGGATCACCGCGAGGATGTCCCCTATACCAAAGCCAAAGCTCATTGTGCTATCGAATCGTCCACGATATTTTATGAAGAATTAAAGAGTAATGAAGAAATTCGTCGCAGTCAACCGATGAAACATATCGTTGATGTCCAGCCTTATACAGGCGAATTGTGCGCACTGCAGAAATATTCAATTCTGACTCATATAGGCCACGTCGAGTTGCATATACATTACGTGCCCAATACCTTATAAATTAGCAACCCTGATTGCTGCTCCAATCTTATACTGATAGGTATTACTTTATCAGGCAAATCATTGGGTAAACATTAAAGGCATGAGATGCATGAGATGCAACGCCAGTGAACCTATCAGCAGATTGTGATGACTGTCATCGCGCAGATAGTTGTAACTATAGTAAGACAAGGCTATGATCTCAACTTCGCCAGACCAAGAAGAGTATGGCAAGTTGTATCGCAGGTGTCACAGTAGCACTATATGCAACAAACAGGGCATTTACTTGGTAGAATTTTAACGCCACTAGGCGATGTAACAATAACGTGATGTCCAGCTGAATGCTGTGCATTGTCCCATCAACATTCAATCCAGCCCTGACTATTGTTTTTACAATCGTGACACGATTAATTTCGTGATAAATGTTCTGGTAACCAGAACAATGAGATTTTTAAATAGATGATAATTAGATGATAATTAGGTCGAGAATTTGGGGGTAATTCGAGAAAGTATTCACCGCATTTCTCTCGCCAGTCGGACTACCCGAAAAGGTTCAACAAGTTCTCATCTGACTGCCTTCATATACGCTTGATATATTATTGACTGGATGCCTTTGCTTACATATCTGCATGAAAGGCTTAGCGCTTACTCATTCAATTTTTTGCTTGCTAGCTGTATCGCAAAACGGCCTACCTAGTAGTCACCTTTCAAGTAACAACTTTGTCACCTAGAAAAGTTAGAGCGGACTAAAAGCTTGTGCTGGCCTTCCCTAATGATCTCCAAATCCTCATGTCGGACATACGAATGGGGTTTCTGGTCCATACTAGTAATGTAATCGTATTGCCATGATATCACTATCACTATCTCACAACTCCTGTATCAACAATCTACTCCCTGGCACCAAACACCATGTAGTTCATTGAGACCCTCGAACTCCCTCCCTATGTCCACATATTTTGTGCACATCTGATTCTGGGGCACAAGTGTTTCCGGTTATGACATCGCAAACACCTTTCAATGGCGATTCCTATACCACAGAACGATCCTACGAATCAAACCAGTATAGTTCGGCATCTTCCGATCACGTCAGCCTGTTATTTGATACCGAGTCCATGTCCATGATATCCTCTCACAACCCAAGCATTCTTCTACATCCATCCCGAACCTTCTGCTCATATTCTGACCTATGCTCTCTCCATTGCTTGGCAGCTTCCACATTTGCGGGACTCTCATCATTTGGTTCTGCCAACATACTCATTACACTTATTAAGATTTTCTCGACACTTTGAATAGGTGACCAGCGCTCAGATGCGTGCTCGTAGTGATTTGGGTCGTCTCCGGGTGGGTGAAGGATAGATATGCAGACGAGGCCGCTTGGGTAGACTGGGCCACAGACCACATAAGTATTGTGTTCATCAGGCCCTGATGTGTTCTAAATCATGGAGGTTGCGGCACAAAGGAAAAAAGGAAATCTCACCATTAGGATGCCAAACTTCCCCAAGAAACCTCATGCTAGGCGGTGCAAGTGGATAATCCTTTGGAAACTTCAATTCTGCAGCAAAGACTCCCCCTTCAAACGGCGTACCCTCTGGTCCTTGAATTAAAGCTTCCCAATATAGCAAGTCATCTTCTGAGACCGGACCTGCCGTGATGCCTTCTGGTGGGTTATTGGTAAGGGAGCGATATTCCTGAAGAAGACGACGTTGTGCGGTAGCTGATGCCATGTTGTTTATGTTGGTATGTTGAAGTATAGGATGTGAGGCAAGGTTTAAGTTGGGGATGGAAGAAACGATGGGTGATCTGGAAGATGATGTGTGGTCGGAAAGCGGAGGGACTGGCCGCAGCTTTGTTACACCGCCCGAGAATGCTAGGATCGAATCGTATGGGCAGAATCATCTGATGAATGGCAAAATAAAGGCGGTGTAAAGATACTCGCTGCCCTTTCTCCCAGTCTACCCCTCCATAGGGTTACCTACCGGTGAATACCCGGTTTGAACCTAAAACATACTTTCACGGCCTTCTATAAAATCTCGTACCAGACACGTCACTTCATATCTCAAGCAGAATCCTACATTTATCTCAAACTTTTGAGATACATCCGAAATTGTACCAAAAAGACGAATCCCAACATGACCACTAAAAGAGCACCCCTCAAAATCGGATATGTCCCCGAGCATTTCTCTACCCCTCTTTACTTCGCCCAGAAGTATTTCGGTCTCGTTGCCGAATTGATTGCATTCCCATCTGGCACTGGACATATGGTTACATCCATACGCTCTGGGGAAATCGATGTGGCCATTGGTCTTACTGAAGGGTGGGTCGCTGGGTTAGGTAAATCCGATGTGGAGGGTGATGGAGGGTATAGAATTGTTGGAACTTATGTCGAAACACCATTGTGTATGTCCACCCCATCTTGCAGGAACATACATTGTAAATGTGAGAACGGCTGATTGATCCGATGAAAATAGGCTGGGCTATCTCCACCGGAGCAAACCGATCTTTGAATGGCATCCCAGACCTCAAGAACGGCAAGATCGGAGTCTCCAGAATCGGAAGCGGGAGCTACGTAATGGGATTCGTGCTCGCAGATGAGCAAGGTTGGCTCAAGGAAAGTCAATCATCTGATGGACCGTTTGAAGTCATTCCTTTACAGACGTTCGAGAAGTTACGCAACGGAGTAAATGATAGCACAGTGGATTTCTTCATGTGGGAACACTTTACTTCCAAGAAATATTACGACAATGGAGAGATCAAGAGAATCGGTGAGATATATACACCATGGAGCAGCTGGAAGATCGTTGCCAGCACAAACGTGCTCAAGGACTCGGAAGATAAGAGTTTGGATGATTTGTTTGAGAAACTCGACAAGGGAATTAAGTATTTCGAGGAGAACCAGGACGAGGCTGTCAAGTACATCAGTACTTCTTTGGATTATAGTGAGGAGGATGCAAATGAATGGTTGAAGACGGTTAGATTTGCGAGCAGCACCAAGAAAGTAGATGTGGCTGTTATCCAAAAGACTGTGGCCACTCTGCAGAAGGCTAAAGTTCTAGGAGATGATGGTATGTCATCAGAACAGATGATTGCCAAATAAAAAAGTGCATAGGATTATTGGGCTTCATTACTAGTATGGGAATGAAGGGAGAATATCTAATGCCTCCTATCACCAATTTCACATTCGTTAAATAATCCTCAGAAGATAATCACTCTTTATCAAGACTGTGTCATATATGAGTTATTGACATACTTCTGCCTATGTTCTGTTTGCCATTGTGAAAGGCATTACAGCCAGAGGTTTCAAACTTAACAATGGACTCATCATAACATCTACTAAGTATGGGAAAGTCGAGGAGGCTAACTAGTATACAATGAGATCGGGTAATACATAAGCTTGAAGAACATCTACCTAACCCATCTCTGCAGCTTGATCTGGGTCACTGACTTATTCAGGCATTACTTAACACCAGCCAGAATTAATATATAATTCAAATATCCACTGGGACAATACCGTCACTCAACATCCCCCAGTTCCGCAGATAAATCCGTTTCATTCTGAGAATGGCTTCGCCTGACCTGACAGTGTATCTAACTCGAGTGATAGCATTGAGCAACCTAGAGAATGTTATGTCAGAACCAAAGCCTTCTCAGTTTAACCTCGATGACAGAGGTGATGTTCGTGGAGGCTATCCTATATACTAAGATCCAGCAAAGAAATGCGGAGTACGTGGTGCACTGGAAAGGCACCGGCCTAGCTCATGGGGGCTGGAAGCCAAGACAGTACAACGACGATGAGATAGATGAAGGATCCATGAAACAGATCTACTCGGACCGCGCATGGAGGTCCCTAGTATCAGACGGTCTACCGCATCCATCCATACACGACGTGTCTACACGGAGCAGAGGGGAAAGTGATTCGGACGGGTTGACACAGTAGCGACAGTACTCGAGTAGGGCTGAGCGGAGTCGGAACCTCCCGATTCGGGCAAGCGTGCTCTTGTGTTGCGGGAGTGGGACTCAGCGGGGTTGCGGGGGTGAGCGGGGGTGAAGGCTGGGGTTTCTTGAAGGGATAACCTTCCTCCGATTTACAAGGGGCTATGCAGTATGTCCAGGTGTTACCTAATGCAAATGATCATTCCACCGTTCGATGGTTGGAAAAGTTTCACGGGAATATCACGTGCATACTGTTTTCCAATTTCCCGCTCCGTATCCGAGATACCCCTATAGTTTATCGTGCCTACGATATGATATTACCCTAGCAGTGTTGACCTGTCTCCAATATCACTTATGTAGTATCTGCCTCACTATCATAATACTGTAAGATACTAGTCTTTGATATCTATCTGATATTACTTCACAGTAACCTTATATCAAGGCTTTAAACATATAGGACCGCCGACCCTTATAGTTAATAGAAAAGCAACACTCTCTAGGTTATTCAAGGTGTACTATGCACGGTATTTCTTTTACTTTCGTGTTATGGTATTGCAATAGCATACATTCCACTTCCAAGACTCACTATTATGGGTGGAATGGTAAAAAGGTGCAGTGATGCCCATTGATTCCATCAGTGGAAAGTAGATCGAAAGTAACATATCATCTCAACCACTGTGTTTGGAATAAGAGAAAAAAAAAGACCTGCGGAAGAGAAATCAAAAGAAGAAACGAAACGTGAAGCAGCCTTGCCCTGCCCCTATCAAGTAGAATTGTTTGGCTATGAATCATGGAAAATAGCTATGTTTCTTCACTTAAAATTTATGTAATGAATTCATAGTCCGCCTTTGTCTTGGAGAATGAACTCTGAAGAATATTACTGAACTTGCAGATCTTTTCAATGGAGGAGGATTGAGTGAGAGATAAATGAGACATGAGAGAGAAACCTCATGTTAGTTTAGGTATAATGAGTAGCGAGCAATGCCATAAGCCAAGCAAACCCAATGGTAAAAAAATGAATGCATCGAAAAGATCTCCAAGGTCCTTCTCTCAACCATTCAAATCTTCATTCATCCCGCAAACCTTCATGAGGAACTTAACCGGGATTTTTGCATCCCTGAACATCAATAGGATTAGGTATACAAACTCCTCCTTGAACCATTCAAGCCTCTTGAACTCCTCGGTCAAAAGTTCATCGACAAGGCCAAGCCAAGCTGGTTTTGGATCAATTTCTTCCTCTGCTAAAGCTGTGTTCTTTTCATTCAGCACCAAACCATCGGAGACTAAGCTAACAGCTTTTGTCCAGGGACACAGAAGACTTTTCTATCGAACTAGTTCACATCTATGCTTCATTTGAATTGATCAGTATCTGGCATCAGAACTTTGAATAGAAACGCCCAATGATCATAGGACAAGCCTCTAGCTTTCTGTCTGCAATGCTTATGGTGAATGGCAAGACCCAGCATGAAACCAGCGGGTCTTCTGGCCTCACAACAGCGAGGGAGTACTTCATTCCTTCAATTGCAAACCACTCTCGAAAATTCTGGTTTGGGAGATTGTCCGCCGTGGAGAGCATGATGCCATCCATCAAATCCGCTGCTCACATCTGCTTTGGGCTCGTCCTACCCACAGTGAAAGGTCATCAGTCTCTTCCAAATCTCTTTTGTCGAGCTCTTCCTGCTCGATTTTCAATGTTTCGGGAGTCTCTCTTAATGGACCGGACTAGGTTATTCTCATCTGGGGTTGACTGGCGGAAGGGTGCTGGGCTTTCTGCTTTTGAAATTTTGGTAAGAAAGTAACCTTGTATTTGTGCGAAATCTCAGCCATCAAGATATTGGATGAGTATCTCATTCTGCCACTAACAATGAGGGTGAAGTAGCACCAGCACGTTGAATAGCCTCTCGCTTCATTTCGCGCAGAAACAGTGGAATGGCTGCACCTTTTGCAAGATGAGATCTTGACGTTATAGTATTACCTAATTATCCTCTCTTCTGATAAATCTCTGATGGATGAAGGGTGGAGTCGTCAATCACGTGTTCTATCGCAAAAAAGAATCCCCGGAACAATCACCTGATATAAGGTTTGCCGCGCTAATGATTTGGCTTGCAGGGTTGAACACACTAGTACTGTAAAGGGACCTCGGGCTTTAGCGTGACCTCCGAAGAATCCCCATTTCTATCATTTCTTTCATTTCTCTTTACAAACACACAACATCGACTCCCTTTCTCCTTCACCACGACGATCGGAGTTACCATATCAAGGGATTCCGACAAAGCTTCTTTCATGAAGCCACCTCTCAGGATGTATCGTGTACTGTTCATTGACTGGCTCTGACGGACAAACACGGCACCCCTTACCCCTCCACCCACTATCGTCGACGTGGTAATTGGCCAACATGTTTCCTTGGGATATATCCTGCACGAAGCGGCCCAGTCGCATCGCAGAGGGCCCTGACCATCCCTCACTCTAGAATGTACGAGATGACAATCGTGCGACCCCACTAACCTTACGTACGCGAACAACTTCCTCCATATCTACCCTCACATCTACCCTCTTCAATCGACCAAACACACAGCTTCATCCACCTGCTCTACTTTCTACAATCCCAATCACCATTTCCATATCTCCTCACACGAAGAACATATCAAACCGCAAACATGGCCGGCGAAGCTATCAACGATGGAAAGTTCAAGCACAACCTCACTGAGGCTCCCACCTATACATCAAAGGTGTTCCCAATGTTTTCACTCAAAGGAAGAACGGCGATTGTATCTGGAGCAGGTGCTGGGATTGGTCTTGCTGTTGCCCAAGCGCTAGCTGAAGCTGGTGCCAATGTTGCAATTTGGTATAACAGCAACAAGAAGGCCATTCTTGAGGCTGAGAAGATTGAGAAGGAATATGGTGTTACCTGTTCGTACTCCTGCTCACGATGAACATCCGAGGTGATGCAGCACAACGGCTAATGGTTACACGAATAAACAGGCAAGGCATACCAGGTCAATGTTACCTCATACGAAGCTGTCGAACAGGCTGTCAACACTGCCGTAGCTGAGCTCAATGGTCGTCTCGATATCTTCATTGCGAACTCTGGCATTCCATGGATTCAGGGCTCTTCCCTCGATGGAGAACTTGATCACTTCAACAAGGTTGTTAGAACAGATTTTGATGGCACATTCTATTGTGCTCGTGCTGCCGGTCAGCATTGGAGGAGACAGAAGAAAGAAGGTACTACAATTGATGGAAAGAAATTGGAGGGATTCACTTCTGGAAGTTTTGTGGCTACCGCAAGTATGAGTGGACACATTGTCAACATTCCACAGTATCAGGCTCCATATAATGCCGCCAAAGCTGGTGTTATTCATCTATGTGCGTACACCTGTCCTTGTTCTTTTTCGGTATGCTAATTGAATGCAGGCAAATCTCTTGCTGTAGAATGGGCTGGATTCGCACGCTCTAACAGCGTTTCACCAGGTTATATCGCCACTGAGATTTCTGAATTCTGCCCACCCGAGACCAAGAGTACTTGGAAGGATAAGATTCCCATGGGCAGAGAAGGAGAGGCTCATGAGTTGAAGGGTGTCTTCCTCTTCCTCGCCAGTGATGCCTCAAGTTACTGCACTGGAACGGATATCATCATTGATGGTGGCTACTGCTTACCATAGACGAGGACGGATGATGAATGGTTCATGAGGTGTTTGGGTTAGGCATATTGGGATGGACTAGATGGCGACCATTCTATTGGCATGAAATAGACGTTTTTCCCGACTTTTCAGGGAACTTTTTATGATGATTGACGATGAAATGTATTTGAATTGGATTGCTTTATCGGTGCAAATCTCGGACATGTTTGATCTCAACGCAGGAAGGGTGTAATTAATTCTGACTACCACTAGTAGCAACAGTAGTCACGCAACTAACCGCTCACTAAATCCCCACATGACTAATTTGACAGCTGTCACAGACGTGCAACAAAACCAGCATGGTGCAGCATACGGTCCATAGAATAACGCTCCACTTTCATTATTTGATAGTTGTTGTACGCTGTGCAGTGTCGATACGCGATGATAGGAGTGGGGATGGGAGTTGGGGGGAGAAGGGGGATAGAGGGGTAGAGGGGTAGGGGAGGGGATGGGATGGGATGGAAGGATGGGGATCAAAAGGGATAGGATGAAAGGATGGGGATGGTGTTTGCGAGTGTTTTGGGGGTTTAGTGATTTACAGTTTTTTGAGGGTTTATACTCGTCTATCTTATGCGTATTGATGATCTCGGGAGGAGAATAGACCGGCTAGATGGATGTGCTCAATGGAGGGTTCGCTAAGGTTCACTCCGACTCCTTCTCTGTACCACGGCCTAGCCTAGGTGAGTATGGATGGCTGTTTGAGGCTTTCTTCGGCTTTGTACTCCGCATGCATGAGTGCGGGAGAGATCCGTGATATTGGGTCAACGTCTACTCGAGTACACCAAAATACCCCTCTCTCGATAATTTCTCCCCACTTGAACGAATTCATCCCTCCTTTGTCTCCAACGAATCACGTTTCTCGGTTATCGTCGGACAAAGCGCGGTATCACGAGTTCGTCCCCATCAAAGCGCGTCTCAATCGGGCAGTTCCCATGCAGTTAGTTATTGCTTCTTGTATTGCCTGCTCGGGAATCCCAATCCATCGACATCTCCATTTTTGTCTTATCTTCATGCTTCCCAAACCTCTCGTCATTCTCGAATCTCCACATTCACCGGGGAAGAATCAAGCGTACCGAGGGCCAAGGCCAAAGTTGGTGAATGCATGAGATCAATGCATTCTTGGATGCGTCTAAATCTATCTACTTGGTCGAGTAGTACATGTTCGTGATCTATGCAGAAGTGCCGTAATTAGTTGAATCCAAGGAACTCTTAAGCTTCAATTTACCACATTCCTGAAAGCACTTTCTCTTTCCATGAACACACTTTTCTCATCATCATGAACCCTCCATTCACGATGGCCTTCATTCTACACGCAAGCCTCTGGACTCTGGGTTGCGCTACAGTTGTCTCCGTGGTATATGTGAGTGTTTCTTGCATCATGGGAGGGGTCTTGGCTGATCGCATCGTAGCTTGCTATTCTTACCATCTATCGCCTGACGCTTCATCCTCTTGCGAAATATCCGGGTCCATTCCTGGCGAAGGTGACGGATTGGTACTCGGTTTATCATGCATGGAAAGGTGATCGGCATCTTGAATTCTATCGATGTCATGAGAAATATGGTAAATAATCCTCTCCCAGTCCAGAGCTCGATGAGGCTAATTGCCCAGGTCCTGTGGTGCGATATGGCCCTGATAGTCTCTCAATCAATTCAAACACGGCTTTGAAAACGATCTATGGCCATAAATCGAACGTGAAGAAGTCACAATTTTACTCTGCCTTCCCACCGACTAAGGATACTTTCAATACCCACAGCAGTATCGACAAAGTCAGTCATGCAAGGAAGAGAAGAGTTCTCTCACACGCATTCTCGGACAGTGCGATCAAGACCATGGAGAAGTACATTCTAGCGAATGTCGGGACTTTTTGTACCAATCTTGGTCAACCAAAAGCATCGGCTGAAAAATCGACTGGTGGATGGAGTGTTCCTCAAAATATGGCGGATTGGTGTAACTACTTGACTTTTGATGTTATGGGTGACCTCTCCTTTGGTAAAGCATTTGAAATGTTGGAAAATGCATCTAATCGCCATGTGATTGATTTGATTGGGAATGCTGCTCACACTCACTTGATCGTAAGAACTCCATGTAACACGACGAAAAGTATGTGCTAACTTCTTAGACCGGCACATACCCGATCATCAAGACGATCGGTTTGAGCAAGATCCTGTTTCGTAAGATTTACGCTCAAAGGATGAAGTATATGGCCTACAGTCGAGCACAAGCTGCGGAAAGAACCAAGGTTGGCCTCGATACTGATCGAAAGGATTTCTTCTACTATCTTCTCAATGCTCGGGATGCCGAGACTGGACAAGGATTCACCACTCCAGAGCTTTGGGGCGAGAGTAACTTACTCATCATCGCTGGATCCGATACCACATCGACAGCTTTAGCAGCAACATTCTTCTACTTGGTCCACAACCCGAGCAAATTAGAGATTCTCACCAAGGAAATCATGTTCACCTTTTCCGATGTCGAAGATATTCATTCCGGTCCTACGCTCAACAGCTGCCAATATCTCAGAGCAGTAATTGATGAATCGATGCGTCTCTCACCATCTGTTGGTGGAATTCTTCCCCGTGAAGTTCTCCCCGGTGGCATCGACATTGACGGCCTTCACATCCCCGCAGGCTACATCGTCGGAACCCCTCACTACGCCATCCACCACCACCCCACCTACTACCCTTCCCCCTTTACATTCCTCCCCGAACGCTGGATCCCATCTTCCTCGCCCCACGTGACGCCAGATTCCGTCGCGCTCGCCCAGAGCGCCTTCTGTCCCTTTAGCATCGGTCCTCGTGGCTGCATCGGCAAGGGAGTCGCGTATGTGGAATTGATGACGAGTGTTGCCCGCGTCGTCTTTCTGTATGAGATGCGGGCGGCAAAGGGATTTACGGTTGGAGAGGGCAATGAGCATTTGGAGGAGGGGAGGCGGAGGAGGGGGGAATATCAGTTGAGGGATAGTTTTACGAGTATGAAGGATGGTCCGTATGTGGAGTTTAGGGATAGAGGTAGAGGTAGAGGTTAGTGAGTGGGTGGGTGGATGGGTGAGTAGGTGAAGGATGGGATGGGATAGGATTAATAAATCAATGACTCAGTGATATTCTTTCATATAAACCAACTATGCACGCATATCCTCAAGAGTTTGACACGATTATCTAGGTAGATTAATGAAATAGGTGAATGGTGAGGATATTGTGAAGTGCTCTTTTTTGTGGTGCATCTTTGATTTGTGTGATTTTTGATTGTTTATTTGTTTGTTTGTTTGATAGGTTATTCATTAGGTTGATTGTTTCTTTATTAGGTTGTTTGTTTGTTTGTTGGATTTTTGAGATTTTTGGTTGTTTTTTTGAGGGGGAGTGAAAGGGGGGCGGAAGGGGATAGTGGTGGTGAGGATGAGGATGAGGATGAGGATGATATTCTAAGAGGAAAAGAGAGGAGGAAAAGAGAGGAGGAAAAGAGAGGAGGAAAAGAGAGGAGGAAAAGAGAGAAGGAAAAGAGAGAAGGAAAAGAGAGGAGGAAAAGAAGAAAAGAAGAAAAGAAGAAGAGAGGAAGAGAGGAAAAGAGGAAAAGAGGAAGAGAGAAGAAGGTTGTTGAGTGTAAGTTTTATATTGAGGTTGAGGTTGATATTAATGAAGATAAATAGAGATGGAGATGGTGATGAAGATAAAATTGGTTTGGTTTGTTTTGATCTGGGTGAGTAGTTTGGGTTTTTGGTGAATGAGTAGGATTTTTCGGTAGAATATTTGGTAAAGGGGGATGGTGGATGGTGGATGGTGGGTGATGGGTGATGGGCGATGGGTGGTGCAAAGGGTTGGTTTGGTAGAGGATGAGTATGAGTATAAGGAGTTAGCATTGGGAAGGATTAGATTAGATTCGGTTCGGTTCGGTTCGGTTAGATTGGATTGGATTGCATTAGATAGGTTGAAGAAATGGGATGGATGATGGGATGGGATTAGATTGAATTAGATGAGTAGATTAGATGAGGAGTAAAATAGGTTGGGATAGAATAGATTTTATTTAAATAGAAGTTATATAATGAATTGAATAGAATAGAATAGAATAGGGTATAAAGTTTCTAGATGAATGAGTGATGAGTGATGAGTGGAGTAATCGTTTTGGAATTTCGAGCAAGGAAGATGATTGTGAAGAAAGGGGAGGAGAGGAGGAGGGGAAAGGGGGAGAGGAGGAGAGAGAGAGGAGGGGGATGGGAATGAGAAGGAGGAGAGGATGAATAAATTGGTATAGGAATCAAATAGAAAGGTTAAAGTCGGAATGTAGTAGATGAGATGGATGAATACGAGTATAGAAATAGAAATAGATATAGTAGACATTCGAGAGGGACAAGGGAGGAAGCGGAGTGGGAAAAGGGGAAGAAGCGGAATTAGAGAGGAGTAGGACTTCCCTTCTTTACTTCCTTTCTTCTTGTTCACTAGCGACTGGTTATATACATGTACAAAATAATCCTCTTCACTCTAGTTTACCCCAAAAACCATATAACCCCCCCCCCGTATACCCTCCCATAACATAATTCTCATACCTTTTAAATAGATAGTAAAGGTTTTTGTTGATGGTGGTATATTCGTATATATGATATGTACATGTATGTATATACATGTATGGGGAATTATATGAGGAGAGTAAAGTTGAATGATGTTTTTATGTTTGGATGTTTTGAAGTCTTGATGTTTTGATGTTTTGAAATCTTGTGAGTGATTTTGTATGAGGGATACGAGGGGTACGAGTAGAATAAATAAAATGCTGGAGGGGTTAATTTGTGTTTATGAAGATGATGATGATGGTGGTGGTGATGATGATGATGGTATGTATGTGTGTGTATGTATATGTATGTGTATATATATGTGTGTGTATATGTGTGTGTAGGAAGTAGGAGTAGGAGTAGGAGTAGGAGTAGGAGTAGATCATCTCGACTATTTCTTTTCTTTTCTTTCCATCTAATATTTCTCCTTCATTTTCTTTTCCACGATTAACTCTAACGCGGACTTCTCTGCGTATCTCCTTCCCATTCTCCCTGTTTATCTCGTCCATTCTGCCAGCTATATAGCTCATGGGATGGGGAATACACTTTATGTACCAGTTACGCACTCTCTTTTCTTCTCATTCGATTCCCTGGGTTTCTGCGTTGGGATCTGTTCGTTTCGTTAACTTTACTCGTGAAGGCGGTGGGCTTGATGTCTATTTGATTCGCACACATTATGAAAAAGCTGTTGAAGAGATGTTGGGAGAAAGAATATATATATATATAGCGAGGGACCACCTGGTGGGCCTGGCTATGTATCGATGTGGTATCTCTGTGCGGTTTCTCGACGACACAGTCACACAGGGCAACACTTTGGGGTTTTGTGGCCGGCGCATCGGGGTTAGATGGCAATATGCTTGGTATCTTGACCGCGTGGTAACACCTGGATAAAGAAGTCGACGTGGCGACAGTGCGTGGAAAACTCCTTCGAATTAGGGTGTTCAGTCGACACTATCCTTTCTTCTACACAGCATAATATAACTCCCACTATCGACTCACCAGTTCACAACGAGAATTCCATGGCTCCCGCGATAACCAGCAGTGACCACCCTGCAAAAATCACCCTGTTTGCCGTTCCAGGAACAAACACCATTTACCTCCTTGCTCCCGCTCGTAATGTTTCTCGCTCGCAGACAACTCATCTGCGTAGTTGGAACCTCGTCCCGTTGCTGAAATCAATGCTTGGGCTTTGGATTATCATCATCGGCCATATTGTCGTGACGGCTTCTTCGTAATATGTTGGATTGGTGATGTCGTCGGGATCACTGATTTGATGCCTCCAGGCTGAGCCATCGGTCTGGTTTGGGCTGACGTCTGTATCGTGTTAATTGTTTTTGTTTTACGTTTGGTTTGGGTTGGTTTGGGTTGCTTTGAATTCCGGATGGAGAATGGGTGGTAGTACATATTTTGCGCAACAGATCCTGCGGGAATTGATCCTGCACATTGCCTTGGCATATCTTCGAAGGAGATACCTCCACAAACACCCGTTGCATTTCTCGCCGTAGCCACTGCTCTCGCGGCTGCAATTGCAGCCGTGTAATTCCCCGACAATCATCGGAAAACGTGGTCTTGCAATTCCCCGCATCCTGTTGGCCCTCAACCGTGACGTTTCGCGGTACATGGGTGAAGAGCACGACGCAGGTTTGCCATGATGTATTTGCGGCGAATACTGGGACGTTGGCGGGGGTGCTGAGTGGAACCACGCTGTTCGTGATGCTTTGGTTATGGGTCCAGGGAATTTCCGTCACGTTGATTTCGTGTGGCCCAGGTGGTGGGCTAGGGATTAGGTTAAGAGGGTCTGCGTCGGATGTGTTGGCGTCGTTTAAATACCCGGTTTCGGTGGCGTTGGAGATTGGTTGTTTTCTTGAAAGTATGAAGCATTCTGTGGAGGCCAGCCTGGTCCCGTTTCACTGCGCACTGTGGATTCAGGTTGAGCGGATGTGAAGGACACCAAGGATGCAGTTGTAAGGTTCATTAATGGCAGGTATGAATGCATGATGAAGTTTATTTGGTGCTTGACATTATTTGTATGTGAAAAATATTCCCCCCCATCTAGGGTTCAATTTTTGGAAACTTCCTCGAATATGACGTTATAGAACAGTTCAGCGATAAGAATCCCAAAGGCTCCGCATCGCCCAGTCGGGAATTCTTAGCCGTAGTTCTTGAGGTTACTGAATCAAACTGCAGCACAAGTACAAGTAATAAGAAGTAAGTTGCTAATGCTCGATGCAAAATTGCTTGGAATAGCATCATCGTCAATGCAAATAGAGCCTCGTGAGGCTAATCGTTGATCAAGCACAAGCACCGATCTACACTCGTGCCGTGAAACTCTGCTACAAAGTTCCCGCGTTGCAGACTTTCTAGCAGAACCACTTGTTCCCGAGTTGCAGACTTTCTGGCGGCACGCGTACTTGCCCTGCCATGTGCCACATCACTGCTTTGCTCCGATCGTATTCGCTAGGGTAATACGTCCGAGCCGCCTGCATGATTTCTTTCACGTCAAAAAGTAAGCTTAGCGTGACGTGTTGAGTGGGATGGGGGATTCTGCTTCTAGTCGTTCATCCATGCCTATCGCGTTGAAGATCAGATGCAATCCGTTCACGAGGAATCACGTTTGATTCCACATGGGCCGTTGTCATTGGAGGCATCCAGACTTGATTTCTGTCTCGCAGAGTACCACGTGATAATCACGTGGTGGTGATTCTGCCGTGTATACATCCAACCAACCACAACATCATCGTGGCGTCAGTTTGGTATGGCAATATCTAGCGGTCCTCGAGGAGGTCGTCGGCAGCCGAGATAGGAGAGGATCAGTTCCAAAAGAGGCGTGACTTCAACTAACCTTGGGTTCAATCTGGTGAATGGCCCGTGCATTGTCTAGGAGATTTGATTTTCCAGCTCCGACATCATTTCTTTTCATCTGCACTCCTCTCACTCCTTCCACTCCTTTCTTCTCTCCATCACCACAACTTCCATCTGTCCTACTCATCCTATCGAAATTCCTGAAATATACATACTATTGATCTCGGGATTGACGCATTGTTTTGTTGCTCAGATCATACTGAACGTCTCAACTCTCCTGAACTTCTACTGTCATCCAGTCGGCCCTTCAAATTGACCTTGTGATCATGGAATCCATCATCACTCTCTCGTCAAGATACCATTTCGACGACTCCCTCGAATCCGATGACCTTGCCGACGAATTTCTTCAAGCAATACAATTAAAGAGTAATCACATTCTGGCCTGAATGATTTCTCGGGATATATGCTTGTTTCATACCCCACAATCTACGAGTAGGAGAGTCTTTCCCGAGTGATAATCCTGACAGGGGAATCAATGACCGTACAGAAAAGCGGCATAGTTTCAGATCTTGAGATGCATGCTACATGTGTTGGGTGTAACGTTCGTTCCGATAACATGCCTTTTGGGCATCGATATCCTCAAAAGTTTGTTTGTTCGGACAAAGTGACCAATGGTACATTTTGTTCCCGTCAGCATTGGTCATCATTATGATTTTTCTCCGGCTGCTTAGCTCACAAGTGAAGTTCAAAGCAACCTCAAGAACTTTTTGCGCGGTGTTGTTTAACACTCAAAGCACACTTGACATACGTCCCTAGCTTTGATTCACAAATGCCCCCTTTTCTTGAATAGATAGAAAATCTGCTCCATTTGGTCGTCAGTGAACAAGCGTGCACAATCTACTACATAGAATTCTCCTTGGCGGTTTCATATGTTAATTTCGAGAACCTTCTCGACTAGAAGTTGCTCTCATCATGAAAGTTTCATGGTTACTTCCCAATTTTGAATCTTGTTATATTCGAGTGCTCAATGTCTAGCATACCTGAGAAAATGCCATGAACAGGTCAAACGTATCGGTGCTTCAAGTCTCAATTTGAGGGATTTCTCATTCGGGAGACCTTCTCTTTCCTCGATATATCATCTGGTCTCGAGTGAGTAATTCAGATCATGGTATGTTGTAATTTTATATCATTCGCTTAGTAGTGTGCGGTAAAGTAGGTCTTGTGCTATTATTGATTGTTCTATCAGTTATTAGCTATTCATGCTGCGACATATGTTCCTCAAATCTCAATATGACATTAGCACACCCAATAACAGCAAACTCTTCCAAGGGTCTCTTCTTCAATGTGATTTTTGGGATCAAAAGTGAATAAACTGGGTTGTCTCGTGGTCACCCTCAAATTACCTAGGCAAGAACTAATGACGGCATTATACGGCATTATTAACTACAGATATTATACAGAAGGGATTCTGAATAACAAAAGAAACCACCTTTGTCCTTCCAACCTCTAAATTTGACAACTTTTTCTCCAAAACCATATCTTTCTCAAAATTGACCCTGAGCAACTAACTTACCCCTCCTGTAACCTCATGCAAGATAGTTCTCGATACTGATACACATGATGGTTTCAAGTAACTCTCTCCTGAAAGCGATTTTGTTGATATTCTCTGCAACCTTTGCCATTGCAGCTCCAACATCCTATGATGTTGTCTCCCTTGAGGAAAGACAGTCTAATGGAAGACTTGTCTTCTGTCACTTCATGGCAAGTAAATTTCAAGTCTCTTTTTGAGAAATGCTTAGGCCATGCGAATTATCTCAAAAAGCTATAATGCTAACATGTCTTCAAGATTGGAATCGTAGGTGAACGAGTTGGTCCTCAAGATTTTGACGCTGATATGCAGCGTGCCAAATCTCTCGGCATTGATGCATTCGCTTTGAATATTGGAGTTGATCCATACACGGATACGCAACTTGGTTTTGCATATCAATCCGCAGCAAATAATGGCATGAAAGTATTCATCTCATTTGATTTTAATTGGTGGAACCCATCTAGCCAGGCTACGCAAATTGGACAGATGATTGCAAGGTACGCAGCTCTACCTGCGCAGTTGTTTGTTGATGGCAAAGCTTTTGCATCGTCATTTGCTGGTGATCAACTTGATATCGCTGCTCTGAGAGCTGGTGCTGGTATTCCGATTTTTTTTGCGCCAAACTTTCATCCTGAGATGGGAACAAACTTCGGTACAATTGATGGTGCTTTAAATTGGATGGTGAGTGATCAGTCTCTCCGACCCATATCGAAACTAAACCTTTGTATCAGGCATGGCCAAACAATGGAAACAACAAAGCACCTACTCCAGGCGCCAATGTCACTGTTGAGGCCGGCGATGCTGCATATATCAAAGCACTAGCGGGGAAGCCATACATCGCTCGTAAGTATCTGTTGTCTCAACGAAGACTGGCGACTAATATTATGTATAGCGGTGTCTCCTTGGTTTAGCACTCATTTTGGTCCAGTAAGTTACTTCAGTCGATAAACTTTTAAGGGAGATGTTAACAGCTTTAAAGGAGGTTCCGTACAGCAAAAACTGGATCTTTCCATCCGACCTCCTATGGTTTGAACGTTGGAACGAGATCTTGACGCTTGGTCCACAATATCTGGAAATTGTTACCTGGAATGACTATGGAGAGTCTCATTATATTGGCCCTCTGAATTCTTTGCATTTCGATGACGGAAATTCAAAGTGGGTAAATGATATGTAAGTTTGCTGCCATATTTTTGAAAAGAACTGAAATTGACCATTTAAGGCCCCACGATGGTTGGTTAGATATGGCGAAACCATTTATTGCTGCTTACCATGCCGGCGCATCGTCTCCGAACAGCTACATAACCTCTGATCAGCTCATATATTGGTATCGGCCAAATCTCCGTACTCTTAACTGCGATGCGACAGATACTACAATGGTACCTGCTAGTAATAGCAGCGGAAATTACTTTCAAGGGCGGCCAGATGGCTGGGAAGATATGCAGGACTCTGTATTTGTCGTCGCAATGCTTAAAGCTCCAGGAGTTGTTACAGTAATTTCTGGAAACAACGTACAGCAATTCAATGCTCCAGCCGGGGCTTCATCATACCAAGTTGATATGCAAATCGGCAAGCAACAATTCTTCCTTCAACGTGGCACCGAAATTTTGCTCGAGGCTGTTAGTCTCCACGATGTCACAGACGTTTGCATTTGTGGTATCTATAACTTTAATGCATATGTTGGAACAGTGCCAGATGGACCATCTGATCCACTGCTTCACGATGGTATGGCTTCCTTGACTGCAGGACTTCACGTTAGCACGTGTAGCGCAACTCCATCGTTACCGACTGCACCTATCAAGCCAACAACAACCCCGCCAGGAGGTGGAACTGTTGTTCCACCTACTACCTCTAAACCTCCAACGACCACCCCGCCAGTAACAACTCCACCTACGACCACTAAACCAATTACAACCACGTAAGCCTCTCTCATATTCCTGTCTTCAAATATCTAACATTATAACAGCACAACATCCACAACATCATCCGTACCATCTGGTACATGTGTCTCAGGAACCGGACCTGGCAATTATGTCGGCCTCTGTTCATTCACCTGTAACTTCGGTTATTGTCCAGCTCCATGCACATGCTCAAGTTACGCTGCAACTGGAAATGCCGCCCCCCCTGTTACCAATACACCCGGCTATCCACTCGCAGGTGAAGACCCCAAAACCTACTCGGGCCTCTGCAATTTTACTTGCAACCATGGCTATTGTCCCCCAACAGCCTGCACCTACAATTCTGACGGATCCCCCATCTCCTCAACTTCCGCACCCGCCCCTACAACTACAACTAAGCCGACAACTACAACTAAGCCGATAACGACAACAACCAGCACAACCTCCACGACATCATCCGCACCATCCGGAACATCGTTTTGTGTTGCCGGTACCGGTCCTGGAAATTACGTAGGACTCTGCAATTTCTGCTGTCGATATAGCTATTGTCCGCCTGGTCCGTGCACATGTACCAGTTATGCGAGTTCGCCTATTCCGGCACCTCCAGCTAACAGTCCAGCTGGAAAACCGCTACCCGGTGAAGATGATAGCTATTTGGGACTCTGTAGTTTCTCTTGTAATCATGGATATTGCCCTCCTACGGCTTGTGATTCGGGTTAGGTAAGGAGTCTTTTTTGTGATTTAGGTTTTAAGTTGGTGGGATGGAATGTGCTAGCATAGAGATATGGGATAGGGATAGGGATAAGATGTTTTTTTTGCATGGGATATGCATGTCGGAGAGTTAGATGTGAATTAGTTAGGGTCATGGAACAGAATTCTAAATTCGGATAGGGTTTCGTGGTCACCGTATACATTTATAGGATTTGGATGGATGCATAAAGGGTTTTCAGAGATTACGATTGTATAGACTCACAGATCTATCTACTTCCGCGAAGTACAGACCTGTGCAAGTTTGAATTCATAGAAGTGTCAACCAAGGTATCACGGGTTAGTCAACTACTTGATCAGGTAACCTTGCAAAATCTCTTTCATGGAAAATCTCACCTATGACTCTTATTATTGCTATAATAGCGTTTGTAGATACTAAACGTCCTTTGAAATACACATCGCGACGAAAGTCCCGGCAATATGAGATCAACACATAGAATCTCAAACTACAGAACAAAGAGCCACGAAGAATGGAAGCTATACCCAGCCAAAAGCCTAGCGTCTTCAATCAACCTATTACATGTCTACCCGCCCCAAGCGATCCAATAGCCTCCTACCGCACGCGACCTTGACCGCAACATGCATCGCATCGGAATCCTTCCGGCTGCTAACATTCTAAGACATTCTTCATCATGCTCCATACCTCTTATCGTCCTGTTTGCTGCCAGCGCGATGGCAGGCTCTCATCTCATTTATTTCAGTGATTGTTTGAGGGTGGATGGGCAATGCTCGAGCGTGAAGACTGCGGTGGTTTTCTCGTTCGCTATCTCCTGTCGTGTAGCGGGCGGAGAGAGCTGGATGGGCTGATGGGCTGATGTTTGGCATGTTTAGAGACGCCCTATGCTTAGGTGGTTTTTTTTGTTTGCTTCACTTGCATCTTCGTATTGTGGAGAGTTTGATATGTAGTGCTACCTCTACTAATGAATTACACGTTGGGCGTAGTGGAACTCTTTCTCTTGTTGGAGAGTGTGAGGTTTGGGATATCTTGTTTTTGGTGGTTTGTGGGGCTTCATAGTGTATGTATCGAGAGATACAGCTGGCATCATAGTGTATGTGTGTATCAAGAGGTACAGCTGAGATGAGGCCTAGGGCTCACTTCGTTGCGTATTTGATAAGTATTGATTCCCCAAAAATTTGAGTAGGATTTTGATTGTTAGATGGCGAAGTGGTCGAGCCAATCCATGTGACTTTTCGCAGCATATGGGGTTTTTATACATTGTTCTTCTGTATATAGAGTGGTTTAGCTCACTATCGATTTATATGTTTTTTTTTCTTTTATTTGTTTCTTGATGTACAGCTACTCGTATTAGAACTTCAACTATCTATCATTCCTCCCCATCTATTTTACCTACATGATTTACTTTAACCTGACAGGTTCTCTTATTGTGTTGTTCTCTCTATAAAGGCCGCCCATCGTATGGGCAATACACCGCAAGACCGAGTAGACTAAACAACCGCGGGTACGCTTCTTCAACCAACGAAGGGAGGACCGCTCGAACAGTTACGGCTGTACGGATGCTACACTGGGGCAGCTTTCGCATTTCGATCAGGATACTGGTATGAGAGATATATGCGCAAGTAGCATGCTTTGAGGTTTATAAAGAGGCAATCTTTGTATATAAAATCCGTTATCGCAGCTCGTTTATAGTACCCTTTGGGAGGTCAGAGCTTAGCTAGCTTCACTAGACGTAAACATTGTCATCATCATCATCATCTCAATAAAGGCCATTTTTTGATTTCACTCATACCCTCTCTCCTTTTACATTATCTAGAATTCTCCAGTCAGGAAACTATACTCATCACTTAGATACAAAAAAAGCCTTGGAGTCTGCTCGAGTAGTTCTCCAAGTCAAATGGTACGTAATCTTTCAATAAACATGTGCGTCCCTTTCAAATCACATACGGAATACTTTGAAAC
>NGKF01000006.1:2016287-2031712 GCA_002162555.1 Monilinia aucupariae
CCCCCCCTTGTTTTTTCTTTATAAGCAGGCACGTCATTCTCCATACGGATCGATGTTTTGAATGCAAATTCAACATATCTCTTTGAAGCCAGCTAAAGATCATCATATCTCACTGTCTCAAGCGTCCGGTCGGCAAAACACTCGTTACCGCTTCTTTATAGCAAGCAAGCAAGCATCTTGTATCCTTGATACAAAAGTTGACGGTTGAATCCGCCCTTGCAGATACACGAATTGGTAAAAAGCGAACGGGCAATATATTGACTGTCAGAAGAATGGGCGACAGAAATCGATCTTCACCTGCACTAACTAGGTCAAAAGGCTGTGCACACATAATGCATGTATCTCAAATAGAAACAATCACCCCATTTCTGTTCGTATTGATGTTGGTTACGCGTTTGTTGGTAATATCGTATGTCTCAAGACAGGCTATTTGTTGTGTTAAAACAGCCGATGAGGGATTATTTGCTTGGTAAAAAGGAGTCCAGCTATTTAAACAAAAATGCTCATTTGCAGTATAGCTCCGGCTACTTGTTATCACAGCATCTCTAATTTTAGACATGATTAGACATGATGTATTGTATTCGCTAGAGGACGAAAGCAGGTAGGGAAAAACAGAGAATAGCGTCACAGAACTCGATAAAGAAATCAGGAGAAAACGTAGAGTTCTTCTTAATCTACGGAGTATATAACGATAATTGGCCCCAGTATGAGCGATACTGCACTGCGCAGCACTATAAGTAGCCTCCACAAGTATATTATCGGTTATCCTAATCTACGCGGGAAGTGGATCGCATGCATGTTGATGCAAGGAGTGCCAGGACCTTAGCGTGTGCGCTAGTGCTGCACAGCACCCCTTGATCACACGATAGGAACCGACAAAGGTGTTACAACTTTTCGTTAATATCCACTGCACAATCCCAAGTCCCCGCCGGCGATAAGCTATATTAAAGTTGAGGAATTTTCCTACAGCTAACCTCTAACTAATCTCTCAAAGGATTGATATATGTAAAATACTCGGGTAAATAATAAATAATGTAATAGCAAAATTGAAATCATAATAACTCTTTCAAAAATCAATATAATTTAACAAAATTTTGGTAAATTATTATTATTATTGATTACTATCGATATGCGAAATTTTACTTTTGTTATAATCATGTATAACGTTATACTTAGTTAGATGTCTTTATTTTATATACTTAATAGAATATATATACTACTTTTAGTATATTAAATAATATATATTGTTTTCATTATAATAGATTCTGAGTTTATCTTGTATATTCATTAAAGTAATTTGATTATTATTTTATTAATTAAAACGATATATATACGTTTTTTCGAAAAAAACAATCGCTTTTCCATTTATTTCCGTCGGAAAAATTACACTTTTATTATTTTTATCAAAATCTTTATTCAAATCTTCATTAAAATCTTTGATTTTATTTTTCTTTTTTTAATACAATTATATCAACGTTTAATATAACTAAATAAAACTTTGTTGTTATTATTATAAACGATAATTGAATTAAATATAAATGCTTTTATATAAATGCTTTTATACATACAAAATGCTACGAAATTATAATTAGCAAAAAAAAACAATTTGTTTTCGAAGCTTAAAAGGAATTTATAGTAAAGAGAGTTATAAAAACTTATTAAAGAATAATGAAAATGAACTTACCAAAATCAACAATTGTTTTAAAGAAGGAATTTGGTATAACATTTGTATTTTATAATAAAAGAAAAATAAAGATTATAATTATTATAATTGTAAAACTTATTATTATTCATTATAATATAATAGAAAAGAATTAGATCCTTATAGATCTTATCGATATATAAAAAACGTTATTAATTTAAAATCGAACTTTCGATGCTTTCTATATAATAAATACAATAAAATCGTTTTTCAAAAAGAACTTTAATTATAAAAACGAATTTGTTTAAGCTTTCTTTTACAAATTACAAATATATCAAACAGCATTTTCAAATGAATCAAAATCAATAACGAAAGAGATAATAAAAGATATATTTTTGATATATATATTTCTTGATAATAGAAAAATAACGATTTATATTTATATTAATATATTTCAAAGCTTTTTGAAAAAAGCTATAATTCTTTTTCGAACAATTAAAAGATTGATTAAAGCTTTCGTATATACTATCGAATCTTGAAAAAAAAAAACGCAGAAATTGAAACAATCGTAATAGAAAAGGTAATTGTAAAGAAAAATCAAAAGAATCTTATAATCGAAATAAATCATTTCAAACTAGGAAGATTTAATACTATAATTGAAAAAAGTATAAATATTATAAAAGAAAATATTGTTATTATAATTACATATAATGTTATATTTTATTAAGTATTTCTATTTTATTAAATATTTCTATTTCATTAAGTATTTCTATTTTATATATTTATTTCTTTATTTTATTTATTATATTTAACGTTTATATAAACTAGTTAAACCTTTAATCTTTTAAAGAGTATTAGAAATAAATAATATATTAATAAGTTATAAACTTAAAAGCTCGCTATTGAAGTATAGTAGTAGTAATTCATAATCGATTTGATCTATCTATAGCTATAGCTACGTTGATCATGCGATTCGCTTATAATATATATAATAATAGATGTTTTATAAGGAAAAAATAGAAAAATCTTCTACAAAACAACTTCTTATCCCTCAGAAGATCTCCGAGATGCCTATGACTACTATCCGTTCTGTCAAACACTGATAACCCGTGATATCGGCAAATTGAAGACATTCGCGAGATGTATAGTATGAATATTATTAACGCATAGCATATTGAGCTTTTAGCATTGTAAAACTTTGCTTAAACGATTGGCTATAGATTTAGTTATAATATTTGTATATAATATAAAATGCGCTTTTGTTAAAAAGCGAAAAGTTATAATGGTTATAATGAATATACAAAAGGCTTTTAATACGTTACTATCTCAACAACTATTGCAAAAAATACAAAATCAAGATTGGTTTATGCTTTTATTGAAATTAATTCATTCGTTTTTATAGGAATACAAAATGATGGTTAAGCTTAAAAACGTTTATATAGATAAGTTGCGGATATAATATAATACTTTTTAAAGCTTATCTTTATTCTTAGTGTTTTATATGCTCTATTTAGTAGAGCTTTTGAATCAAGATCAAGCCTTTCGTTTTGGGTATATAAACGATATTGCGTTTTATAAAGTAAGTAATACATTAGAAAAGAATGTAATAGCGATTATGCAAAACGTTTAACGAATAGAAGTATAAGGATTGGTTAAAAAAATTGTTTTCGCTTTGAAGAAGTTAAAGATGATGCATTTTATTTGTAAACGTTATATATATATTCTAAAGGCTATTATCTCCTCGATATTAACTATTCAATTTACAACGAATATATCGAGCGATACGAAGCAATTAACGCTTCGATGATTAAGAGTATAATTCGATTACAAACTTACGTTTAAAAGATATATTGCTAAACGAACAAAAAAAACATGAAAAATGGTATTATATATCAAGTACCTTATCAACATTTTATATAATCTTTTTACAGCCTTTCTATAGAAAGTTACGATTATATATATAATGCTTTTGCTACTTTATAGAGCAAAAGCGTAGTATCTAAAGCGTATACGGTTAAACATAAATGAAAGTTGTTTACAAAGCATTATAGTAAATATTCGAATAAAGTCGCGTATAACAAAAACTAACAAAATGATTAATTTTGCAACGAAAAAAGTATTATTGATTTGGAGAATTATATTTACTATAGCCAACCTATAGAACGTAAGCCTTCCTTTTTGCGAAATAGCTTTGAAATATATTTACATTAATATAGTTTTTCGATTTAGAAGATTGGATATACATTACCCTTTAACTATATATTTGATTATATCGAACCATCGTATACAAAGCAATACAAAACTATAATCAACGGACCGGTTGCTACCAAAGGCATTACACCCGATTTTAACCCCTCTGCATTATACCCCTGGGTGTAGAATGAATTCTACTAAAGGAATAAACAAAAAAACGGCGACGATTAGTTTTATTAATTAATAAAATGCTTTGCTTTTTAATACAATTATTATCTTCTTCAATAAATACAAATTGTATAACAATATTAACAAACATATAGATTATAACTACGCGATTTATCAAAGATAAACGCTAGCAATCACCGGTAAAAGTAGAATCAATACGCTTTCACATTTTTTTGATGTAAAAGCGATAAATGTTTTAAAAGGGCTTTAAAAAGCGTGTATGTTACTATTCAACTCGGATATACATCGATGGTTATATATCGATAACACTTTTGTAATATAATGCAAATATACAAATACTTTGAATATTTTCTAATAAGCATTTCTAGAAAGGTATCGATTAATTGATCGATATATAATTAATATATAATAATCCCTCGGATACTAAAGTATTACCGGTAACAAAGCAACAAATAAACTAACGAACGCAAAAGCTAAAAGCGATATAGTAAACCTAGAATACACTATGCAATTTACGATCAATAATATAAGCTCGATAACGCAAAATCTAATCTGTATTGCTATAAGCGAATAATAATACAAAAGCGAATCAACTTTATTAAAAGAATATCGCAAATAACAATTAAATTATATTTTAAAGGAATCTAGAAAACTTAATCTCTTTAAATTAATTTTATATTGTTTATTTACATTGTGATTTAAATATAACGATTTCAAAGCCTACTATAAACGATTCCAATACAAAAACGCGAAAATATATTGTTTATATGGTAAAACTAAAACCTTAAAGCATTTTGTTTTTTGTAAGATTTTGGTTAAAAGGTTTCATTTATAACCGTTAAATCCTATCTGCTTATTAATAATCGCTGAAAAAGAGTATAAATATATATAACAACTTTTCGCTTTTTTAAAAAGATTCGAGCGATTCGTTATAATAATACAATACTTTACGTTTTGCAATTAAAAGCTTAACAATATCACAAATAACGTTCGATTCAACACTACATTCAACTCTTTTCTTTCTCTTCCTTTTCCTTTTGTTCTTTTTCTCTTTTTTCCCTTCCTTTTCCAACCTTCCCTTTCCCCCCCTTTTCTCTCTTCGTTTTATTTCGAAGTTTAATTTAAAGCGCAACTTATGAAGTACAATATAACATTCTATACAATAATACAAAAGCTAAAATCTAATATAACAATTGCTATTTTGATATTTTTTATTAATGCAATTGCTATATAGCTTAATAATCTTTTTTTTCAAATACAATAAACAAAAATTAACTTTTTTTAATATAGAACGCTCCTTTAAACAACAAAAGAAAACTATTCAATAGAATTAGAATTATAAAAAACCATTGGAAAAAGGTAGCTTTAATACTTTAATCTAGCGACATTGTACAATACGTATCTAAATGGTAAGCTTTTGAATCTCCGACTCATTAGTGTATCACCCGTCTCTAGTACCCTTTGGGAGGTCAAAAGCCTAGCTAGTTTATATAGACGGTAAATATAATAGATAAATAAATAAATAAATAAAACACTACTTTTATAGTTTCTTAATGATCTTTTATAGTTTTTTCTATTATAAGCTCTTTTATAGATTCGAAAACAAATAGTTTTTCTTTGCCAAATATGATTCTATAGCAATTTGCGTATATAAAAGCATTTAAACAAAAACTTTTGTAATCTATTTAATTATTATTTATAAAAGAGATAATAAAGCCTTATTTAATTCTAATGAAATTTAATATAATTTCGTTAAGGAAATAAAGTAAAATTGAAGTTTTTGTTGAAAATTTTGATGAAAATGTGATTTTTCCGGCGGAAATGGAAGGAAAAGCGATCGTTTTCTTCGGAAAAACGCGTATATATCGTTTTAATCAATAAGATAATAGTTAAATTGCTTTCATAAATATACTATACAAGATCATAATCTATTATAATAAGAACAGTATATATTATCTAATATACTAGAAGTAGCATATATATTCTACTAAGTATATAAGATGGAGACACCTAACTAGGTATAGCGCTACACGTGATTACAACAAAATTATATTCATTTTTGAAAGAGTTATTATAACTTCAATTTTAATATTGCATCATTTATCATTTACTCGAGTATAGCGATTAATAAGTGATTAGATATTTGTTAGTAATTTATATATATATAATATTTTATTTATTTATTTATTATATTTAACGTCTATATAAGCTAGCTAGGCTCTTAACCTCTCAAAGGGTACTAGAGACGGGTAATATACTAATGAGTCGTAAACCCAGGAACTCACCACTTAGATACGTATTATACAACATCGCTAAATTAAAGCATTGAAACCGCTTTCTTTCAACGATCTCTTACAACTTTAACTCTGTTAAGCAATCTTTTTCCGTCGTTTAAAAAAGTATTTTACATTAAAAAGGTTAACCTTTGCTTGTTATATTTAAAAAAAGTAAGTATCGGGCCGTATAGCAATCGCATTGATAGGAAACACTAAAAAGGCAATTATTATATTAAATTGCAGCTTTTATATTGTTATATAAAGTATTATATCGCGCTTTATAAATCACGTTTTAGATTAAGTTCTAAAATAAAACAAAGAATAAAAAAAAGAGAAAAAGGGTAAAAAAAAAGTCGAATAAAGCGCTACATTGAATACCATCTAAAGGGCTATTAAGCTTTCAATTGCAAAACGTAAAGTATTATATTATTGCAACAAAATACTTAAACTTTTTTGGGAAAGCGAGAAATTGTTATATATAGTTATACTCTTCCTAAACGATCGCTGATAAACAAACAGGTTTAAATAATTACAAATAGAACCTTCTAATAGAAATCTTGCAAAAAACAAAATGCTTAAAGGTTTTAACTTTATCGTATAAACAATAAATCTTTATGTTTTCGTATTTGAAACATTTATAATAAACTTCAAAATCGTTATACCTAGATTACAACGCTAATAGTTTATATAATATTGATTTAACAAATTTAAGTTTTATAGACTTTTTAAATATATAGTTCAATTACTATTTGCAATATCCTTTTGTTAATATAAGTTTGTTTTTGCTTCATTAATTATTCATTGCATTGCGGATTAAACTTTGTACTATCAAATCTATCCCATTGATTATTGATTATATAGTAAGCTCTGGGTCTACTATATTACTCTTCGCGCCCGCATTTACTAGCTTATTCATTGCTTCGTTACCAATAATCCTCTAATACCCAAAGGACTATCGTATCTTAACCGCGTATTAATCGATAAGTTTATAGCTTTCTAAAAACGCTTATTATAAAATATCCAAAGTATTTATACATTTGTATTATATTATCGAAATATTATTGATATAAAGCTATCTTTGTATATTCATAATAATTAATAATATTAATGCTTTTTATAGCCCTTTCAAAGCGTTTATCGTTTTTACATCGAAAATATACAAAAATATATTAATCGCACTTTTACCGATAACAATAAGATTTTGTTCTTAATAGATTACATAACTATAAACTATATATTTACCCGCGTTATTGTATAATTTAAACTTATTGAAAAAGATAATAATTGTATTAAAAAGTAAAATGTTTTACCAATCAATAAAGCTTTTCGTTGCTGTTTCCTTATCTATCCCTTTTGTAAAATCCATTCTATACTCGAAGGTATAATACGAAAAAGAAAAAATTGAATAAAGCGTTTTTAGAAGTAACCGATCCATTATTCATAGCTTTGTACCATGTTGCATACAATGCCCTAATACGATTAAGCGCATAATAAGCAAATAATATATATCTAGCCTTTTAAATCGAAAAGCTATATTAATACAAATATATTTTAAAGCTACTTTGCAAAGCGAAAAGCCTATATTGCGTAAACCAATTACTATAAGCGTAATCCTCCAGATTAATAATACGCCCTTTGTTGCTATATTGATTACTTTGTTCGCTTTCGCTATATATAACCCTATACGAATACTTATTATAATACTTTGTAAATAACCGTTACTTACACTTAATCTCGTTCGTCCCAAATACTACACTTTTGCCTCGTATAATAACAAAAGCAAAACGTATATAATAATGGCTTTTTGTAAAAAAGCTGCAAAGGGCTTATATTGTATATTAACAAAATATTTGATATATAATACTATTCTTTGTACCTTTTCCATTTATTTCGCAATATACTTTTTGAATATAAATTTGCAATCAAACTATACTCTTAATCATTTTAACGCTAGTTGCTTTGTATCGTTCAATGCGCTTATTATAGACCGTATAATTAATATAAAAAAAATAACAACTTTTAAAACGTATGTGTAACGCTTATAAATGAGATGTATTATCTCCAGCTTTTCTAACGCAAAAGCAACTTTATTAACTTATCCCTATACTTCGATCTTTTGCATATCTTGTATAATCGCTATAATATTCTTTTCCAATGTATTGCTTACTTTGTAAAACGCGATATCGTCTGTGTATTCGAAACGAAAAGTTTAATCCTGATTCAAGAATTCCGTTAAGTAAAATATATAAAGCATTAAAGATAAAGGCAAGCTTTAAAAGATACTGCATTATACTTGCGATTTATCCGTATATACGTTCTTTAGTCTAACCATCATTTTGCGATCCTATAAAAACAATTAAACCAATTTCAGAAAAGTTAAAAATCAATCTTAATCTTATATCCTTTTTAGTAACCGCTGGGGTAGCAATGTATTGAATACATTTTGAATATCCATTGTAATCAGCGTAACCTTTCGTTTTCTAGCAAAAATGCATTTTATATCGTATACGAATATCGTAACTAGATTTATAATCGATCGTTTAAATAAAGCCTTATAATATTAAAGGTTTAGTATACTATACATCAGCGATATTCATACTATCCGTTTTGCAATAATTTGTTTTAAACTTTTGTTTACACAAAATAGTAAAGCTATTAAACGCTAGGAGCGTATAAAGCTTTTATTTTTTTTATTAATTTTGGATAACATTACTATTTCGACTAATCGCTAGACTTTAAAGAAATAGCTTTTTTTGAAATAGTATTCGAAAAAATTGTGTATATATTCTTTAATATTATCTTAATAAGCTTTCAAAAGTTTAATTATAATCCTATCAACTTTTGGTAAAGTATTTAAAACCTTAATAATATTCTGTTTTATCTTTTCGAAAGATATAATAATATTTTAAAAGAAAATAAAGATATGATTTTCTAATATTGGATCCGCTTTTAAATCGTTAATACTATTGTATTTGTATAATACTTTATTCAATAAAACCTATACTTTCTTCTTTATATCTTTAATCGATTGGCTGTCGATTATAAACAACGAAGCTTTAAAGAAAAGGATCGCTTTGTATCAATTCATTACTTTATACAAGTCTACGTCATTCGATGCATTATCGATTATTTTTCTTTAATACTCTTTTTTCGCTTTGTATATTGTAATAAATATCCGTTTTCTATCTTTAAAGATTTTATTAAAACGTTTGTATAAACTATACATTGTTGCATTTTTGTTGATTTATTAAAGCGTTGATTGTGCTCAATTGTTCGCTGGTTGCTTTGCAATCTGTATTGATTATTGGAATAGATTAGTAAGCCGTTTCGCGACTATTTTCAGTTTGATATTTATAACGATATTTTCGACTTTTGGTAGCCAATATGCTTCGCTTTTCATTAAATTAATAAATATATATAAACCGTTTTTAATGATTTTGTATTTAATACGTTTGTTAAATGCTATACTTCGTTTTGGAATAGTAATGATCTGCGTATAATGGTCCGATCCGTAATCTATATCCCGATGCATTATCGTTTTTGTAAAAAATATATTGGAAAAAGTAAAATTAATTATATACTTTATATAATGAATAGATATCCCTATTTCGCCAATAAAATCCATGCTAATATCCTATAACCAATTAATAAACAAAGTTTTTTAAATAGTCGATAATACCTTTGGTTTGTAAATATCGTATTTCGCGTTGAAATCCTCTTTGATTAATATACAATACGCCAAAGTGATACTCGTTATGTAATATATCATTGTTATAGTATTAAACTTATAATAAATATTAACTATATAATGGCCGTTTATTTCAAACTATATTATATCTTTACAACGTTCATTATATTGTTGTTATATTTGTATTACAGCTTTTCGCTATATATACGATATAGTTTTTGATCGCTTAACTTCTTTTTCGATTGCTCCCTTCAATTCCTATAAATCGTAAGAGATATAGCATTTGTATACCAAGTAATTCTATGTTTTGATGCTTAATAAGCTTTAAGGTTTTTAAATACAAATTACATCCGCTTTGCTTTTGTAAACAAATTAAAGCAAAACATTATATACTCCCGCTCTTTTATTTACATTCGCCTATACCATTGTTATATATAGGGTCGGACTATCCTCGTGGCTTTTGTTGCTGTATCGGTTCAAGCCTTTATTCATTAGAAGGATTAATGACTTTAATTAGTTACATAGTCACTACAGTATTATTGTTATCGATATCCATCGCATCCTCAATACAAACTTTGTATATATTGTTTTATAACAAAAGCTTTAAATTCATTTAATCCAAAGTTGCTTTAAAATGTTTCAATGCTTTGTTTTACAATATCATTGTATTTATTATACGTTTAACATTATTGTTTATTTCCTTCGGAATCGTTGATATTTGGATTTTGATATAGATAAGCGTTAGAGTCAAAACAACGCTTAATTGTATAAAACTTTGCATGCTTTGGATTGTTTGAAAGTTTTAAACTTTTGTTTAGAATATATATACTATTTGTATAATATATATAATTGTCTTTAAAACGTACACTTTTTGAATCGCTCGATTGTTTTTGTGGATTAGTTTTATCTAAACTTTAATCAAATTATATTGTAATTTATCTCCAGCTATATTGCAAAGCGCTAGTAAACAACCTTTGTGTTTTACTAAAAACGGACTGTAATATCCGTTACATTTTGCAAACATTGAGCATAGCTTATGCATCAATCCTTAATGTTTAGCTTTTGCGATACTACAATTGTTATATTATATAAATCTTATACAACAATAAATATTGCAATAAGTTTAATAGCTTTATTTATAGAGCTTTATTTGGCTATAAAAAGGTAAAAAAATAAAAAAGGAAATAGCTTTAAATAAGCGGAAAAAAGCGGTTGAGATAGTAAAACTAATTATCTAAGCATTCTCCGCGTCGTTTCCAAAACTTTTGAAGCATTTAACCAAGGTAATACCGGTTTAAATTTGGATCTCTCTTTTTACTATCTTTTTAATGATTTCGACCTATTCGTTAATTGTATTAAACAAAATGTTTGGTACTAAACATATATAATAGCTATACTATATCTTTAAAAGATCGAAATATATAATTTCAATGATTTTATAGATCTTTGATTTGTAAATATCCTTTATTAAAACGTTCTTTATCTTTAGGGATTTAAAGTATAATACTCAATCCAATTTGTATCCTACTATTTTTAGGATATCTTCATTTTTAATACCCGGGATAGCTTTAATTAGATTTTTTCGAATCAAAAAAAGATTATTGCAATATAAATCTACAAAAAAGATGTATCTAATAAAAATATATTTATCCATTTTTGTTGTCTTGACAATATTTTTCTTTGCAAAGTTTGCTTTAAAAGCCTTGTTTTGAAAAATAATCGATAGTTTGCTAGTTCTAAAAATCTTTACAATTCCCGTTTATATTATAAGTATTTCGATTATTGTTATATTTTCTTATGCTTTAAAGATTTTTGGGTTTATAATTGTACCCGTTACAAAAGCGTTTGCGATATATATTAGGATTGTTTTTTGGATCAATATAATAGTATATATTTTCTTTTTAATAAAGGTTTTAGCAATCCTTTTTAAAAAGTTAACAAATGCGATTGTATATTTGCAACGGATTGTTGTTTATTGTTCGGCCTTTTATAAAAGCCTATTAATCTTTTGAAAAGCTATTGATTATTAAAGCTCCTCGAATATAATAAAGAAAAACAATATGTTTTTAGTTCTTTTTTTAATTCGATTTTAAAGAAGAGTAAGCAAAAAAAAGTTTCGTTACCACGTATAATCGCTATCAACCACCCGCAATCCCTTCGCTGGTATAGTGAAGCCCGTTTCTGCCATAATGGCTTGAAAAAGCGCTTTATATCTCTTTCGTATATGTATCTTATGCTATACAGCGCTGTATCGTGATATATCGTCGTCGTTGATAAACTTGATTGTTACAGTATTTGTATGTATATATATACAATATCGCATTAATCGCTATATTTTGATCGTTCTAAACCTCAATCGTAGATGCTAAAGAAGAATAAAATCTTTAACAAAATCAAATTCTACGTCAACGGTTGAATAGTCTCTTACAGAATGTAACGAAGGTTGTAGGCCATTAAGATCAATACTTAGAATTATAAACTACGGAATAAAGACTACGAAGTAAAAGAGTTATATATACGAATCGCCTCGCGTAGCGTGTCAACCAAGCGTCACCCAGCTAGCCGGAACAGAGTAACATTAAAGCGTAACACTACCCCCCCTTTTGTAAAGCTCGCTTCAAACTCGTAAACGAACGATTTCAATTATAGATTGAAATCTCAAAGTATAACGCTAGCTTCGTTAGCAAATTGACTTTTTGCCAAATGCTATATATTAATAAACTCAACGGTCTTTTTTTTATATTTGTAAAGGTAATAATCATCGACAATATCCTTTATTAATTCATTTACTCTACAATTTTTTTTTTATTCAACGAATCCGATTAGTTATCAATAATACCGGTTAATACAAAAGGTTTTATTACATTAGTATATAAAGCAAAATTATAGGCTTTTACTTAGTAATAAAGATTATTATATTTAATATACTTATTCTATTTTCGAAACGATATATACTTTTTTAAGGAAAACTTCGATATATATATACAAAAAACTAAATCTATTAAACGTAATATATTAGAGTTTAAAACAAGACCAAATAAATTAATATTATCGAAAACGCTAATTATATTTATACGTATAACATTCATTGATTTATAGTTTAAATAATATTAAAGTGATATATAAAGTATTAAAAGAACAAAAAATCTAAAATTATCAAAAAAGAAAGTTGAAAAACTAATTTGTATAACTAATTATTAAATAATTTAAATGAATTCGATATTTATTTATTGATTTATTTATTATATTTAATATCTATATAAACTAATTAGACTTTTGATCTCTCGAGGGGTACTAGAAACGGGTGATACATTAATAGATCGAAGGCTCAAAAGCTCGTCATTTAGATACGTATTGTATAATATCGCTAGGTTGAAGCATTAAGATCGCTTTTTTTTGGCGATCTCTTATAACTCTAGTTTTGTTAAGCAACTTTTTTTCGTTGTTTAAAAAAGTATTTTGTATTAAAGTGATTAATTTTTGTTTATTATATTTAAAGAAAGTGAATATTAAACTATATAGTAATTACATTAGTAAAAAATATTAAATAAACAATTATTATATTAAATTGTAGCTTTTATATTATTGTATAAAATGATATACTGCGCTTTATAGATCGCGCTTTAGATTAAGCTTCGAAATGAAGCAAAAAATAAAAGAAAGAGTAGAGGGTAAGAAAAGGGTCGAATAAAGCATTAGATTGTATATTATCTGAGGTATTGTAAAGCTTTTGATTGTAAAACATAAAATATTATATTGTTGCAATAAAACGCTCAAACTTTTAAAAAAAAAGCGAAAAGCTATTGTATATAATCGTGCTTTTCCCAAGCAATAATTAATAAGCGAACAGGCTTTAACAATTACAAATGGAACCGTTTAGTGAAGATCTTGCAAAAAACAAAATGTTTTAAAGTTTTAGCTTTATCGTATAAGCAATGAATCTTTGCATCTTTATGTTTGAATCGCTTATAGTAAGCATTAAAGTCGCCATGCCTGGTTCGCAGCGCAAGTAGTCGATGTAGCGTTGGCCTCGCAAGTTTAATGAATTCGATATAAATGCAAAAAAGAAACAATTGCTAAAACAATCGATTATATATAATGGTATTAAACCTATTACAGAAAGTAGAAATTTTGTTTAAATCGAGCTATATTTAATTATAAACTTTATATAAAATCTTTTTGAATTTTGTAATATAAATATATAATAAATCGATGCTTTATTTAAAAGAAAACAATTTATCCTTTGCTTTTTATATTTTGTTCAAATTATTATAGATACAAAAGAGTTAATCAAAGATTATAATATAGTTGAAAAAAGTATTAAAATTGTAAAAAAGCTAAAGTAGTACTATAGCTTAAATAGAACATTCGAAGTTGAAATAAATATAATAAAATTGAGCTATCGAATCGCTTATAGCTACGCCATCGATTTATAGTTTTGCTTTAATCGAAAAAAGCCATATATTGTATTTATAAATATTACCATCAAACTTTTCGCGGTTAAAAAGAAAGGGTTTCGAACAAATAATAGTTTAAGAAAGAAAAATAGATCGAAGGAAAACGATTTTATTATATTGCCAAATAAGTTGATAATATTAATATACCAATTCGATTTAAAAGTCCGCGATAAAGAAAAAGAGAACCTCTATATCAAAAGAAATGAAAAAAAAAGTATATAAAAAAGAAATAATACTAATTCAAACGTAAAAGAATTATAAATTTATTTATTTATTTATTATATTTAACGTCTATATAAACTAGTTAAGCTCTTGATCTCTCAAAGGGTATTAGAGATGAATAATACGCTAATAAGTTAAAGACTTAAAAGCTTATTACTTAGATATATATTGTATAATATTGCTAGGTTAAAGCATTGAGATCGCTTTCTCCCGGCGATCTTTTACAATTCTAGCTTTATTAAACAATCTTTTTTCGTTGTTTAAAAAAGTATCTTGTATTAAAAAGATTAACTTTTGTTTATTATATCTAAAGAAAATGAATATCGAATTGTATAATAATTATATTGATAAAGAATGTTAAATAAATAATTATTATATTAGATTACAATCTTTGTATTATTATATAAAATAATATATTGTACTTTATAGATTGCGCTTTAGATTAGGTTTCGAGGTAAAGCAAAGAGTGAAAAAGGGGGGGGGTAAGAAAGAGATTGGGTAAAGCATTACTCGGGTAAATGATAAATGATGCATTACCAAAATTGAAGTTATAATAACTTTTTCAAAAATGAAGATATTAGTATACAAAATTTTATATAATATAAATCAAAATTGAAGAAGTAATATTGGATCGAATTTCAAAATTTGAAGATAATTCGAGTTTTTCAACGTTTTTATATAATATAATATAATTTCGACAAACTTTAATCAAATCATTCAAAACCTAAACTATAATACATTTCGATATATAGCTTTTT
>NGKF01000006.1:2036013-2057995 GCA_002162555.1 Monilinia aucupariae
TTTAATTCTTTTGGATTATCCTTAAGATATTTTTTCCGTATCCCCGTTCTTTTTTCCCATCGCCTTTATCGTCGTCTTTCGCTCTTTTGTTCCCCCTTTTCCTATTTCTTCAATTCTTTTCTTTCTTGTTTTTTCTAAACTAGTTTTTTTGGCAAAAATGATAATAAGGATGAAGATAAGGATTAAAGTAAAAATAAAGATAAAGATTTTTTGTTTTGTTGTAAAATAAACATTATAATTATTTTAGCAATACATTATTCATATTTTATAGGATTCTGGTAGAAATTTTGGTTCTAATCTTTTAAAGGTTGAATATAATAATAAATTGAGCAATAAAAGATTTAGAATAATATTTTCTACTTTTATTATTTTTTCTACTTCAGCTTTTTATATTTTTGTTAAAAAAATTCGATTTAAAAGGTTAAAGAATCCTTATTTAAATATATAATATATAAAATCGCTAACCGCTAGATAAAAAAATGGGATTTGTTATAAAAATATAAATTCTCAAAAAGTTTGATATTATTAATACTTTATATATATATATCGGCTTTTACTAGTATATTTGTATGTAATAACGAATGATTTTTTGGCCATGAAAATCAATAATGATGAAAAGGTATAATATTCCTTTTTCGTTTTATATTATAATCGTTAACTATGTGATTATAGGAGATGAAATATCTCCAAGTTGTTTTTTAAAGCGTTTTGAAATCTATCGATCCTTAAATAGCTTTGGAGTTAGCGCAAAGTATATTTGCATTGAAAACGAATTTTTTTGGAAGCGGGTATACTTTGAAGGATTATTTTGCGATAGCAAAAATAAAAAAGAAAAGAAAGGAAAAAAAGATGGATAATAATAGTAGTGGAAAAGTTGCTTGAAGGTAAGTTTTTTTAGAATAAAAGTAAAGAATAGGGATTGGAATAATAAGGGTTGAGGAGAATAATGTAATATTAATTTGTATAAATACTATATAATTATCAATTATTCGATAACCTCTATAATTCGATTCTTAGCGTTTTATATATTGATCAATTTAACAAAATATTCAAATTTTTATTAAATAAGATTTTTAATAAGCTTATTTACCGGTATATCGATAATTAGTAAATATATGATTAAGAATCGTTTATTAGTATATTTTTAACAAAGCTATATATTCTGAATATCCATATGTTTAAATTTAGTAAAGATTTTTTCATTCTTATTAATTATTAATTAGATTGTTTAAGTATTATTATAAAAAATATTAATAAGCTTTTTTATTAATATTTTGATTTTTTTTAAAAGTTTTAATATTATTATTGCTTCTTTGATTGATTTTTTTATATCTAAAAGTTTTGCTTTTATAATCGAGATAGTAACTATATTTTGCTTTGTAGTTTTTTATACAATAGTATTATTATATAATATAATTATATAGCTTTAAAAAGATTTTTGTATAACTATATTATTTGCAAAAGAAGTATTTGAAAAGGTTATTATTTAAGGGATATGATTGTTTTTGTAATAAATAGAAAAATATCGAGATTTGTATAAGTATATAATATAATGATTAATAATTGTTTAATAATCTTTTAAAGGGTTAATATTATATTCGTTTAGTTTAAAGAAAGAAAACATTAAATTGGCTTTTATTGTTATAATCGAATACAGGATTAATTCAATTTTTTTTCGATATTCTTTTACTTTTGAAAAAGAAACTATATTCTTATTTTTTTCGAATATTATAATTGGAAATGATATAACTGCTTTTTTTTTTGTAAAACCAAATTTGTAAACGATTTTGTTAATATAGATGTTGTATATTAACCACAATTTTTTGAGTTATCGATCTTTAGTAATTCGAATCTTTAGAAACCATTAAATATCGTTAAAATCTTTAAGCTTATATTTAACTTTGATTTTATTAACTATTTGATCCTTTTGATATTTATACTTTTTGTAATAGATCATTTGGATATTGTTAATAAAGAATAGAATAAATATATGGTAATTAAAAGATATAAAAATACAAAGCTTTTTTTTGCATTTTATTATTTTAAAGTTGGTAAATATATTTATAAACTTTTTATATCAAAATGCAAGAGAGTTTTTTAAGCTATATAATGTATGATCGAAAATAATGGATTTACTAAATACTTTATATTCATTTGGTATATAGTATATCATTGAATTCTTAATAAGATCTCAAGATACATTGATAAAAGTATTCATAATATTATATTGTTTTATTTCAAGATTATCTTTTGTTATTATTGCTATTATTATACGAAAGGATTGTATAACAAATGTAATAATATAGATTAATTCGATTGTTGCTATATCTTGAAGATCTTTTTTAACCATTAATTGTAATCTACAATAATTAATATAATCGCTTTGATTATTTTTATAAGTAAATATTCATTAAAATGAAATAGGCTTTGATTTAATCAATATTGTTTCAATTTTTTGCTAAATATTTCGGTTTTGCAATGCTTTAATTTTGCGATTACAATCCATTTTAAACCAATGTTCGAATATATGAGTTCGAAGATTATAAAAGAATTTTGGTAATGATAATATTGTTGATTTTAACATTTGCAAAAGATCTATAATTTTGGGTTGAATCAAAAGCGTGATTATTGGTTTATATTTTATTATAACAATTACTATATTATATATAGTAATAAATTTATTATTTTGTTTATTTAATTTATTCTTTTGCTTATTAAACCAAAAAGTGTTATAGAAATTATTTAATTGTTGAAATCTATTTCTAAATTTGCATGATTAAGCAATTATAATATTAATGAAAATATTAGTTTTGTAATAATCATTCGTTTATTAATATAAGCGATTTGAGCGTTTAATACGATCTATTGTTTAATGCTTTGTATAATCAAAGATTATATTAATATTGTTAAATATATCAAATTTAGTATATTCTTTAGTATTGATGTTACGCTTAGGAATCTTTATTTGCAGGGTATATAACCGTTTAATAGCTTTGTTAGATTTAAATGGCGAAAAAGATTTTTTAAATGTATTCCTTTTTATAAAAGGCAATAATGGATTTTCTTCCTTTTTATCGAAAATCGAGTAATTATTCGATTTATTATCTTTAAGATTATTATTCAACGCTAATATTAATGGTTTTGGTGGAATCGTTGATTCTTTATAACCAAAGTCTATATAAGCTTTTCGTAAATTAATTATTTCGAGCGAGCTTTTATCTTTTGTTGTAAATATAATTAATAAAGATTTTGGTTCATTAAGAATTAGCAATAACTTATTAATATTTATAATTATATCGAGGTTTAACGAAGTATTATACTCATTATCATAAATTAAAGTAAATAGTAAGGATTTTGTTATTTGATTCTTTTAATCTTTTTGATTTTCTTCAATTACTTTAATCACTCTCAAAATCGAAAACTTAAAGCGTTTATGATTTTGATTAAGAATATACGTGGTTTCGAGCTTTCTTTGTACAAATCCTTCGATAAATTCATTATCAATGTTTTCTAAAATGATACTATTTGACGATTCCATTTGCTAAATATCCAGTTCAACGATCAACTTTTTAATTATTCGGATTAATATAGCATTAACAATTTTGTTTTAAAGATTGTTTTTATAAACAAATTTTTTATCGAATTTGATATTTTGTATAATAATAACTTTATCGAATATAAAGATCCAGATACAAAAGATTGCTATAGTAAAGATATATTCGATTAAATACTTAATATATACTTATAGATTGGTTTTATACTATTTCATTTTTATTTTAACTTCTTTTTTCTTATTCAACAGAAATTCGCAATAATTATACTTATATATCTTATTTTAATCGAAGCAAAGATTATTAATAATTCTTTGTAATAATAACAATAAGTATTATTTGTAATATTGTTTAAACCAAAAATCAATTACTTTATTAAAGCATTTTTAATCTTTTGTTTTTAATAGATTAATGTTATATAAATATATAGCAGCAAAAGCGGCTTTTATTTACATTTTATCCGATAATCCAGTTAAAATGCATATCTTAATTTGTTTAATAATGATTTCTTGCTTTATATGTTTTGTTCTTTCGTTAAGCTTATATATAAGAGATAAGGAAAGTTCAAGTTCTATACCTTTTTCAAAAATCTATTTCTCGAATATAGTATTACTTTTGATTTTTATTACGAATATATCATTGTTTTATTTGATCATTACAATATGAATACTATACTTGTGATAAATTTATACAACAAAGTTTTGTAAAACTTTAAAAACCTTATTATGCGTTTTCTGAATCAATACAATAATAAAGATTTTTCTATTGTATATATTCTTGATTATTAACATTTATAACGCTTCGTTATAAGTATAAAGAAAATCGAACAAATCTTATTGAACTTTATAAAAAGGTTTAGATGATTAATAATTATTAAATGAACACAAAACAATCTGTTTAATATAAATGCGTAAATAATCGATATATTCCATCCAAATGATTCCTTTGATTTATACTCTTTTAGCTATTCTAACTAAATATTCTAATGCTTTTTTGCCGAAATGTTTTGATCTTTTATATTATAAATTGTTTAATTCTATTTAAAGCTTTATTGTTTTATATAATCAAAAAAAAGGTTTATTAATTCTTTGGTTTTTGGTAAACATTATAATATTTATGTTTACAAGAAAATTAGATTTATTAGAATAATTGAAATAAGTGTTATATTCTAAAAAGATAAGATTATGTTTTCTAATGCATTAAATAATGATAATGTTGTTAATCCAATCGTTGATCCTAATAATAATATCAAAACTATTAAACCAAATACTTTTGTTACAAAAAATGGTCTTGAATACAAGATTAATATAAAAATTAAAAACAAGCGCAATATTAATCAATGTAAGATCCGTTTTATTCAACAAAATTCTTTTGATTATTTTATCGCTATAATTAATTATTAGTAAGTTTAACGATTCTGTTTCAATGTAATCCAAAATGTTATTAAAAATATACTTTCCGTTTATCAAAAGGTTTGCATTGTTAATAATATATATAGTATTATAATTATTCAATAAAGTGCAATTTGCTAATATATGTATAAAAGTGATTATAAAAATCGAAAAAGTATTAATACATTTGTTCAAATCGATAATGCAAAAAGCAATATTATAAAAATCCTTTTTTGATAAAGATCCATAAAATTAATTGATTTAAATACTAAAGAACTATCTCTTTTTGAATAAAATACTACAAAGATTGTTATATTTCTTATTTTTGATATATTTGTTGATTTCTTTAATTTGCTTTTTATTAATAAACCAAATAAACTAATCAATATATTTACCTATAAAAGCTAATTCAACTATTCGGCATTTGTTAGATTTATAACGATAACTTAAATCAATTACTTGATTCTTTCTATAAAAACATTATTTAATAGCGTTGTTGCTTTTTAATTGTTGCCTAGATCGAGATATTTATTGTAATCCAAATCCTAAAATAACAAAGGATCCTTTTGACAAAGAATTATAAATTATCCGATCGATATAATCAACGAAAAAGCTATTATATTGTTTTAAAGTAATAGTATAATATCCTTTCTTATCTTTAATATTCAAAATAATAAGTTATTGCTTTAACCAATTTAGAGCTAGTTTGTTAAATGTTTTTAAGAATTGTTTATATCTATGAATTCCTTTGATTTCTAAAAGATTATAGATTAATATTTAAATATAAAGTAATTTTTATTCTTTATACTATTTCATCAAATCAATTTATTTATTGTATATATTATTAAAGTAATCGATATATTTGGTTTGAATAGTCCTCAAAATTGTTGAATTTGTAAAAACAATCTTTATACGTAGCTAAGCAATGATTTATTTCAAGATCCGGTTTTGCATAGCTTTTTAAAAGATTTCCAAAATGTAGAATAAATCGATTATAGATATAATTCAATTGAACATATAGCGGAAGTTACTATGATTTTGATTGTATTCATTTTTCTAAATTTTGTAAATCTTTTTTATAAGCAAAAAATTCTTTGCAAAATCTTCGAATATAATAAAGATAAGATCAATAGAGAGCTTAGGTTTAAATATTCCATTTATTTCGATGTTTATAATATATCGATTATAAACTTCAAATTCTATGGTATATTTATTATAACGTTTATGATTTTCTTCAAAAATCATAATATTTATAGAAAAGGCTTGAGATAGATTAGCGCTTAACCAATCACAAAATTAGTAATTGGGAAAGTTTGAAGTATCCGGATCGATATTATTCTAGATATACTTAAAGCAATTAATGTTTTTAAATAATAAATATCAAAAAAACCAATTTGTTTAACTATTGAAAGTAATCTTTAATATAATGAAAAGAATGATTATCAAAGGATAAAAGTGTAATAAAAAATGATTAAAAATCAAAAAGAAAAAAGAAATTATATGATATCGATATTCGAATTATAATTGTTGCAAAGATTTCGAGTATAAACCGGGCTTATAATTATTACAAAGGATAACTACAAATATATAATGAAGTGATATCAAAAAGGGATAAAAATATAAGTATAAAACAATGATTATATTATTGTTTTTTTTTTAAATACAGAATTCATTTGTTCTTTATATACTATATACGCATAATTATATATGATCACATATGATCACATATGATCACATATGATCATTATATAACTTTGTAATTATAAAGATCTACAATACTACAAATCATAATGTTATCGTATAACAATAGTTACAGGTTCAATTAATCGATATACCAAGTTCGATTGGCATTCCGATGCTCCTAGCGTCGATAAATCGAAAGCGATTAGTATACTCGTGCACTTTTGCATACGTATACTTTAGTGTACTCGGGCACCTTAGCGTACGTATACTTTAGAGTGCTCGTGCACCTACTACCGGAAGATCCAAGTAATACGTAAGAGCATGGTGTTCAGTAAACACGTGCTTCTCACGTGCCTTACGCTCTCAGCGTGACATACTTATATAATACTTTGTTTAATAAAGCCTATACTTTCTCTTTTGTATCTTCGATTGATTGATCGTTAATTATTAGCAATAAAGCTTTAAAAAATAGAATCACTTTATATCAATTTATTACTTTATACAGATCTATATTATCCAATATATTATCGATTATTTTTCTTCAATACTTCCTTTTTGCCTTACACATTGCATTAAACATTCGTTTTTCTATCTTCAAAGGTTTATTAAAGCATTTATATAAGCTATATATTATTATGTTTTTATTGGATTATTAAAGTATTGATTATATTTAATCGTTTATTAACCGCTTTACAATTGATATCGCTTATTGAAATAAATCTATAAATTGCTTTATAATTGTTTTAAGTTTGATATTCATAATAATATATTCAATTTTTGGTAATTAATATACCTCGTTTTTTATAAAATTAATAAATATATATAAATCGTTTTCGATGATCTTATATCCAATATATTTACTATATATTGTTTCTTGCTTTAGAATAATAATGATTTGTATATAATGATTCGATTTATAATCCATATCCCGGTGTACTATCGTTTCTGCAAAAGGTATATTAGAGAAAGTAAAGTCGATTATATAACTAATGCAATAAATGAGTATCCCTACTTTGCTAATAAAATTCATATCTGTATTTTAAAACTATTTAGAAAATATAGTCTTTTGAATAGTTGATAATATCCTTAGTTTGTAAATATCGTACTTTGCGTTGGAATCCCTTTTAATCAATATACAAAGCTTTGGAATAATATTTACTATATAGTTTATTATTGTAATAATATTGAATTCGCGATAAATATTCATTATATAATAATTATTTATTTCAAACTATATTATATCCCTATTATAATCTTTTTGCTATTATTGCGTTTATATTACAATATTTCGTTATATATACAATATAGTTTTTAGTTTTTTAGCTTCTTTTTTAATTGTTTTTTTCAGTTTTCATAAATTGTAAAAAGTATAGTATTCGTATATCAAATAATTTTGCGTTTTGATGCCTAAAAAGCTTTATAGTTCTTAAACGTAAATTATATTCGCTTTATTCTTATAAACGAATTAGAGTAGTATATTGTATACCTTTGCGCTTTTCTTTATATTTGCTTATATTACTAGTAAATATAGGTTAAGAATATTCTTGCGATCTTCGCTGTTACATTAATTCAAATTGTTATTTATTAAAGAAAAGATTAATAGCTTTAATCAATTATATAATTATAATAACATTATTATCGTTTATATCCATCGCATTTTTTCCGCATACTCTATATATATTGTTCTGCGATAAAAGCCTAAAGTTTATTTAATCTAAAATTGCTTTAAAGCGTTTTAATACTTTGTTTTGCAATATTGATATATCTATTGTACACTTTATATTATTACTCGTTTCTCTCGAAATTATTAGTATTTGGATTTTAACGTAGATAAATATTAGAGTCCAGATGGTACTTAGCAAAATTATAAAGCTTATAAAGCTTTGTATATTTTGGAATGTTTAAAAGCTTTAAACATTTGTTTAAAAGGTATACATCGCTTATATAATATTTGTAGCTATATTTAAAACGTATATTTTTTGAACTGTTTAGTTGTTTTTGCGGATCAATTCCATTTAAGCTTTAATTAAATTATATTATGATTTACTTTTAGTTATATTGCAAAATGTCAATAAGTAGTTTTTATACTTTGTCGGGAAAGGATTGTAATATTTGTTGTATTTCGTTGATGCCGAGTATAATTTATGCATTAATTTTTGATGCTTAGTTTTTATAATATTGTAATTATTGCATTGTATAAGCTTTATATAACGGTAAATATTGCAATAGATTTGATAACCTTATTTATAAAGCTTTATTTGGTTGCGAAAAAGCAAAAGGAAAAAAAAAGGGATTGCTTCGAACAAACAAAAAAAAAGGATTGAAATAGTGAAACTAACAACCTAAACGTTTTCCGTTTCATTTTTAAAGCTTTTAAAGCATTTAATTAAAGTAATATCGATTTGAATCCAAATCTTTCTCTTTATTATTTCTTTTGTAACTTCAATTTATTCATGAATTGTATTGAACAAAATCTTTAGTATTTGCTTTATATAATAGCTATACTATATTGTAGAGAAATCAAAGTGTATAATCTTAATGATTTTGTAGATCTTCGATTTGTAAACATTTTTTATTAGAATGTTTTTTATTTTTAGGGATTTAGAATATAATACCCATCTCGATTTATATTTTATTACTTTTGGAATGTTTTTGTTCTTGATATTCGAGATAGTTTTGATTAGGTTTTCCCGAATCAAGAAAAAATTATCGTAGTGTAAACCCGCAAAAAAAGCGTATTTGGTTAAAATGCATTTATCCATTTTTGTTGCTTTGGTAACATTTTTCTTCGCAAAGTTTGCTTTAAAAGCTTTATTTTGAAGGATGGTTGAAAGCCTATTGATTTTGAAGATTTTAACGATTCTTGTTTAAATTATAAAAGGCAAAGTTGTTGTTACATTTCTCTTTGCTTTATAGATTTTTTGGTTTTTTTTGCTTTTAAACATTGTGCTTGTTATAAAAGCGTTTGTTATATATATCAAAATTGTTTTTTAGATCGATAAGATAATATGTATTTCTTTTCGAATAAAAGTTTTGATAATTCTTTCCAAAAAGTTAACAAATATATTCATAAACTTGCGACGAGTTACTATTTATTGTTCGGCTTTTTGTAAAAACCTATTAACTCTTTAAAAAATCGTTAATTTTTGAGGTTTTTTAAACATAATAAAAAAAAGCATTGTAAATTTCGTTTTTTTATATATATGATTATAAAGAAATAAACGAAAAAGAATTAAAGTATTATATATAATCGCTATTAATCATTTGCACCTTTTTATTGATATAAAAGGGTTTGTTTCCGCTATAATGATTGGAAAAGTATATTTTGTATGCCTTTTATAAATGATTATATTTTGCGGATTCCCAAAGTATCGTTATGCGTATTCATTGTCGTTGAGATGTATCACGTCGTTGTTTATTAATACGTTAAATAATGTAATGTTTATATTGTTTTTTTGCTTGAGAGGTCTATATATAAGTATGATATAAAGCAATGAAAAGGATTATAAAAGCAAAAGCAAAAGCATATCGCATATATAAAAGCGAATATCTAAATTAAAAGCGTATAGAATATATATATATATATTAATATATACAAATAAATACTTAATTTCTTATTTTAAAAAGTTTATAATAATGTAACAAAGATTGTAAACTATTAAAAACAACACTTAGAATTATAAACTACAGAATAAAGACTACGAAGTAAAAGAGTTATATATACGAATCGCCTCGCGTAGCATACCAACCAAGCGCCACCCGGCTAGCCGGAACGGAGTAACGTTAAAGCGTGACATCTTGTAGAATGATATCTCGAGTCGAGAACCCGGCTTGGAATATATCCCTACCTTGAACGAACACCTTATCGTCTCTTATCTCATTCCGGACATTCAAATCTAAATTCTCAACTGGGAAAGATTCTTCACTGATTTGGTTAGCCTCGAAAGAAACGTTCTGGAATCCCTTTGAAAGCTTCCGAGGTTTGTTTACAACGGTGGGATATGAAACATAGGGCTAAATCCATGCTTTCCTGACAGTGTGTCAGCCTTGGCTACAATAGTGGAAACTATAATCGACGAAGTTTCAATACTGCTATACGAAGTTTTATTCGAGGTAGCTAACTGAAGAGACGATAGACTAGAAAGACCTAGCTTAAAACATGACCAGGTAGGAACAACGGCTCGATATCCTATTCGTTGTACCACTTATATTTGACATCGGAGGCTTTAATGAATGCGGTTCCTAGATGCTCTTTGAAATTGAAGTTCATAGGGAAAATTCTTGGCTCTTTTCCATTCGGATTAACTTCGCCGGATCCTAACTTGTCAATCGCGAGACCAAGTTGTTGATGATTAGATCAAGCCACCACTCCTGTATCATCCCCCTCCAGCCCTGTCATCAGAACGGTAGAATCGGACCTTAGAACAACCTTGGATACTCTAGCCAGTCTCTCAATCATCGTATATTATCGAAACACGAGATCCTATTCCTCAACATCATACCACCATGTCACTATTTTACGATGTTTTATATAGCATTAGGAGGTCACATATTACACTCTTTCATACTTCGAACGCAAGGCCCTATATTTGGAACCTCACCCATAAAGGAGGGAAAAGGCTATAGCTATTTTAATAACTTTATTTTGGCTATATTTATCATTTCAATTTAGCCCTTGATGCTTCTAGTATATAAGTCCTTTACTCTACATTTAGGCCATTATCAATTATGATAAACACCGAAAGGTGCGTGGTATAGTGGTAAAAAGTTCGACTTTTTTTATTTAAAACTCCCGACAATTTATTCGATCTATTTTCGAATAATACAATAGTACGTTATCCCGATTTTGATATTTCGATCAATTATTTTTCGAATAATACGATGATATAATCAATTTTGTTACCAAAAAAGAAGAAAGAAATATTATTCATTTAAAATAAAATATTATTTAAAATGCTTTAACCTTTAATTGTAACTCCAAAACCATTTTTTTTAATACTCGCCTACGCTCCTCCTTCCATTCAAACTTTTTGTACGCTCGGTATTTCTTTAATTCCTCTTTATAAACCTTTTCTATATACTCTTTCTCCTCCTCCGCCAAAATTCTTTTTAATATATTCTTCGAGAATTCATATCTAAGTTCCGCTTACAAAGCCATTTATTTCTTTATTAGCAATATTGCAAAAATATAATCAAAGAAAAAAATAATTTATTTTCGCTTTTTGTTTATAGATTGATAATATTTTGCGATATTTTATAAAATCGTTTAATAGTTGACCCTCTGGAATTTTTTTATACTTCTATCTCTAATTGAAACAAAAAAAGCATAACTTTCCTTTTTGCTTCGATACAATATAACACCTTCTCTTCAAGTTTCTTATAAAGCAACTCCGCATACATAGTATATATACACTTTCAAAATCCTCGAAACAATTGTTAACAACAAACAATAGTTTTGTCGGCGATTTGAATAACGATTTAATAAACCCTTTGTATAATTTACAATGTATCGATTTCGATATATTATTATTATCATCCTTCGATTAACTTAGAGTTTTTGTAATAGATTCTTTGTTGTTGCTATTAGTCTAAATTGGCATTGTAAACGCTTGATCTTATTATTGCTATTATTATTTCGCCGTTAATACTCGGTTTTACTATTGTTATTATTATTGTTTCAATACAACCTTTTATCGTAAAGAACCTTCATTGTAAAGCTTTTACATTAACAATTTAAATACTCGAATACGTATTATTGTTATATTAAATTAGTATTACTATTTGATGCTTAAAAAGAAAAGGAATATTAATCCACAAAATTAATTGGAAAGCCTTGCTCATTGACATCATCATCGCTCTCCATTTAACCTTCTTCATCATCTCTAAAATCTTGCTTTGAAAAAAAGAAAAAAAAGAAAACCTTATCCATAACAAATGTTTTTAACTTTGATTTTTTTATTGTTAGTATTGTTTATATGTACATCGCATTTTTATATTTCCTTTACTTTTTAATAAAGTTTTTATTTAACGATTTCTTTGCTATACTTAATATAAAATTGTTTAATTTACTAATATGAAAAGATATATTTAAAAAGCAATGAATTTGATAAGGAAATTAAAATGATTTAAATATAAATTTAGATTTACAATAAAAAAAAGCTTTTGTTATATACTCTTTTAATATAAACACTACTTTGCTGTTTCGAAGTGTTGAATAGATACTTATTTTGTTGTAAAGTATCAATATATACGCTGTTGTTTAAGAATAAGCAAAAACAATTATATACTTTACAATAACAATTGTAAGGTTTACAATAAATGCATTTTACATTATTTAATTGGTTAATAAATATTGTATAAGGTATAATACAGGATTATTAATGAATAATTGTTTAAAAGCAAGTTTTATTAAAGGGGAGGGTAATATTACGCTTTTGTTGTTTGGCTAGTATGGCAAACATTCCAATGTATATGTACATTGTTACAGTTTATATGCTTAACGCTTCAGCTCATATATTCGATTAACGAGTATATGCCGTGCATATGTTCTGTTTATACGTATTATGTATATATATTAGTATTTTTTGTAGTATAGTTAGTAATAGTAAATTCTAAGAACTCTTTTAACTCTGTTCTAAATAGCTCTTTTACGGCATAAGCGTTACAATATATATATAAAAGTAAAAGTTCAAATTGAAGGCTTTTATTCATAATTCAATTTTAGAAAAAAATATTATTTTTAATATCAATAATCAAATTATCGTTATTTTGTTTTATAACGATAATATTAAGTTTATATTTATAGTGAACTTATATTACCAAATTCTATAGGATTTCGAAAACTTCGATATATAATTTTTAGTTCACAATGAAAAAGAATATTTTGCTATTAAATATATTTTTGATAATTAGTAGTTAAACAATGCTAGTATATTTATATAGAAAATCAAAAAGATTCTATTGAATTTTGAAAAAAGATTTTAAAGAAAAGAAATCATTAGGTTTGTATAAAACGATTTGTTTTGTATGTATTGTAAAAGGGCAGAAGGTAAGAGGTGGAAACAACAACAAAAAAAGAATGGCCTTCTAGAAGAGAACAATACAACAAAAGGGGAGTAGGGGACTAGTATTAGTCGGAACAGCTATTGACGACGGAGGAGGGAAGGTCGATTAGGATGGATAATCCAGATCATAATGGATACAATACATAATCAAGAAAGGGGTAATAAAACTCAATAAACAAAATATAATATAATAATCTAAGATATAGAGTAAAAGTTGTATAAATACTCTTTATAAGAGGCGACTTCACGTGATGGTGTTAGGTCCGAATGGTCGGAGCCATTCTGCAGTTTCATAGTATAATGGTATGATCAATACAATCGACTTTAACAATCTTTTTAATTCTAATTTCTTTAGCTATACAGATTAAATACTTTAGAGTTTGTTTGTTTAAATGTTTTATTCTTTTATATTAAAGTTTACTAGAATCATTTTTTGGGATAGATTGATTATGCGAGCGTTGATACGATTGGTTGATTTGACGAGAAGCAATCGAAAAAGCTATTATAATATGATTCATAAAAACAAAGAAAAAATCAAAAGACTAAAAAGAAGAAACAGATTTGTATTCAATAATAATTAGCTTATATCTTCGAATACAATTGATTAAAATATAATTGTTTTTTATAGGCTTAATCTTTAATATATTATTATCATTATAAAACTATGTTTCTTTTTCTTTTTATAAAAGATTTTGAAATCAAATTGATATAAAACTTTGATACAAAAGTTATATTATTAAATACCAAATCCTCAATATTAGAATCGTAATTATTATATAAAAGGTTTTAAAATGTACAAATGCTTGTATTAAGAATAAAAAAGGAAATGATTATAAATTTCATAAAATCGTTGAGATTTGTTAAATAATATATATTCTTGTTCAAAAGTTTGATATTGTGTATTAAATACAAAGCATTACAATTATCAAAAAGAATGCTTTGAGAAAAGTAACAAGTAGATATTAGCGAAACGAAAGAGTATATACTTTTGGAATCTTTAGATTTAACTAAAGCAATATTAATAATAATTGCAAAAAGAAAAAAAATATTCGATTTATTTTTTTTATTAATAGCACTAAAGCTATTAGTAGTATTTAATCAACTTTTCTTTTTCAACGCTTTATACAAATTCTTTCATTTTTGATTTTTAAAACGTATTTTAATCTTTCAAACCTCGATATTACTTAATGTTATTTTATACAAAGACTTATTTTTAAAATTAAAGGTTTATTGCAAACGATAATAGTTATCAATAAAATATCGATATTTTTAAAAATCAAAATATTTGCAATAAAGATATTTAGATTTATTATTATTAAAAGATTTGTTATTAAAACGAAAGGTTTTAATTGAAAAAGAAGGATTGAATAAAAAAGAATTAAATAAAATCGAGTAATTTGAAAATGTAATAAAAGCATTTTTAAAGAGTACTTTTTTAACGTTTTGCATTAACAAAAGAAAATCTTGTTTAATTCATTCAAAAATAAAAGACTTTTCGTTAATGTATTTATTTTATTTATTTATTTATTTATTATATTTAACGTTCATATAAACTAGTTAGACTTTTAACCTTTCGAGGAGTATTAGAGATAAATGATACATTAATGAATCGAAGATTTAAAAGCTCACCATTTAGGTATATATCGTACAATATCGCTAAGTTGAAATATTGAAGCCGCTTTTTCCCGACGGTTTTTTACAATTGTAGTTTTATTAAGCAATCTTCTTTCTCTATTTAAAAGAACGTTTTGTATTAAAAAAGTGAACTTTTGTTTGTTATATTTCAAAAGAATAAATATTAAACTATATAATAATTGCATTGAAAAAGAATGTTAAAAAAGCAATTATTATATTAGAATCTAACTTTTGTATCGTTATATAAAGTATTATGCCGCGCTTTATAGATCGCGCTTTAGATTAAGCTTCGAGGTGAAGCGGAGAAAAGAAAGAGAGGGGTAAAGAAAGAAAAAAGGAAAAAGAGTAGAAAAAGAAAAGAAAAAGAGAAAGGGTTGAATATAGTGCTAGATCAAGCATTGTTTGAAAGATCGTTAGGTTTTCGATTGTAAAATATAAAATATTGCGTTATTATAACAAAGTATTTAAACTTTTGTAGAAAAACAAAAAACTATTGTATATAATTTTATTCTTTTTAAACGATTGCTAATAAATAAGTAGGTTTTAGCGGCTACAAATGAAACCTTTTGATCGAGATTTTATAGAAAACAAAGTACTTCGGGATTTGAGCTTTACTATATAAATAAAGACTTTCTGTGTTTTTATAATTAAAATATTTATAATACGCTTCGAAATCGCTATGTTTAGATTGTAATGTTAATAATCGATGTATAATTGATTTAAAGAGTTTCAATTCTATAAATTCCTTTAAAGCGTAATAAAATCGCTATTTGCTATACCTTTTCGAAAGCATTGTTTTGTTTTTACATCATTATTCGTTTGTAACATTATAAGTAAAGCTTTATATTATCGATTTTATACTATTGATCGTAAATTGTTTAATAAGCTTTGAATCGATTATATCGCTTTTCGCGTTTATATTTGTTAGTTTATTTATTACTTCGTTATTGATTATACTTTAATACCTCAAGGATCATTATATATTGATTGCATATTGATCAATTAAATGATGATTTTCGAGGAATATTTATTGGAAAATATCCAAAACGTTTATGCGCTTATACTATATTACGAAGATATTATCGATGTATAACCATCAATATATATTCGCATTGAATAATAATATTAACGCTTTTTATAACTTTTTCAAAGTATTTATTACTTTTGCATCAAAAACATGCGAAAGCGTATTAATTGTACTCTTTCTAGTAACTACAAATATTTGTTTCTAATAGATCGCGTAGCTATAATTCATATGTTTATTAGTATTGTTATACAATTGGAATCCATTAAAGAAAATGATACCTATATTGAAAAACAAAGCGTTGTATTAGTTAATGAAGTTAATTGTTGTTCTCTTTTTGTTTATTTTTTTTGTAAAATCTATTCTATACCCAAGGATATAATACAAGAGGGCCAAGATCGAGCGTAATGTTTTCGATAGTAATTAATCCGTTGATTATAGTTTTGTATCGTTTTGCGTACAATAATTCCATACAGTCAAGTGTATAATCAACGAATAGTATACATTAAATTTTCGAAATCGAAAAGCCATATTAATATGAATATATTTTAAAACCATTTTGCAAAAAGAGAAATCTACATTTTATAAATTGATTACAATAAATATAATCCTTCAAATCGATAATATCCCTTTTACTACAGAATTGATTATTTTGTTTGTTTTTGCTATATATAATTCTATATAAGTATTTATTGTAATGCCTTTTAGATAATCTCTTTTTATACTTTGCCGCGTTTATCCTGGATACTACGCTTTCATTTCGTAAAGCAGCAAGGATAATATGCATATAATTGTAACTTCATGCAAAAGATTGTAAAAAAGCTATATACTATATTAGCAAAGTATTTGATATACAATATTACTTTGTATACCTTTTTCATTTGATGAACGATATATTTTTTCAATATAAATTTGCGATTGAATTATATCTTTAATTATTGTAATACTAATTGATTTTTATCGTTTAGCGCATCTGTTGTAAATTGTATAGTTAATATAAATGAAATAATAGTTTTTAAAGCGTATATATAACGCTTACAAATAAAATACATTATCTTTAGCTTTTCCAATGCAAAAGCGATTTTATTCGTTGATTCTTATACCTCAATTTTTTAAACGTTTTATACAATTACTATAGTATTCTTTTCCAATGTATTGTTCACTTTATAAAGCATAATATTGTTTGTGTATTCGAATCGAAAAGCTTAATTTTGATTTAAAAGTTTCGCCAAGTAAAGCATATATAGTATCAAAAATAAAAGCAAACTCTAAAGAGTGCCGTATTGTATTTGTAACTTATTTATATATGCATCCTCGAATCGAATCATTATTTTACAATTTTATAAAAAAGATTCAATCATTTTGAATATAAATACTAGCCAATTTTGGTTTTGCATTTTTTTGAATAACAATTAAGATAATAATAAATTGAATGTTCTTTGTATATCTATTGTAATTAATATAATCTTTCGTTTTTTAACAAAAACGCTTTTTAGATTATATACAAATATTGTAATTAGATTCATTATTAATCGCTTTAGCAAAACCCTGCAATATTAAAGGTTTAATATATTGTATATTAGCAATATTTATATTATTCGTTTTGCGATGATTTATTTCAAACTTATACCGATATAAAATAACAAAGTTATTGAACGCTAAAAGCGAAGAAAACTTGTGTTTTTTTTATCGATTTTAAATAGTATTATTATTTCGGCTAATTGTTATACTTTGGGAAAATAGCTTTTTTCGAAGCAATATTCGAAAAGATTGTAAATATATTTTTTAACACTATTTCAACAAGTTTTTAAAAACCGAATAATAACTTTGTTGATTCTAAATGAAATGCTTAAAACTTCGATCATATTCCGCTTTATTTTTTTAAGGATATATTAATGTTTGAAAAGATAAAAGGGATGCGATCTTTCAATATCGAGTTCGCTTTCAAATCATTTCTATTATTGTATTTGTGTAATATTTTGTTCAATAAAGGGTTTGTTTTTTTCTTTATATTTTTGATCGATTGATTATTTACTATTAGCGATAATGATTTCAAGAAAGGGATTATTTTGTATTAGTTTATTACTTTGTAAAGATTTCTATTATTCAATATATTGTTAATTCTTCTTTTCCAATAATTCCTTTCTGTTTTGCGCGTTGTATTAAGCATTTTTTTCTTATTTTTGAAAGTTTTATTCAAACATCGATAATGGCTATATACTAATATACATTCCTTCGTTTATTAAAGTATTGATTATACTCAATCGCTTATTAATTGTTCCACGGTTTGTATCGCTTATTAAAACAAATTTGTAAATCGCTTTGTAACTATTTTGAATTCAATATTTCAAACAATACGTTTTACTTTCGAAAGCTAATATGCTATATTCTTTATTAAACTAATAAAAGTATATAAATTGTTTTTTGTAATTTTATATTTAATGTCTTTATTAAATAATATTCTTTGCCCCGAAATAATAGTAATTTGTATATAATAATTTGATCTGTAGTTTATATCTCGGTATATTATTGTTTTCGCGAAAAGTATATTGGAAAAGAAGAAAACGATTCTATACTTTGTATAATAAATAAGTATTTCTACCTCGCTAATAAAGTTTTTATTAATATATTAGAACCGATTGAAAAATAGAGCTTTTTGTATAATCGATAATAATTTTGGTTTATAAATATTATATTTTGTATTGAAATCCTTTTTGATCAATATATAAAGCTTTAAGATAATACTTATTGTAAAGTTTATCATTATTATAGTATTAAACTTTCGATAAATGTTCATTATATAACAACTATTTACTTCTAATCATATTATATCTTTATTGCGTTTTTTACGATGTTGTTACATTTGTATTGTAGCATTTCGCTATATATATAATATAATATTTAATCTTTCAATTTTTTGTTTAATCGCTTTTTTCAACTTTTAAGTCCTCTACCTTACTTCCCGGCCATTCCCTCATTCCGGCCACCATTTTACATCAAAAACCAAGATTTTGAGATATTAATAACTTTTTTAATAACGAATTTGATTGGATGAAATTTTCTATAAAGAATTATATCGTATGAATCAATTGATTAAAAAAAACTGTATATTTTCGCGTTTTTTTTATAAAAAGTAATAAATGATTTAAGTTTCAAATTTTCAAATGTGATAAGTATGTAACGTTCTAATTTTACAAAAATAATAACAAAATAGCCTAAAATATTATCCAATTTAATAATAGAATTTTAAAAATAGAATAAATATATAAAGAATTAAATAAGGATTATATAGAAATAAAATTTAATCAAATTGAATCAATAAATATAGAATTAATATACAAATTAGATTAGTTACGATTGTAATATAATTGTAACAAAAATCAGGTTTTTTTTTAATACTTGTAATCTTTTGCCAAAAGTCTTTAAAAAAAACTCTAAATCTTTTTGTATTCTTTGAACTAAATGAATTGAAATGATGTATAAAAATAATATATTATTATTTGTAGATAATGTTCAATCTAAGATTATATATTCTTTTTATATAAAATTTGTTAGCAAAATTGAAAATTTTCTATAAAACAATAATGATAAATTAAAACATATAATTAAGATAATATTTTCGAATCTTTATATTTTGAAGAATCAATAAAATTCTATAGTTTATTTTTATCGATTTCTGTTGAAACGTTATTGATTTTTATTAAAATTATCAAATTTGTATGTGTTTTGTATATAATTTGTATACAAATGGAAAATCAAAATTTCAAAGTTTAATTACATTCGATAAAAAAATCGCAAAAATATAAAGTTTTTTTTAATCAATTGAATTTTACAATATAATTCTATGTACAAAATTTCATTCAATCAAATTCGTTATTAAAAAAGTTATTAATACCTCAAAATCGTGGTTTTTGATGTAAAAGGGTGGCCCAAATAGGGGGGCGGCCCGAATGTAAGGTAAGGGACTTATTGACAGTTTGATTTGCTGGAACCCAGCTCGCTGCTGCCCAGTAGGTAGTGGTAGTATTGAGACTTCGGATGCCGGATGCGGAGATGTAGTCAATGTAGGCAGAGATACAGGTGTCTTCATCTTGTAGCCAAGTCATGTTAGTTCGAGTATTGCCATCTACAGCGGAAGGGAGAAAGAGCTTCCTACGGTGTCACTCTGGGAAGAGCCGTTTATCTGCGCGGTGGTTAAGTATTCTATTGGGCGAAGAGCAGATCTAGCCTTTTCTCGGTGGGTAGTGTGATATAGATCCATCGCCGGCCTGAAACAGTAGTATTTGTGACAGGAGCACTTCCAAGAATCGAAGCAAGGTTCTCCGCATACCACACATCAAACCATCATCGAGATCTGAACTAACTTCCAAATCGCTTATGAATCGCCAGGAAGTATCTGCGCTCAACGAGAGCCGTCGATGTTAATCATGGTCCCCACTCGTGCCATCAGAGAGTTTACAACTCAAATAAACTGGCATACATCATAGAATAGTTAATTCCGAAGTGGATACTCAGTTTCACTTTTCCCGGAGTTGCGGACTTTCTGACAGCAGGAGTACATACCCTAAACATATTTATTGTAATGGGAACAGTGTATATAATCTGATATGCTAAAAGTGACACATATATTCTATTGATTTTATAAAGTAGAAATATTTAACTAAGTATAGCGCTATATGTAATTATAATAGCCTCTTTATAATCAAATTCGATAATCCAAATCATATAAAAAAAACTTTTTAAAAAACGGTTTTGAAGGCCTTTTAAAGAGCTTTTTGATACCAATATTTTTATCATTTTCAAACCTTCAAATAAACTTAAAACGTCTTCTAATTGATATCATGCGATAGTATGATATAAGTTACAGTAGTGGGAATCGAGAGACATTACAAAGATATGGTTTAATAATGTAAATAATAGGAACTAGATTTATATAATAGAGAAAAACTTGATTAATTTAATCTCAAACTTTAATAGCTAGAGATCTATATATAAATGTAATAGAAAGCAATAATAGTGCTTCAATAAAAATAATACTTTGATAAAGGATATTAAAGGAAAGAATACATAGCCTTTATTATAATAAAGTTAGTATACTAAAATACGAATAAATAAACAAAATAAAGAATATATTAAAAGTACAAGAATAACACTAAGGATAGTTATATCTTATAATATAATTCTTTAAACGATAATAATATCATTGATTTATAATCATATAATAAAAGAAATATATAAACAATAGAATTGTATTGTATAAATTATCGATATAAGTATTTATTGTTGTATATACGCATTATTAATAGTAATGTATATAATCTCGATTAATGATAGTTTAATAGCGTTAATAACGAAGAAAGAAAAGAAAATCGTTATTTAATTATTAAATTAGATCGTTTTTGATAACAATTGTTGTTTAAGTAATAAGCAAAATCGTTTGTAAAATGTAGTATACTCGGGTAAATGATAAGTGATGCACCACCAAAATTGAAGTTATAATAACTTTTTCAAAAATGAATATAATTTGTTAAGGTTTTGATATATTATTCTTTCAGTGGTATACTATTGGTATAACAAATTTTGTATTATAAAAGTCAAAATTGATAGAGTAATATTGAATCGAATTTCAAAATT
>NGKF01000006.1:2058466-2079967 GCA_002162555.1 Monilinia aucupariae
AAATTTTGAAATTCGATCCAATATTACTTCTTCAATTTTGATTCATATTATATAAAATTTCGTATATCAATAAAGATTTATAATAATAATAATGTATTGAAATTTTCTCAAATTTCAATCTATTTTGGAAGAGTTATTATAACTTCAATTTTGATGGTGCATCACTTATCATTTACCCGAGTATTGTAGATTTAAAACATTAAATGTTTATGTTTTAAATTTGAAACTATACAATTTTTTTAATATAATCAAATATAGTCTTTCTATACAATTGAAAAATTTATTTTCAATATTTATTTCATTTTAGTTATATAAATAACCTTTGCAATATAGGCTTTTTTCTTATGTATCGATTAACCTTTTCTTTAAAAAGTTTTAAACTATATAGATATCCTTTTAATAAGATTTCTTTACCTTCTATTTCGATTTTGAAGAGAAGAGAAATGCTAAAGAGTGGAATAAGTTTATTGTTTATCCCGATCAATTATTTGGTTATAGAATTATTTTCTTTTATTTTCAATATACAAATAAAGAAAAAAAAAGAAAAAAAAAGAAAGAAAGAAGAAGAAGAAGATAAAAGCTTTTCGCTTTTTGAAATTATATTGATTCGAAAGAAACTATTAATTGAAGAAAAGAGTAATATATACAATTGTTATTATTTTTAATATAATCCTTAATCAATGCTTTCCACAACTTTTCTTTTTAATATCTTTATTAGAGTATTATCATTAATAGCTTCTCTTTCGCTAATAGTTATAACTTATTCTGCGAAATATAATACGCGAAAATGTAAAATAAGTACTTTTAATCTTGTTAATTGCCCGGTATAATATTAATATAATTTTAGTGTTCGGTTAGATTAGAAGTAAAGAAGAAAAAAAAGATGGATTTGAATAATCTTATAAATTCTTTTAATAATAACTATTAGGGTTATTTATCTTCTTTTTAAAATATTAGTTTTAGTAGAAATTGTAACGCTTATGCCGTAAAAGAGCTGTTTAGAACAGGGTCAGTAGAGTTCTTAGAATTTATTATTATCTGACTATGCTACGAGAGAAAGATTGTTATATATACATAAACCGCATAAGCAAGATATATGTACAGTATATGCTTGTTAATCGAATATATAAGCTGTAATAACATACATATGCATTGGAACGTTTGTTATACCAATTAAGCAACGAAAATATAATATTATTCCTTTTTTCAATAAAGCTTGCTTTCGAGCAATTATCCGTTAATAATTCTATATTATACCCTATACAATATCTATCAGCTAGTTAAATCGAGCAAAAAGCGTTTATTGTAAACTTTGCGATTGTTATTACAAAGTATATAGTTGTATTTGCTTATTTCTAAACAACAATATATATATAAACACTTTGCAACGAAATGAATGTTTATTCGATATTTCGAAACGGCAAAATAATATTTGTATTAAAAGGGTATATAACGAAGGCTTTTTTTATTGTAAATTTAAATCCATATCCAAATCACTTCAATTTCTTTATCAAATTTATTGCTTTTTTGAGTATATCTTTTTATACCAATAAATCGAACAATTTTACGCCAAGTATAGCGAAAGGGTTGTTAAATAAAGACTTTACCAAAAGGTAGAAGCAATGTAAAAGTGCGGCGAACGCATAGGCAGTGTTAATAGCAAAGCAATCAAAATTAAAAGCGTTTATTGTGGTTGAGATTCTTTTTTCTTCTTCAAAGCAAGATTATAAAGGTAATAAAGAAAATCAAATAGCAAAAAGTAACAATAGTTTCGACAAATAAAGCTTTTCAATTGATCCTACGGGTTAGTTTTTTTTTTCCTTTTGAGCAACAAATAATAATATTAATTTAGTACAACGATAATACATATTTAAACATTTAAATCGCTAATGCAAAATCTTATCGATAAAGGTTCTTTATAATAAAAGATTGCGTTGAAATAATAATAATAATAACAACAAAACTAAGTATTAACGGCGAAACAACAACAACAATAATAACAAGATTGAGCGTTTGCAATACTGATCTAAGCCAATAATAGCGGTAAAAAGCTTATTGCAAAGACTTCAAATCAATCGAAAAATAATAACAACGATATATTTAAAACGATACGTTGTAAATTGTACAAAAAATCTATCAAATTGTTATTGAAATTGTTAACGAAATCGTTATTCGTTGTTAACAATTATTTCAAAAACCTTAAAAGCGTATATATACTATATATGCGAAATTGCTTTATAAGAAACTTGAAAAGGAAATATTATATTGTATCGAAGCAAAAAGAAAAGTTTTGTTTTTTTTGTTTTAATCAAAAGCAAAGGTATAAAAAGATTCCAAAAAGTCAATTGTTAAACGATTTTCTAAGATATCGCGAAGCATTATCAATTTACAAACGAAAAACGAAAGCAAGTTATTTCTTTTCTTAATCGTTTTTTATAACATTGTTAACGAAAAAGTAGATAATTTTGTAAACGAAATTTAAATATAAGTTCTCAAAGGAAATGTTAAAAAGAATTCTAACGAAAAAAGAAAAGGAGTATATAGAGAGAATTTACAAAAAAGAATTGAAAAGATACTAAGTACGCAAAAAGCTTGAACAAAAGGAAGAGCGCAAATGGATATTAAAAGAGATGGTTTTAAAGCTACAGTTAAAAGCCGAAGCACTTTAAACAACATTTCGTTTTAAATGGATAATATTTTTTTCTTCTTTTTTGATAGCTTTATTTGTCCTTTGGTTGAGTAAAGTGATAAAGATTGATCATTTTATATTTATTTTAAAGATTCCTTTTTTTTTTGTACTATATCAAGGATTACGTTACTTTAGTTGGTATTAGTAATAGCAACAATAATTTGATGTGATATAAGGATTTCTTCGAGTAATTATAACTACGAAATAATTTAAAAGAAACATATTCAATTGATAACGAATATAAACTTATTATTATTAATATAATCGTAATCGTTTTCTTTATTCTTATAAAACTTAATCCATTTAAACAATAAAGTAGAAGGACTAGGCAATGTAGAATTCGTTTAATAAAAGTTATATAACTTGTAAAAAGCAGTTTTCAAATCAAAAGCGGGGTACTAAATAAAATTGGCGTTAGCGTTAAGCTAAGAAACGCGATATTGTAAAGAATTACAGGTCTTTTTAACAATAAAAACTTTTTTTATTTCCCATTCAAAATTATTAGTAATATTGATAAATGATGAAAACTTTTGAATTTAATCAAAGAAAGGGTTATTGTAAGCCTTTTAAAGTTTATTGAACAGAAACATTGAATGTATCTTTATAATGGCAAAAAGTTTGAAGCAAAAAGAGCTACTTATTCGTTTTATAATCTTGAATCGATTTTGAATAAAGTAATTAAGCTTTTTGAAGGGTCGCTGAATAAAGTAATCCTTTATATTCAATCATATATAATCTCCAATATCGAAGTTTACAATACAACGATACAAATTGATAAACCAAATCATTTTCTTTTAAATTCGAAAAATACTTTTCTTAACGCAAACAATAATTGTTTGATTATATTTAACGAATTTACAAGCGTTTTGAACATTCACGTTTTTCGTTAAAAAGCTGTTTTTGATATCCCAATCCTAACTATTATATAAAGGGTATTCGTAAAAAGCTTCGAAAAGCGATAGGTCTTTAAAAGATTTGTAGAGAAAAGTGAACTAAGCGTAATCCATTATAAGCAGGAATTCTAACCAATCGTTTTAATAATAACTAACGAATAAATGTAAACGTTGTTGTAAATATTGATTATAAATCTTTATTTAATTATTTGTTTAAAAGTAGTAAATTGTAAAAAGCTTGATATCAATGTTTAATAATTGATTGAATTTTTATTAAAACTTTAAAATAAATTAAAAACCTTTATTCGATACAATCGATCTAGAGGCTTTATAATATCGATAAACGTAATATAGATAAAACTTGATTTGTTTATATAAATCAACTTCTTTGTAACAAAGAATAAAGATGATTTGTTTTATTAATTGATCGATAATTACGAGAATGTTGTTGTAATTGTATTTATTCTTATTAAAATTGCAATAATTTATAGTAAAGTTTTGCTATACTTGTTTAAAAACAAAAAGCGAATATAGTAAACCAAGAATGCGATTTCGCAATATAAAATTATATTTGCAAATGTAATAATTGTATATATATTAAATAATTGTTGTAAATATACTAAACCAATAATATTGTTTTGATAACAAAAAGTAAATCTTTTTGATTTCAGGATATATTGTAAAAACTAAATTATAAGTCTTTCGAGTAAGGAATATATAAAGGTTCTTCGAATCAAGTATTATCAAGCAATTGTTGTACAATAATAGATTGTTTTGAAAAATAAAATGTTTATAGCCTTGAAATACTTCAATTTGTAAAGCTTATAAACTATCGAAAAAACGATTAGCATCGAAAATGCAATTAACGATATTAAAATAAAGAGCAACAAAAGCCAGGTTTATAATAAATAATACATTATTATTGATTTTCTTCTTCAAATTGTTCTATATAATCCTTATATCGATTTGGTTATTCTTTATAAACTATTAAAAGCAATTCTTCTTTTTTGTTTAATTCTATATATTAAGCTTATTAATGCAATATGTAAAAGCATTAATAAAAGGATTGTTTTTGCCGAGATAATATATAATAACGAAATTGTAATTAATTAGTAATTCGATTTATCGAATCTATTAAACGTTTAAAGCTTTAATAGTTATAAAGTATTTTAAAGCTTTGTAATCTATATAAACTCGAATTTGATACAAAGAGTCAATTAGTTTTGATTTTCAATGGTTGAAGGAGTATATTATCGATAACATTTCTTTGTTGTAAACCTTATAATTCAATTCAATAGGAACTATAGTTTTGGAAAATATACTATAAATAATTAATTGTTATTATGTTTTTGAAAAAGTACATTAGCAATTATTTTATTTAAAACGTTGATTTTAAATATACAAAGAAGGTTGTCATTGTAATACTAAAGCAAAAGAGCGGAAGTAAACTTTTGTTTTAAAACATTAAACGTATTATAATACAAATTGTTAAAATGGAATAAAGTATTAACTTTAATAAGCTTTATCAAAGGTTTGGTTATAATATTGTAGTTTTTGATAAAACAACAATAGAAATTGTAAAAACTAAAGAATGATTGAACTTTTTTAATGGTTGTAAAGTATATCCAATTTTTAATTACTTTTACTTTCTCTGGATCAATTTCTACATTTTCGATAAAAATAATAAATTCAAGATACTTAATGCATTTGACGTTAAATTTATATTTTTTAAGGTTGATTTAAAGATTAGCGATTTCGAATTAAACTAGGATTAGCTTAATTTAAGCTTAGTGATTTTCTTTGTTTTTAAAATAGATTAGAATATCGTTAAAGTAAACAATATAAAATATGTTTCAATAATCGAAAAGTATATCGTTTATATACTTTTGGTAGATTGCTAAATCGTTTATAAAGCCAAATGGTACAACTTTGTATTTGTAAAAACTATAATGTATACAAAACGTAATATATTCCTCAAAAGCAAAATTCATTTTAATTTAGTAAAAGGTTTAACGGATATCGAGTTTTGTATAAATCTTCGTATTAACGAGATGTATAAACGTTTCGTTGATTAAAGGGAAAGGATATCAATCCTTATAGATAAGAAAATTTAATAAACGGAAATCGATAGAAATCGGAGTATATTATTAGCTTTTCGAACGAACAAAACGAATATTGTATAAGGAGTTTAATTAGGCTTTATAAATCCTTTAGCTAGATCATTAATTAAATATTTTTTGATAATTTCTAGTTGTTCTAATAACATTTTATAAAGTGGATTGTATTTTAAAGCTTTTTTCTCTTTACTTTTCAATATAATTTTGTGATTGTATAAATGGTAAAATAGTAGTATATTCGAATTAGTTTTGGAAAAAGCCTTTTGGAAGGTTTTGTATGCCGAAGAAATTGAAGATTCTTCGTTAACGGCAGCAAAAGTGTTGTTTAAACATAATTAAAATCCAGTATATTAGTAAGCGTTTATAGCGATTAAGAATTGATCCTTCTGGTTTTGTTTTTATCAACGTTTTTGTGTAACAATTTCGATATTGTTAAAAGTAATAGCGAAAAGTTTATTATATTTGTATCTTTTATATAAAAGTTCGAATTGTGCGGGTATAAGAGTATAAATATTAACAATATCGAACAAAAAGTAAAGCAACGATTCGTAAAGTTTCTATGATTTTGTAATGCAAACTTTTTTGAATAATTATTAAAAAACTTTTTTAAATGTTTATTAAAAAGAAAAAGGAAAAGAAGGGTTAAGTTTTTTTACAAATATAAAATCGAAGAGTTGTATCGTGAATACGATAATAAATTTGAACTAAATGTTTCGTTGTTGCTAATAAACATTAAATTTGTTATCTTTTCGATCAATATTTTATTGTACAAATCGATCGATCTTTTTTTGTTTCAAATTATCTTTTCGAAAACAATAAGTTTTAATTCAAAAAGTATATAAATGGTTATTCTAAAAGCTACTCAAAACGTTGATTGAAATAATTAAATTTTATTTGTAACTTTAAAAGCTATAATTTACTTAATATAATATTGTAAAAATTTAAATCTGTAATAAGAAATAAAACGAATGATTGCTTTCAACTATCGATTAAAAGGTTGAAAAAAGTATAATAAATAATAATGTAACTTTGTACATTGTTATAATCTTTAACGCTAATAAAAGTTTTAAGTAAATAATAACATAGTTTAAACAATAAAAATAAAAAAATAAAAAGTATAATATTAATAAAAATGTATTCGTTTATTCCAAAGTCAAAAAAAGCATTTGATATAAAAAAATATTCGTTTTTGGAAAAAATACAAAGTAGAGTTATAGCCTAACTTTTTATTAATTTAATCAAATTAAAGAATTGTATATCTTTAATAGTATTTAAAAAAAAGTTTTTGCTTAAACACTTGCTTTTAAACGGGTATCTTTTGTTTAATGCATTGATTTAACATCTTTAGTGTATATCTAAAGATCGAGATGATTTTTAACATTATAAAAGTCTTCAATAAACTCGCTATTGATAACAACAACGAAATCAATAAGAATATCCGTTTCCATTTTCTAGAAATTTATTTGCAATATTTAAAAACAAACTTTGAAAACAAAAAAGAAAGCAATATTCTAAATAAAAACTTTAAAGATCAAACTTTTGAAAGTTTTAGTATATTTTGCTAAAATGTTATATAGTGGATAGAACAATTTAAACTAAATATATTAAATTATATTAGTATTAGGATAGTTAATGTTTCGATTTGTTTGGAGAGGATAGATCAACGTTGTAGTAGATAATTTCTTAGTAAAAGCAAATTCTTAAGGAGTATAATATCTGTTTCTTTTTTGTATAAAGATTTCGTTTTCATTAATTTTGATTAGCTTATCGATTAGCTTTTCTGTAATAAAACAATTATCCTTATAAAAAACTATAATTTAAACTAAATAATCGAAAATCTTGCTTTCGAGATCCTTGAACAACTAAGTATTATTAATGATTTTGGTTTAAATTATTAAAAGTTTAAAAATTCTATACTATTTCAAAAAATGGCTATATCGAATAAAAAAGCTATTAAGTATTTTCCAATAATTATATTGAATATAAATACGCTTAACTTTTATAGGATTATTGTAAATTGTAGCTAATTGGCGTATTAGTTTCGCATTTATAAAACAAGGAATTTGTATATATAATATATAAAAATATTTTTAAACTTTCAACTTTGTTTAGTCTATAATATAGATACATCGGGCCGTTTTTAAATCGAAAGTATTGGTATACAAATCGAAATGTTTAAGAATAAATATACTTTATAAATTTGTTTAAGGTTTTATACTATTGTTTAGCTTTTTAATGAGATTAGTTATTTTAAAGTAATATAAACAAATAAAATAAAAGAAACGTAAAGGGTTTGGAAAGTTATATCTATAAATAAAGGAGCAAAAATAAATCTTGCAATTTTGTTCAAAAGATTAATTATTTTTAATATAACGATTATTATCAAATTCGAAAAACGAAAAGCTAAAAGCAAAATTGTTAAAGTTATCGATTTGTAATCTTTTTGAAGTTCTTTTACAACTTTTGCAAAATTAATATTATTCTTCTACAATAGAATATCGATTAGTTTCAATAGAAAAAAGAATTGTTTTAAAGAGAAAATTGAAAAAAAAAATAATAAAAATAATATTATATACAATTTTATTGTATAAACGTTCAATTTCTATAGTTTAATGTCACGCTAAGTGCGTGGTACGCACGTGCTTGTTGAAGCACGTGTTTTGTCGAAGCACGCGTTTGCCGAACACAGCGCTTTTGAGGATCTTCCAGCAATAAATACATAAGCTTACTAATCTCTTTAGGATTGCCGGAATTAGGATCATCGAAGACTTTTAGCTTTTACTCTAGTAGATGCACAAAAGTATTAATCGCTTTTTGATCTACAAAGCTAAAAGCATTATTACATATTATTCTATAAAGATTCAAATCTTATTTATAAATATACAATGATTTATATCGATGTTATAAATCAAAGTATTATAGATCTTTATAATTACAAAGTTATATAATAATTATATATTATTACATATAATCACTTATATATAATATATAAGGAGTGGATGGATTTTGTATTTAAAAAAATAAACAACAATATAATTATTGTTTTATACCTATACCTTTATCCTTTTTAAATATCTTTTTATATATTTGTAACTATTTTTCATAATAGTTATAAGCTTAGTTTATGCTCAAAATCTTTGCAACAATTACAATTCGAATATCGATATTATACAATTTCTCTTTTCTCTTTAATCCTTAATCATCTTTTATTATATTCCTTCTATTCTCTAGAATCATCCTTTTCATTATATTACAAATCACTTTCAATAGCAAATCGGATTGGTTCTTTTGATATCTTTCATTGAAGAACATTAATTGCTTTAAGCACATCTAGAACAATATCGATCCGGATACCCTTGATTCTTCTAATTACCAATTCCGTGATTAATTAAATGCTAATCCATCTCAAGCTTTTTCTATAAATATTATGATTTTTGAAGAGAATTGTAAACGCTATAATCAATATATTATGGACTTTAAAGCCTACAATCGATATACTAATACTAACATCGAAATAAATGGAATGTTTAAACCTAAACTTCTTGTTGATTCTATTTCTATTATACTAAAGGATCTCTTAAAGATCTTCTTACTTATAGAGAAGATCTACAGGATTTAGAAAAATGAATATAATCAAAATCATAATAACTTCCATTATATATTCGATTAAATCATAACAATAATCGATTCATTCTATGCTTTGGAAATCTCCCAAAATGCTATACAAAACCATACTTTGAAACAAATCATTATTCACTTACGCATAAAGATTACTTTTATTGATTCAACAATCCTAAGGACTATTCAAACCAAATATATTAATCATTTGAATAATATATACAATAAACAAATTGATTTGATTAAATAATGTAAAGAATAGGAATCACTTTATACCAGAGTATTGGTTTACAATTTTCTAGAGATTAAAGGAATCCATGAATATAAACAATTCCTGGAAGCACTAAACAAATTAATGTCAAATTGATTAAAGCAACAATTAATTACTTTGAATATTGAAAATAAAAAAAGATATTATATCATTATTCTAGAACAATACAATAATCTTTTCGTTGATTATACCGATCGAATAGGTTGTAATCCATTGCTAAAAGGATCCTTTGTTATTCAAAAACTAGAATTCCAATAACTATCTGGATCAAAACAATAATCGAAAAGCAACAACGTTAACAACGTTATTCAATATTGTTCTTATAAAGAAAATCAATTAGTTGGTCTAAGCCATCGTTATAAACCGAACAAGTGCTATATGATTGAATTAACTTTTATTGATAAATGCGTTAAATAGTCTACTTAGATTATTAATGAAAAATAAATTAAAGAGATTAATGAACATATCAAAGACAAGAAATATAACAATCTTCAAAACATTCTAGCCAAAAAGGAATAGCTCTCTACTACTTAAGCCAATTAACCTTATAAATCTTTACAAAAAAAGGATCTTTACAACATTGCCTTTTGCATTATCGACTCGAACGAATATATTGACGCTTTTGCTATTTCTATAATCATTTCTACGCATATATTGGCAAACTGTATTTTATTGGATAATTGCAATGCTATATATATTGTTAACGATGTAAGCTTTTTGGTAAACGGAAAATATGTTTCTAATGATATCTCGAACTACGTTAAGGCAAAATCGTTAAGTTTATCAATAGTTGATTGTAGCGATAAAATAATCAAAGGAATTTTGTTGAATAAAACGGATTTTATATTAATTAATATTGTGTTTGTTCTTGGTTTTTATATTAATCTTATGTTCAAAACCCTTTTTTATAACAAGAGTGTTTAATTTGATGGTTTTAACATTATTATTAGGATCAGCGATCAAGTTAATAGCATTATCATTATTTAATACATTAGAAAGTATAATCTTATTTTTTTAAAATATAATGCTTGTTTTAACTATTTTGATGAATCTAATTTTTTTGTGAATATAAATATTATAATGCTTATTAAAAACCAAAAAATCAATAAATCTTTTTTTCGATCATGCAAAACAATAAAGCCCCGAATGGAATTAAGTGATCTATAGTATAAAAAATCAGGATATTTTAATAAAAAAGCATTAGAATAGTTAGTTAAAATAGTTGAAGGAATACAGATCAAAAGAATCACTCGGGTGGAATGTATCGACTATTCATACATTTACGCTAAATAAATTGTTTTACGCTCACCTAATGATTATCAATCATTTAGATCTTTTTATAAGGTTTAATAGGATTTATTCGATTTTCCTTATACCTATAACGGAGTGTTATAATTGCTAATAATCAAAGATATATACAATAGAAAGATCTTTATCTCTATATTGATCCAAAAAATATATAACAAGGTTTTTAAAGTTTTAAAAAACTTTGTTGCATAGGTCTACTGTAAATATGATTTTCATATTGTAGTGATCAAACAAAACAATAATACGTTTGTAATAAGGATTAAAGGTAATATTGCGTTTAAAAAATGAATTTTCGAAAAGGGTATAGAATTTGAACTCTCCTTTTCCTTTACATAAAAACCTAACGAAGAAGTAGAACGTACAAAGTAAGAAATTATTATTAAACAAATTAAAATGCATATTTCAATTGGATTGCCGAATAAAATGTAAATAGAAACTGCTTTTGCCGTTATTTACTTATATAATATTAATCTATTGAAAACAAATGGTTGAAAATGCCTTAACGAAATGATTAATTCCTAATTTAAGCAATACTATAAATGGTATTCACTATCGTTGTTACGAAAGATCATTAACGATTTTCGTTCCGATTGAAATATAATATATAAATATAATTGCTGCGCATACCCTTTGAACAAAGAAAAAGAAACTGGGATTAAAGTAAAATAGTATAAAACTAACCCGCAAATACATATTGGATATTTGGTCGGATATATTCCTATTATAATAATCTTCCATATCTGGATCCCTATATTCAATAAAGTTATTATTATACAAAATATTAGATTCGATAAAAAATTTGTTTATGAAAACAATCTTTGTAACAAAATTATTAACACTATACCAATCCAAATAATTAAAGATTTGATTATCGAATTGGATATTTAGCAAATGGAATTGCTAGATAGCATTATTTTAAAGAATATGGATAATGAACTTATCGAAGGATTTGTATAAAAAGAACTCGAAACCGTATATACTCTTGATTTTAATTATAAATGCTTTAAGTCTTCGATCTTAAAGGTAATTAAAGATTAAAAGAGTTAAAAGAATCTAATAACAAAATCTTCGCTATTTACTTCAATTCATGATAATGAACATAGCATTTCGTTAAATCCCGATATAGTTATAAAAATCAACAAATCAACGTTGGTTTCTAATAAACTAAGATCCTTATTGACTGTATTTACAACAAAGGATAAAAACTTATTTGAAATAATTAATTTACAGAAGATTTATATAGATTTTGATTATAGAGAATCAGCGATTTCATCAAAACCATTAATATCAACGTTAAATAGTATTCTTGAGGATAATAAATCGAATGATTATTCGATTCTTAATAACAAAGAGGAAGATACAATATTGCTTTTTATAAAAAAGAATATATTTAAAAAATCTTTTTTGCCATTTATATTTAATAAAGCTACTAAACGACTATGTACCCTATAGATAAAGATTTTTAAGCTTAATATCAATATTGAAAAATATATTAAATACAATACGCTTAACAATGTTAATATAATTCCCGATTATACAAAGCATTAAACAATAGATTACACTAAACGTTTAAATCGTTTGTATTAATGAGCGAATGATCATTACAAGATTAACACCTTCATTAATACCGTAATTGCTCAATTATACAGATTTAGAAATGAACTTCAACAATTAAATAAATTCTATAATACTTTCTGGCTTAATAAACAAAAGAATAAACTAAATAAACAAAATGGTAAATATATTACTATATATAACATAATAATTGCCGCAATAAAATATAAACCGATAATTATGCCTTTAATTCAATTTAAAGTTACAAATCTTTTATAAATGCTAAAATCAACGGCATTATCATTATCGAGATTCTTTTATAATCTTAAAACTTATATATTTGAATATTAATTCAAAATGGATTGTAATTGCGAAATTAAAGCATTATAGGATCAAAGCATTTAACAAGAAATTGAAACAATATCGGCTAAATCAAAGCTTATTCTATTTCAATAAGTATTTACTTATAAGAATAATCAAAACGGTTATATCGATTACTATAGATCACGATTAATAATCAAAAGAGATCTTCAGGATACAACGATAATCGAATCGATTTATATAATTACATTTGCTATGCAGTCCTTTCGCATAATAATAACAATAATAACGAAGAATAATTTTGAAACAAAGTAATACAACATTGTAAATACCTTTGTTAATATATTTCGAGATTTTATTAAAAATCTAATTATATACTATATGTTAGATGGGTATAAAGTATTTAATAAATCCATTATTTTCGATTATACGTTATATAACTTAAAAAACTCCTTTGTATTTTAATATAAAAAATTCATAAGTATATTTATCAATTTGAAAATGGTAAAATGCAAAAAAAAGTTTTGTATTTTTATATCTTTTGATTTTTATATATTTATTCTATTCTTTATTAACAATATCCAAATGATTTATTATAAGAGGTATAAACGTTAAAAAGATCAAATAATAAATGGAATCAAAGCTAGATATAAGCTTAAAAATTTCGATAATATTTAATAGTTTTTAGGGATTTGAATTATTAAAGATCAACAATTTAAAAAATTGTGATTAATATATAACATTTATATCGATAAGATCGTTTATAAATTTGGTTTTATAAAGGAAAAAGCAATTATACTATTTCCAATTATAATATTTAAAAAGAATAAGGATATAGTTTTTTTCTTTAAAATAAAAGAATATCAAGAAAAAGTTGAATTAATCTTATATTCGATTATAACAATTAAGGCTAATTTAACTTTTCTTTTTTTCAAACTAAGCGAATATAATATTAACCTTTTAAAGAATCATTTTATAACAATAAATCATTATATTGTATACCTATATAGATTTCGATACTTCTCTATTTGCTATAGGGATAATTATATATCTCAAATGATAATCTTTTTAAATGCTTTTTTTGCAAATGATATAATTACTCAGAGATTTTTTTAAGGTTATATGATTATATTGTATAATAGTGCTATTGTATGGAAAGCTATAAGACAAAATATAATTACTACCTCAATTACAAAAGCAAAACTTTTAAATATAGAAAAATCGATTAAAAAGGCAATAGCAATATTACAGCTTCTAAAAGAAATCAAGGTATTGGTAAAGAAGCCTATTAATATCTTTTGCGACAATATTTAAAGAATCCGATTGATTGTTAATAAAAATAAAAGAATCTTTACTAAACTTAAATACATAGATATTCAGAATATATAGCTTTATTAAAAATACGTTAATGAGCGATTTTTGATTATATATCTACTAATTGCTAATATGCTGGCAAACGGGTTTACTAAAAATCTTATTTAGCAAAAGTTTGAACACTTTGTTAGATTAATTAATATATAAGACGCAAAAAACAGGATTACAAAGGTTATCAAATAATCGAGAATTATATAGTATTCAAATCACAACCAATATAATCAACAAAAAATTAATATTACAGTACTTTCTTTATACCCCATTATCATTAATCCCATTCTTCACTTTTACTTTTAAAAAAGCTTATTTACAAGCAACTTTTCCATTACCATTATCCATTTTCCTTTTTTTTCTTTTCCTTTTCATTTTTGTTATTATGAAATAATCTTTCGAAGTATATCCGCTTTCAAAGAAATTTGTTTCTAATGCAATCCTACTCCGCATCAACTCCGAATCATCCATTTTCGAATTAATGTATTTCAAAACGCTTCGAAAAGCAATTCAAAAACGCTTTACTTTTTATTTTTATATGGTTAATGATTGTAGTATACAACAAAAATAAATATTTTACCTTTTTGTTATTGTTAGTTTTCGCAGCCAAGAAATCATTCGTTATTATATACAAATATGCCGGCAAAAGTTGATATATGTATATAAAGCATCAATAACATTAAACTTTTTAGAAATCTGCGTTTTTATAGTAAATTCTATTTTTTTATTTAGCAATCAACAATTTTATGTATTGTATATACGGATAGGGATTTCTTAGCTTTTTTGATTAAGTCTTTTTAGCAGGGGTATAAAAAGCCAGGGGTATAAAAGAATCAAAAGTAGCAAAACCAACTTTAGATTCTTTATTATTTAATTTATTATTCTATCCCACCTTTAGAAGGCTAAAACCAAAATCTTTACTAAAATCCTATGAAATATAAATAATATATTATTAAAATGATTATAGTTTTTATTTCTATATAGAAAAAGGAAATTTTATTTTTATTTTTATTTTGCTTTTTATTTTTATTCAGATCTTTGTTTTTATCTTTGCTAAAAAGATGTATTTGGGAGATTTGAGAGATTAAGGAATCGAAAAAGTAAGGAAAAAGGGAACGAAAAGGAAAGGGGTAACAGAAAAAGCGTTTAGAAGAAAAAACGAGAATACGAAAAAAGCATTCCAAAAGCGAACGAAGAATAAAAGGATTAAAAGAAGAAATAAAAGAAATAGAAGAAAAAAACAAAAAAGCAAAAACAAAAGAAACAAAAGGAAAGGGAAAAAAAAACAAAAGCAATGCGGCGATAAGAAGTAATCAATGCTTTTCAAGCACGGGAAAAATTCCCGGCTCGGGAGTTGCGGCCATAGCGAGGCATGTTGATGGTGTTGTTGTTGGTATAGTTGTTGTTATTGTTGTTGCTGTTGGTACTTGTCCTTAAGGAATCGAAGGATTAAAGGATCAAAGCTACAATTAAATACCTATACAATGGGAATTATAACAAAATAATAATACACTACAAAACGATCAAATTTAATAAATATACAATGAATCCCTTTAATCATAATCATCGCTGTATATAGGATTAACGATCTAAGCATCTATAGAATCATATGGAATTATATTCATTCAATTATTTGTAAAAAAAATTGCATATATATCATTAGCTTATTTTCCATTTGTTTGTTTATTTCAAAATATTATACAATGCATAGTTATAAATTCACTTATTTTGTTTGCTTTATAATCAAATTATATATTATGTATATGATTTAGAGGGTATATTATGCTAAATGCGTAGTACGCATATGCTTATTGAAGCACGTGTTTTGTCGAAGCATGCGTTTGCTAAATATAGCGCTTTTAAGGATCTTTTAATAATAAATGTATAAACTTACTAATTTTTTTGGAATTGCCAGAATTAGGATTATTGAAGGCTTTTAACCTTTATTTTAATAGATGTATAAAAGTATTAATCGCTTTTTGATCTATAGAGTTAAAAGTATTATTACGCGTTGTTTTACAAGGATCCAGACTTTGTTTACGAGTATACGATGATTTATATTGATATTATAGATTAAAGTATTGTAGATCCTTATAATTACAAAGCTATATAATGATCATGTATTATCATATGTGATCACTTATATGTAATATATAAGGAGTGGATGGATCTTGTATTTAAAAGAACAAACAATAATATAATCATTGTTTTATACCTATACCTTTATCCCTTTCAGATATCCTCTCATATATTCGTAGCTATCCTCCGTGATACTTAAACAAAAAGAACTTTTTGTATTATATGTTTGCTTTTGCGATTTTGAGAATCGAAAATATGCAAAATAAAATCGCAAAAAGTAATTTTTAGAATAAAGGCAAATCGTAAAGAAAGTATTGTTTTTTGTTTTGTTTTTTTACTTTTTCTTTAATTTTAATTTCGAAAATTTATATTAAAAGCAAAACCAAAAGTAGAATAAGGAATTGGTAATGTAAACGCAAAGTTTATTAATATAGTAATTTGGTCAGGAAATATAATAGCGTTAGCGTAGGATTTGCTAAAAGAAGAACAGAATATATTGAAAAGAAAAGAAAAGCAAAAAAACTTTCGAAAATAATGAAAAGTATATCGTTATTAAACTAAGTTTAATATTGATTTTCTTTTTGTAAATAAACGATTTTGTTGTTTAAAAGCGTTTCTAAAAAAGTATTATCGAAAAAAGTATTCTTTTAAACAATTATCAAATAACTAAAACGATTTAATATTTGAATAGTAAATAATGTAACATTTATACTATAAAAAAATTGTTTAAAACAAAATCAATAAAGTTTTTAGAATTTATTACTATTTGATTATACTACAAAAAAGAGATTGTTATATATATATAAACTGTATAAACAAGATATATATACGGCATATACTTGCTAATCGAGCACATAAACCATGACAATGTATATGTGCACCGAAACGTTTGCCATGCCAATCGGGCAGCGGAAGCGTGATAATTCTTATCTTTGTTGTTACTTTTGCTAAAAGAACTAGTTTAAAAAGGATAAAAAGAAAGAGAATCGAAAAAGTAAAGAAAAAAGGAACGAAAGGGAAAAGGATAGTAATAAAAGCGATAGGAAAAACGAATTGAGGTATAGCAAGGATATTCTAGGGACAACTTTAATAGTATTGGAGAAGGAAGAAAAGGAGTAAAAGTAAAAACAAAAAAAGAAAAAGAAATAAAAGAAGAAAAAAAAGCAAAAAAAGTAAAAAAAGTAAAAAGAGAAAGAGAAAAAAAAGGATTGGTATAATAGCGAGAGGCGATCAATGCTTTTTGAGCATAGGAAAAGTTCCCGGTTTGGGAATTGCGAGTATAGCGAGGTATATTGATATTGATATTGTTGATGTTGTTGATGTTGTTATTATTGATATTGTTATTGTTATTATTGTTATTATTACTATTGTTTTTGATGATTTGAAAAATTGAAGGATTAAAGGATTAAAACTATTATTATATAGTCGAACAATAGGAAATTATAACAAAATAATAATACGCTATAAAATGATCAAATATAACAAATATATAATAAATGCTTTTAATCATGATCGTTATTGTTTATAAAATTAACGATTCAAGTATTTATAGAATTATATAGAATTATTAACTTATACAACTATTTGCAAAGAAATTGTATATATATCATTAGATTATTTTTTGTTTGTTTGTTTATATCAACAAAGGATTACGCGAATAGCGCGTAGTTATAGATTCATTTATTTTGTTTGCTTTGTAGATAGATTATGTGCTACGTATATGATCTAGAGGGTATATTACGTTAAAAGCGTAAGATATATAAGAAGTATATGTTTCTTCCGATAGTAGATATACAAGCACTTTAAAGTATATATACGCTAAAGTGTACAAACACACTAAAGTATACATACACTAAAATGCACAAATACACTAAAGTATATATACACTAAGGTACACGAGCATACTAATCGCTTTCGATCTACCGATGCTAAAAGCACCGAAGCGCTAACTGAGCTTAACATATCGACTAATTGAACAAATATACTAAATTAAACTTGCTTTATACGATTTAGTCTTTACTAAAAGCATTTAGACCTGTAACTACTATTATACGATAACATTATGATTTATAGTATTGTAGATCCTTATAATCATAGAGTTAAACAATGATTACGTATAATCACATGTAATCATGCGTATATAGTATATAAGGAACGAATGGATCCTGTATTTAAAGAGATAGATAACAATCCAATCACGACTTTATATCTATACTTTAATCCCTCCTTGATATCACTTCACCATATATTCGTAGCTATTCTCCGTGATACAAAATAAACAAAAGTTCTTATAGATTTAGATATTAATATAGAATAATTAAAAGCTTTTATAAATTTCAACATTAAATCAAAACAATTAAAAGTTTTTATAGGTTTAGATTATAACAACAAAAAGTTAGGTTTTTTTATAAATTTAAATAAAAATAATTCTATACAGAATCCTCGCTTAGAAAATGCTTTTTCTACAATAATTACAATTTATAGTTTACAAGTACGAATTGAAATCAAAGAAATTGTAAAGAATAAAAAGAAAATATAACAAAAATTTAATATAGTATATTTATATACAAATGCTAATATTGAAACTATCAATCTAAAGAACGCTTTAGATTCGAATTTTAAAACATGAATAGAAATAATCAAAACAAAATTAATTAACTTGAAAAACAATAACATTTTTGGAGTGATTAATAGTATCTCTTCAAAAGAGAAAAAACTTTTAAAGTTTACATAAGTTCTACAAAACAAATTTAATCAAAATAATAAACTAGAAAAAAGAAAAGCTAGATTAGTAATTAAAAGATTTCTATAAAAATATAGAATCGATTTTATAGAAATATTTACAGGAATTGCAAGATATTTTACATTACAAGCTTTTCTAGCTAAAACAACGAAAAAGGATCTAGAAATTGATAATATAAACATTGATATAATGTTTTTGAACAAAGAATTAATCGATAGAAAAATCTTAATAGAGATTTTACAATTCTTTGAAAAGCTATTTGCTTTAAACTTTAATAATGATTATTTGAAATTTAAGAAATCATTTTACGGATTGAAATAAGCTTCAAGAATATAATAATAAACAATTAAATTGTTCTTTAAAAATATAGATTTACAAGTTTTAACAATAGATCTCAATTTCTTTATTGAAAGAGAAATATACATCCTATTTCACGTAAATAATTTGTTAATATTGGGATTACAATTTATAATCAATACGATTAAAAAGATTATAAATCAAAAATAAAAATGTAAAGATTTTAAATTAATATAAATCTTTTTAGAAATTCAAATCGAGCGAAACAAAGCTTAGAAATTTTTCAAAATACACTAAAAAGTCTATATCAAAAAGCTTTTGAAATAATTCAAAATTTATAATTCGATATTTCGGAATTTTCTTTTCTTTGTTAACATTATATTAAAACCAATTACAATAGTAAAGCTATTCAGTAAAAGCGATAAAGCTTTATATCTATAAATTGTTGGATTAAGGATTTATTTGATAAACAAAATAAAAAGCGATCTTGTATTCCCAATTGGTTAATTTGCAAAAGTAATATATGCTTCTAGAAAAAAGCATTTAATCCTTGCAAATCATTTCCTAGAATTCTTTAATAGTATAATCAACATTGGTACAACTTATTCGAATCGATTACAAAATCTATTATATTTTTACAATATTTTTATAGATACTATATAAAGCTTAAAAGCGAATCGAAAATCGATATAAGAAGTAATTGTTATTCGATATAGAAACGCAATAATATGGTTTTTAAACAAGCAAAAATCTATAGTATTTTGTACAATGGAAATTAAAATTATAATTGCAAATAAAAATACAAAAGAAATTATATGATTCGAAAAGCTCGCTATTAATTTAAAAGAATAAGCCTTTTTAAAATCATTTATATTTATACTATATTGTAATAATAAAAGCGATATTGATTAAATGTAAAAAAACAAATTTTATAACAAAATTAAACATATTGATATACGATAACATTTTATATAAAAAGATATAATTGAAAAGAAAAGGCTTCGAATAGTATAGATTTCTAGCTTTGAACAAAGAATTGATATCCTTATAAAACAATTAATCTAATTTAGATTTTTAATCTATAGCAAAAAGCTTAATCTAAATTTCGAAAAGAATTAAAAAAGCTTTTATATCGCGATACAATATAGCTATAAATTATTAAACTTTTATAAAGAAATGTAAACATTGCAATAATAATAGATTATTATTGCAAAAGTTAATAAAGCTTTGAAATATATATAATAGTAATTCATAATCGATTTGATTTATCTATAGCTATAGTTACGTTAATCATGCGATTTGCTCATGATATATACAATAATAAATGTTTTATAAAGAAAAAATAGAAGAAGTTTTTATAAAACAACCTTTTATCCTTTAAAAAATTTTCGAAATGTTTATAGTTACTATCCATTCTATTAAACATTGATAATCTAAAATATCAACAAATTGAAAACATTTTATTTTGCTTTGTTAATTAGAATTAGTATATCGAATTGCATAATTATTACGAATCAAAAAGTATACTTTCTTTTTTCAATTTAGATTTGAAAATAAATCTCCCTTTTTTCGTATCTTTTTTGTATCTTTTGTACTTTTTATAAAAGTTTTTCTATAAAAGCATATCTATTCATTGTTTTGTTATTTACTTTTTTGCTTTTTATTTACATTTTTTCATAAATAGCTTTACTTTTGTTAAATAATCTTTTATTTAACACTTTTTTTTTTCTTTTCAAAAACTATATAATTAAAAATTCGCTTTATCTTTAAATCAATAAATCCTTTTCTCATTCCTTTAAATTAATCATTAAATCTCATTACAATTTTGTCATACCAAAATGACGCGCTATATCGGTGATACGGCTAATTGGGTTTATATAGCCACTATACAGAGGCATAGCGGTATAAGCACGTGACCACATTCACGTGACAGCTCATTTCGTGACACACCCCCAAGATTGCTGACGTCCAAGGCAGAGATTTTACTCTATAGAAATGCTTTATAAAGTGGAACGTAGCGATTGGCTAATTAGCCGAAATGTAGATACATATCCAAATGGAGAATGGAACTTCAAAGCGGGTCTAATGGATCGAATCTCATTTGTAAGCTAATGCAATTGATTTACTAGTAAAGAAGCACGAAAGGGATTAATTAAAAATCCAAAGGAATGAGCAAACTCAAATGAAGTATTATACCAGTGCGCTAACCGGGCTCATAACTGTCATACCAAAATGACGCGCCATAT
>NGKF01000006.1:2091513-2112440 GCA_002162555.1 Monilinia aucupariae
CATTTGGAAATCTAATTTAAAACGCGATTTATAAATCGCAATACACTTTTTTAAAAAACAATATCAAAACAATAATTTAATATAACAATTATTCATTTAATATTCTTTATAAATATAATTATTATATAGTTTAATATTTACTTTTTTTAAATATAATAAATAAAAGTTAATCTTTTGAAAACAAAACATCTTCTTAAATAGCGAAAAGAAACTGCTTAACAAAGCTAAAGTTGTAAAAAACCGCTAGAAGAAAACGATTTCAATACTTTAACCTGATAACATTGTACAATACATACCTAAATAGCGATCTTTTAAGTTTATAATCTATTAATGTATTACTTATCTCTAATACCCCTCGGGAGATTAAAGGCTTAACTAGTTTATATAAACGTTAAACGTAATAAATAAATAAATTAAAGAAAGAAATTAATAAGATTTAATTAAATTATTCCAAATTTCTTTAAATATTATATATTGAATAATATAAATCTATTAATTTATAAAATTTTTATACTATATTGAATATAAATGATTTATTTGTAATTCGAACTTCTTGTAGTATAGATCATTTGATAATATCATTTAAAGCTTTAAATTAATTAATAAGATAATAAACAACTTTTAAATTAAGAATATATTTAAAATTGTTATTTTATATTTAAAAAGATATATTGAAATAATAAAAAGAAGTATAATTGCCATCCAATATTATATTTGCTTTTGTTTTTTTAAAAGCAAAATCTTCGTTATCTACGAAAGTTTAATAAATATATTTTTATTCTTTTTCGATATACAATATTCTTTTTTGCAATATTCGTATTTTTTATAATTGTAACATTAAATCTTTTCAGCTCGAAATGATTTATTTCGATTATAAGATTTTTTTGATTTTCCTTTATAATTATCTTTTCCATTATAATTGTTTAACTTTTGCGTTTTCCTTTCTTTTAATTGTTGAAAAACTTAATATTATATACAAAAACTTTAATTGGTTTTTCGATTACTTGAAAAAGAGTTATAATTTCTTTTCAAAAGCCTTTCAATATATTGATATAAATATAAATTATTGTTTTTATATTTTCAAAAAATATATATATCAAAAATATATTTTTTATTATTTTCTTTATTATTAGTTTTGATTTATTTGAAAATGCTTTTTGATATATTTGTAATTTGTTAAAAAATGTTTGAATAGTTTCGTTTTTGTGATTAAATTCTTCTTGAAAAAACGATTTTATTATATTTGCTATAGAAAAAACATCGAAAGTTGAATCGTAAATTGATAATGTTTTTTATATATTGATAGGATTTATAAGGTTTTGATTTTTTTTTATATTACAATGAATAGTAATAAACTTTATAATTATAATAATTTAGTTTTTATTCTTTTTTCATTGTAAAATGCAAACGCTATATTAAATTCCTTTTTCGAAATAATTTTTAATCTTTCTAAATTTATTTCTATTGTTTTTTAATAAGCTTTTGTAATTATTTTTGTTACAAGTTTTTCCAAAGCTTCGAAAACGAATTGTTTTTTTTATTAATTAAAATTTTCTAGCATTTTGCATATATAAAAGTATTTATATAAAAGCTTTTATAATTAATCTAATTATTCTTTCTAAAGATAATAATAAAGCCTTATTTAATCTTATTAAAAATTAATATAATTATATTGAAAAGAAATAAATAAAAGAAAGGGTTTTTGATAAAAATTTGAATGAAGATTTTGATAAAAATGATAAAAATATGATTTTTTTAACGAAGATAAGTGGAAAAGTGATTGTTTTTTTCGGAAAAACACATATATATTATTTTAATCAATAAGATAATAGTTAAATTGCTTTAATGAATATGCAATACGGGATTATAATCTTTTGTAGTAGGAATAGTGTATATTACCTGATATACTAGAAGTGGCATATGTGTTCTATTGACTATAGAAGGTGAAGACACCTAACTAGGTATAGAGCTACACGTGATTACAACAATATTAAATATTAACTTTTCTGACAAATGTACGATACATTTAAGGTTGGGGATGTGGAGCTAGTGGCAGCCTTTGTCTGTGTCCTAGGATAAAGGGGGGAAGGACATGATCCAGTATTGCATCTCATTGCATCTTATTGCATCTTAGTGCATTGTCTTGACAGCAGATTCCCAATATTCATTCAAATTGTGATTCATTCCAGTCTCGTTTTAGGTTTGCCTCTTGAATGGTCCATGCTAAAAACCCAAACGTGACACAGAAAACTAGGAGAGTACTTTAGAATTACCATTGTTACAACCAATGTGGAGCTCCTAGTCCAGCTATTACTGATGGAAAATGATAATGTCTAACCTTACCTAAATATAAAAACCTTGCTCAAATAGCCATGACTGCAAACCGCACTAAGTCCCCCATAACTCCCCAGCAAAGCACACTAAGTCCTCCATAATCCCCCTATCCATCGCTAGTACTCAGAAATTCCCCGCCATCCCAATAACAGTAGTTTCCCCATACCTGAAATTCCTCAAGCCCATTCCCCTAATCTTCAATTGACTTCCAAAATTCGGTCCCGGCCAGGCAACTAATCCACCTGTGGTCATCAAATCATTTGCATGTGCGCTTCTAGATCCTTCTTTGCTAAGAGGGGGAAGACATGTGCTGCTTATATGTTAGTTTTACCCGAGCCAATAGATATCTGGTAGAGAAAAAGGGGTGGGCTAGGTAAACGAATAGAATGCATACATATCAATTCCCTGTCTAGGGGTCAGATACAACATCTTGTCTTCAAGCGGAAAGCCGTAAGCTGCTTTGGTGCCACAGCCTATTGTTACTAAAAGGGGTAAATAGTTTCGACGTGGTTATCGTAGAGTAGAACTGAGTCGTCGGCTGTTCTTGCAGGTGAGGTTGCCCCTGATGGTAGACGAGTTGTAAATGAACGTTTCGCATGCATGCATATGTTGATGTTCGGAGAGGTCATAGCGTGAGATACACCGATTCTGGTCCTCCTAACAGCAGAACGCCCACCCGATAAGAGCCCAATCCCCAAGTATTTGAATGTTTCCAGCAAGATGTACGACGACTAATGCGGGACATCGAATTTCGTCGGCATTTTGAATAACTATCCAAATCAAATCCGAAGATTCCCTGACGCCACGAAGTCTCCCTCACCTTTAAACCCGTATAAGTGAGATCATGATATCCAGAATCTACATGATCAGAGATTCAGACCAATATGTGAGTTCAGGATTGCTTTGCTCATTAAAATATAGGAGAGAATCATCCGATGGAATGTTCTCGTCGCAAATCCAAAGTCCATCAGGGGTCAATAACCCTTCCCAAATTCCACCATCGTTCATGAAATCTTTGCTGACATCTGTTGTGCTTCCTTTGATTGCATTGGTATCTTTTAAGTCTTCCGTATCTTGATAGTTTGGCATGGTTCTAGGTAACTGATAATCATTATTGATATCGATATTCATTTGACTTTGGAGCTGATCTTCCGCCATGGGTATATTGGAATGAGACGGATGAATATCAAAATCTCGGCCCTGATTGCTATCCTGCGATTTCAAGCTCTGATATTCATCGACAAGATTCTTGAGAAATCGTGCTTGCATAGCACAACCCGTCGTTTGCGTGGCGCATTGTCGAGAGAAGGCCTCAGACGAAAGGAGGATTGCTTGTAAGAATTGCGTCTCGAGATCTGATCGCAGATTTCTAGGGAGAGCGACGAGTAACTATAGTTGTGAGCTGTTAGAATGAGGTGTTGATGTTGATGAAAGTTGTGAAGGTTTGGTATGGTTACCTTGATAAGAAAGATAGCAGCATAGGCGGTCATTACATGAACCGTGTCTTGGGCAAAGTAAAGCTGTTTGAGAGGCCCAAGAACGTTAGAGATGTCATCTAACATGTCGACTGCGCCTGATGAACATTTCCACAACGCGGACTTTGAGATTGCAAATCCCTCACTTGCATGTTTGAGGGAGTGTTGTAGGGTATACGAGTTGAGTAGAAGACGAAGGTATGAACTGTAGAATTTGACAAGGAATCGATGAGGAGGGGCAACAGTTTCTGCGGGGAATTAGCGATGAATGATAACTTGTATATTGGTATTTGGCAAACCATCTTCAAACTTGGGCAGCCAGTCTTTTTTCCATGTGCTAAGTTCAGTATTGAGAATTTTCGACAGAATTTCTGACCGAGGTTTTAGAACCTCTGACTCAATAGACGATGAAAGTTGAAGTACCTCGGTACTTATTAGGTGCAGATGAATAAATGCCGAGAGAACCATGTCACCGCCAGGGATAGCGTACTTTTCTCGATGCCACTCGCTCCATTTGGAGATGAGATTGTTCTGATCAATCATCTGTGGTTTGTCGAGCTGAAAGCTAAGGCTGCCAAGTATCAGAGAGGGTCATCATCCTTCAAGTTGGGAAACTAACATCTTATCATACAAAAAAAGAAATATCCATGTGCGCTCAATATTTCTCGCTTCTCTAATACTTCTTTCATCTTTTGCAGTTCGTGGCTTGTGTGATACTGGCTCTAACTCATACCATCCAAGCTCAATAGACATACGGATAGCATAACCAACGAGTAGCCAATTCCGCATCTCAGCTGGATCTTTCCAACTGGTGAAGATGAGAATTGCTTGGACAGTCTCTGTAGATTTTTTTCCTCGCGTAAATGCTTCCGCAAGTAGATTTTCGGTATGGGACCTGAGTGTGGGATGAAGTGCGGGATGAAAAACTTTAGAGGATGCCGAGAGAATTGCTGTGAGAAGGAATGCGGAACGCTGGCGAATGTAGTCGAAAGTATGGAGTTTGGGATCTAATTGGCAGATGAATGGATTGAAACATCGCATAAAACTATATCCTGTCAGATGTGCAAGAAAACAGTATGGAATTCTGCTTCAGTCAGGGAACTTCAAAGCATAGGGACATTTACCTTTCAAACAGGCCTGATGCAACAGAGAAACTGACGATGTTACACGTGATCGGGTCATTGAAGTTATCTACTCCAGGAATTGTCGATCTCGTAGATGGAGGTCTAGGCACCAGAAAATCGGGCACAGAGAGGAAGTTTTCCAAGGCGAGGTTTCCGAATTGAGCTTCTCTACTTGATATTCCAATTAGTTGCAGGAATCCTTCTTGGCTCCGTGATTGTGCAATATCTGGTGGGGATTTTGATGCATCCACTTGACCACGTGGCGGCGGATCGGGAGAGATTGGTCGGCCCACTTCATGTATCGCGTTTGGAGGCAAACTGCCTTGCTCAGAACTCGGTGCGCTTGTAATCTGTGTGTTGTCTCTTTGGACAATACGCTTTATTCTAAACCAAGTATTAGTGTATGGTTCCCATTGCGATGGGTTGTAGTGAGCACCTTGTGCCTAGTTTTCTTCCCCTTCGGTGTTGCTCAAACACACACTCAAGCGATTTTCGGCTGCATCGCTCACATTTCTCGTTTAGAGCCATAGTTCTGCACTTCAACTTGACACTCCTACATTCCAGACAAGCTATTTGGCTAGAGATATCTTCTTAGAAAATGGATTGGACAGTCGGGTTAGGAGATTACATGCCTGGGTGCTTTGGAGCCTGAAGGGCCTGGTTTCTTCGTAGACGACGTAGGCATTGTTTTCGAACAGTTTTCGGTCATCGCATCCCGTGAACGCAACTGAAATATTTTCGATCGTATCAAATGCATATCCTTCAGTTTATATTGAAGGATACCAGCTCAGGTAAATCACCGGGCAAGACGTCGTTTCGGTAAACCTGTGCATATCACCACCATAGCCAGGTTTAAATGCCGATGTATGCCTGAAGCTGTCACGCGAAGCGCATCTTGGCGCATTTATTCTTGACTTACACGAATTTGACTCTCCCTCCTAAGCAAGGGCTATTCGCTGGATGTGTCCCACAAAATAATGACTGAAACAACGTGAATGGTTGAGTAACCAATGTTACCTTGTAAATGCTTTGTTATTTCCAATCTAGGACAATATATAGCAAATTGAGATACTACGATTCGCTACCAATCATAGATTCTGTTCGCTGCATTTATGTGGATCGAGGCAAGATTTGATTTTAAATCAAGGGATATGGAAGTGAGTGCCTTTCCTTGAACGGCAGCCCGAGTATACGGGGGTTTCGATTGAGTTTGAGGCTCGGATTTATAAGCCCGAACTACTGTCCGTGATAGCGAGCGGCCAGATCAAATGTACATTAACCATAATGCTCAATCACGCGAAGCTATATTCATGGGTAGTTGAATCTCATGAACCATACTTCAGAGTTCTAGAGTTGGCTTTCCAATTAAAATTATTGTTGTCAGTATTCTAACCCATAAGCTCTCTTGGTCTCGAAGCCATCTCCTGCCCTGGATTCATTTAATACACTTTGCATAGCTTGTTTATTTTCCGCGCCGGGCTTAAATGCAAGATTTTAAGGTTTTCATCAACGTACTCGCTGATTCCCATCTTTTTGCCGATGGTTAAAGCCTCCACATGATCACGATCTACTGCCCATCTCATCGCTATTCGTGCTTCCAGAAAGTCAACAACGCAGTAACAAGCAAAACTGGGTATTCATCTTGCAGTTGCCCATTTTATAGCGCATGGCAGTTTACTTCGAGTTACAGACCTTCTGACTGGATGAGTATATTAAACACGGAGAATTTGTATTTACAACCAACTAACGCAAGGATATTTGGTAGTTCTTGGAAAAGTGACCATACTACCTAGACGGTGATCATTCGGATGTTCCGCGACGCATACGTCTGTTCCAGGGGGTACGCCAATATAGTGATTGGGCGATCAAGCTAGTTGATAACTCAGTACACTCTCCCCTTAAGCTAATGTTAATTTATTGGTCTACTGAGACTGCCCTCATCTAAATGATTAGATTCTGTTGCATAAGGCAACATCTGAACTTCTAGCATTTTAGGTTGGAATATAGCAAATTTTCACTTGATCAATGGCAAAAGCTGTAGCGTTGATTAATCGTACTCGGTAGAATTATACGATTTGACACAATATTTAACATTTCCTTAAAGAGCGAGAGAGTGATCTAGTTCATTTATTAACAAACATAATTTTCATTAACATTTCTGAAAGGGATTGCAAAATGAAATAAATTCATAAAGAAATGCAGAACTGAACCCAATGAATCTTTTTATTGCTTAACGTCAACGTTGTTTAGTCTCATCGTTGTCTAATTTATTTATATAACTCTATTATCACTTGAATTCCTCGTCATCGATTCAATCCTGAATCCTATTATAATGACTCCAAAGGTAGTAAAATCAACTGTAAATAGATAAATCAATAAATTAATAGACTTGAACAATACTGAGATTGAGCGACGAAGAGGTTAAGCGATGAGGTTAAGCGATGAGGTTAAGCGACGATGAGGTTCTTTAGTCTTAATTTCCAGGTGCAAATTCTAATAAAAACGAAATTTATGTTGAAAAACGCCATTATCTTTTGTTGGCTTATATATAAACTGAATAATGGGATAACTTGGTTCATTAATAGATCAATTAAATTAACGTATTATGAATAGACTCCTGTAAATTAATTCGAGAACATCATGTTGACATTTACCGCGAAACAGATATGTTTGCTATGACTATGGGTCATGTGATCATAGAAAGGGTTAGGAGCAGGTTTTCCACTCATTCGTCTGCTAAAAATCCCGCGCATAATGAACGATAAGTGAAAAGTATGCTTCCTACAACTTTCAACCATCTTGGAAGGGGTTCTCGGGTCTCGCAACGAGAATTGAACTTGGATCAATACTGCCTTGACGCCGCTTTCCAAGATTTTTCAAATGGTCAAAATCAAAGTTACACAGAGGCCCAAACTTTGGCCTTTGGATCTTCGTACTAAAGTCGCGCTGGCTGTATATACTGATGATTGGTATACTGCATTATTTGCTCGTATATGAGCTAACAGTCATCATCTAGATTCACATACGCCTTGTCAGTGAAAGTGAAGCAACTCCACACTCGTAGAGTTGATTGCTGCGAGACAGTGAGATATACTTGCATCCCCAACTTTTTTACCTATTTGAATTGGCTCAAAGACTGTTTGATTCGTCGCACAATATACCCTCTCTGAATCTTGTAGCGCAGATCTAAATTGACCCAGAAGAGCTTATGAGTAGGTTGTCTTACAACGACGATGGCACTCTTACGCATGTAACTTTATTATTTTTAAAATGATCGGCCATAGATTCCAGAATCTACATAGTAGTAGTAGTCATTCATAATCGATTTGATCTTCAGAATCTACATACTTTCTGAGATGATGATAAATATTCCATCGCCCAAGCAGAACTAGAAATCGTCATAGGCCCATGAGCATTCTTGAGACCCAATTGATTCCAACTGAAGTGACTCTACTGCACCCTTGGAAGGATGTAATCCGTTCGCCGAGGTGGTCTCGTTCTTTTTCCGGGATTGTCATTTGTTTCTGGTCTTGTCAGCTAACTTCTCATGACAACACAATTTATGGTCAAATGCCAAACCTTGACCGCGAGTGATACCAATTACTTTGCAAGTATAGAGTGTTCCTCGTAGTGGTACAGTTTTTCGAAATCCCTCAGTAGTGATAGCACGCATCCCAGAACTGGTATGAAGTAGTTTATGCAATACTGTCTTTTATTGAATAATGTCCTCATCAATTGTAGCGAGAACATCCAGAAATTCTTGCTCTTCATCGACCCTCCCATCTCGCTTCAGCTTTTGTATGTGCTGCATAACGCCGGTAGGAGTCTAAGCTTTCGGACCCAAGTCCAAAACTCATAGGGCTTGAATATCTGCTGTTTATTCGTGGAAGCTCTGTGGTTTCTTTAGGTGATCGGTTCAGTGTAGTAAATCATTCCGGTATAGGCGTCGGCCGGGTGATTGCAAGATATTCGTGAGACCTGCCGCATTCGAAGCATTCTCTCCCAAGAGACCCCTCAGCGTAGACCACAGAACATCGGCTGGCACATTCGCAATCGTACAATCTGTCATCATGTTGGCACGAGCAGCTTTCGCCGGAGACTCCGCATCATTGGTTCTCTGTCCCCATATTGACGAAATGCGATGCAACGAAGGAGGAATCGGTGGATTGATTGTTGAGAGTCTTCATCTCAACAGCAATGGGAAGTTGACCTTTCTCTTCAATTGCTTTGTCTGCTTCCAGCATATAGATTTCCCAGACATCACGTCGCTCTCCACATTTCGCCTTTGGTCTTTATACAATTCATCGTGTATGTGCTATGTGCATGTTTGCATGTTATCGGCAACCTTACATCTTGGCGGGGATATCATCTTATCGAAGCACCAAAATAACCCTGAATGCTTCTTCTCGGTAAACAGGTTTAACTCCCATATGCAAACGTTGAAATGATGGCTACTGCCCAGTCGGCTTCCCACAAACACAATCTTTAGCATATGGTAAATTTCCATCTTCTGGTAAATCCAGGGCGGAATAAGATAGGAAGTTTTGATCTGTAACAAAATTTTGGATCCGAAGATAAGTTTAACCTTAAATTCTGTGACGAATTAGATTGATTGTAGTGGGAACGATGTATATTGTTTAATATGCTAAGAGTGGCATATGTGTCGGCATATGGATCATGTGACCGCACGTCACGTGCTCACCGTTGGTCGGACACAGGAGATAGGTAACTGGGATCATGTAACCGAAGGTCACGTGATCATGGGACCGTACCATTAGTGTATAGGCATTAGTGGGAGAGAGGAATATAAATAGGTTTATTTGTATTATAGTTTGACAATCTTCGAGCCGTTTTTATTTATTGAATTATAAGTATATGAAAATATCTTTTTTTATGTATATATAATTAAAGTTCTTTTTATTAAGTTTATCATTCTTTTAATATTAATTAATATGAATTTACAAATTAAAAAACAAGAATTTCGAATTCGAAAGGTTAATTTTAAAGAGGTATAAGTTCTTTTGTATTCGGTAATTGCTTTTGTATATATAGATATAGGAATTACGATTTATTAATCAATTGTATTATATATTTGATAAACTATTCGATTTTTTTATATTAATTATAACGATATCATTTATATCTTTATATCATGCGATAGTATAATATAAGTTATAGTAATGAGAATCGAGAGACAATACAAAGGTATGGTTTAATAGTGTAAATAGTGGGAACTAGATTCATATAATAGAGAAAAGCTTAATTGATTTGATTTTAACCTTTAACAGCTAAAGGTCTATATATAAATGTAATATAAAGTAATAATAATGCTTCGATAAAAATAGTTCTTTAATAAAGCATTAAAAATAAAGAATATATAACCTCTATTATAGTAAAGCTAATATACCTAAATACAAATAAATAAAAATAGTATAGAATACACTAGAAGTATAGAAATAATATTAGAAATAACTATATTCTAGAATATACCCTTTAAAGCAACAACAATATTGTTGATTTGTAATTATATAATAAAAGAAATATATAAACAATAAAATCGCATCGTATAAATTATTAATATAAATATTTATTATTATACATACGCGTTATTAATAGTAATGCGCATAATCTCGATTAATAATAACTCAATAGTATTAATAACGAAAAAAAGCAAAAAAAATCGTTGTTTAATTATTAAAATAGATTATTATCAATAGTAACTATTGTTTAAATGTCACGGAATATAACTATCCCTAGTGTTATTCCTGTACTTTTAACACATTCCTTACTCTTTTTATTTATCCGTATTTGAGTATACTAGCCCTATTATAGTAGAGGCTATATATCTTTTCTTTTAATACTTTACTAAGATATTACTATTACTAAAGCATTATTATTACTTCATATTATATTTATATAGAGATCTTTAGTTATTAAAGTTTAAAGTTAAATCAATTAAGCTTTTTTCTATTATATAAATCTAATTCTTACTACTTATACTATTAAACTATACCTTTGTATTATCTCTCGATTCCTATTATTATAATTTATATTATACTATCGTATAATAGTTATAAGCCCGGTTAGCTTTTAATATTATCAATATTTTGCTATCGCTTTAATTTAATATTTTCACGATTTTTATACTCTTTTTATTACTTTAACATTTTCAAATTCTACTTTTAGTTTTTATTCAAACCTTATCATTTTTATTATAGCGTTTGTTTTCGTTAAACTTAACATTAATAATGATTGGCTAGAGTAATATATCGGATTATAAAGTCTTTATACTTTATATAACCTCTAAAGCATTCTTAATCTTAATATTAAGTTTTTATTTGATTATAAATTTATCGATTAATTGATTATCTTAAAATCTTTTCTTTTTACCCTTGAAATAATAACTAATTAATTAAATCGTAAATATACTACGAAATTTGTAAAGGATATCGTTAAATATAAGTTTGCTATTGTAAAGCTTATCGCAAACATTGTTATGAAAAAAGCTTTAGAATCGAAATTGTTACGCTTCCGCTGCTCGGCTGGCATGGCAGACGTTCCGGTATATATATATACTGTTACAGCTCATATGCTTGACTAGCGAGTATGTACTATGTATGTGTCCTATCTACGCAGTTCATATATATATATAACAATCTTTTTCTTGTAGTATAATCAAATAATAATAAATTTTAAGAACTTTATTAACTTTGTTTTAAATAGCTTTTTTACAGTATAAATATTACATTATTTACTATTCAAATATCAAATCGTTCTAATCATTTAGTGGTTATTTAAAAGAATACTTTCTTCGATAATACTTTTTTAGAAATGCTTTTAAATAACGAAACCGTTTACCCACAAAAAAAGATTAATACTAAATCTAATCTAATAGCGATATATTCCCCATTACTTTCGGAAATCCTCTTGCTTTTCTTTTCTCTTTAATATATTCCATTCTTTTTTTAATAAATTCTACACTAACACCGTTGCATCTTCTAACCAAATTATCGTATTAGCAAGCTTTGCGTTTATACTACCAACTTTTTGTTTTACTTTTGATCTTACCTTTAACATAATTATTCGAAATCAAAATTGAAGAAAAGGTAAAAAAACGAAACAAAAAGCAATACTTTCTTTACAATCTATTTTTATTCCAAAAACTACTCTTTGCGATTTTACTTTGTGTATCCCCGATTTTTAAAATTGCGAAAATGAATATGTAATACAAAAGATTCTTTTTGCTTAAACCATAAAAATTGAATGGTTACGCGATAAAATTATACGTAACACTATTTCTATTACTCTTCTTTTCAATCCTCTTTCTTGAAACAATTCTTTTTTCCATTAAAATTGATTGATACTTTATTACAAAAGAACAATATCAATTTCGCAAAAATTGTAAAAAAACTTCAAAAAGATTATAAATCGATAACTTTAACAACCCCGCCTTTAGCTTTTCGTTTTTTGAATTTAATAATAATTGTTGCGCTAAGAATAGTTAATTCTTTGAATAGAATTGTAAAACCCATTTTCGCTTTTTTGTTTATAAATATAGCTCCTCAAACCTTTTACATTCCCTTTACTTTATTTGTTTGTATCACTTTAAAGTAATTAATTTCATTAAAAAGCTAAACAATGATATAGAACCCTAAACAAATTTATAGAATATACTTATTTTTGAACGTTTTGATCTATATGTTAATACTTTCGATTCAAAGATAACTCAATATATTTATATTATAAACTAAACAAAATTGAAAACTTAAAAGCATTTTTATATATTGTATACGCAAGTTCTTTGTTTTATTAGTATAAAACTAATATATCAATTAACCGCAATTTATAGCAATTCTATAAAGATCAAGTATACTTATACTTAATATAATTATTAAAAAATGCTCAATAGTTTTTTTATTCGATATAGCCACTTTTTGAAATAATATAAAACTTTCAAATTCTTAGCAATTCAAACCAAGATTACCAACGATACTCAATTATTCAAAGATCTCGAAAACAAGATTTCCAATTATCTAGCTCGAACTATAGCTTTTTACAAAGATAATTGTTTTACTATAGAAAAGCTAATCGATAAACTAATCAAGATTAATGAAAACGAAGTTTCTATATAAAAAAGAAACAAATATCATGCTCTTTAAAAACTTACTTTTATCAAAAAGCCATCCATTACAATATTGGCCTACCCTTTTCAAACAAATCGAAACATTAATTATTCTAGCATTAATACAATTTAATATACTTAATTCAAACTATTCTACCCGTTATATAACATCTTAACAAGATATACTAAAATTCTTAAAAATTCAATCCTTAAAATCTTCATCCGAAATATCGCTTCTTCTTTTATTCTCAAAACTTATTCTTAAACATCGCAAATATATTTCTACAAAATAAAAGCGAATATTCCTATTAACTTCATTATCATTATCAACAATAAATCCATTGAAAACTTTTATAATATTAAAAATCATTTCAATCTTTAAATATATATTGAAAACGTTGAATCAATATATTAAACGAAAAACACCCGTTTAAAAGCAAACGCTGAAACAAAGATTTTTTTCTAAATGTTATCAAAAATATACGATTCCTCGATTTAACCAAATTAATAAAAAGTTAAATTATAACCTTACTTTGTATCCGTTTCAAAAACAAATATTTCTTTAAATCGAATGCTTTTTTTAACTTTGAAGCAAATAAATACATTTTTATTGATACTACACTAGATAGATCAAATCGATTATGAATTACTACTATTGATACTACACTCTTTATTCTTTTATTTCTATTGTTTAAATTATATTATTATTTATTTAAAACTTCTATTAGCGTTAAAGATTATAATAACATATAAAGTTGCGTTATTATTTATTATACTTTTCTTAATCTTTTAATTGATAATCGAAAGTAATTATTTATTCCATTTCTTATTATAAACTTAGATTTTGATAATATTATATTGAGTAAATTATAGCTTTTAAAATCGCAAGCAAAGCTTAATTATTTTAATTAACGCTTTGAGTAGCCTTTAGAACGATTATCTATATACTCTTTGAATTAAAATCTATTATTTTCGAAGAATGATTTGAAACAGAAAAAGATCAATCGATTTGTATAACAAAACATTAATCAAAAAAACAATAATTTCGATATCTATTAACAACAACGAAACGCTTAGTTCAAGTTTATCATTATATCTACAATACAACCCTTTAACTCTATATCTACAAAGAAACTTAACCCTTCTTTCCTTTCTTTTTTTTAATAAACATTTGAAAAAGCTTCTTAATAATTGCTTAAGAAAACTTGCATTGTAAAACCATAGAAACTTTACAAATCGTTGCTTTACTTTTTGTTTAATACTATCAATATCTACGTTTTTACGTTTATACAATTCAAACTTTTATGTAAAAAATACAAATACAACGAGTTTTTCGTTATCATCTTTAATAATATCGAAATAGTTACATAAGAACATTAACAAAAATAAAACCAAAAGGATTAGTTTTTAGTTGTTATAAACGTTTATTAATATATTAAATCTCAATTATATTTGAACAACGTCTTTATTATTATTAACAAAAAATCTTTAATTCCTTCGGTATACAAAGCCTTTCAAAAAGCCTTTTTCAAAGCCGATTCGATTATACTACTATTTTATTGTTTATACAATTACAAAATTATATTGGAAAGTAAAGAGAAAAAAGCTTTGAGATATAGTCCATTCTACAAAATATCGTTGGAACAGCTAAAAATTGTTAAAGAATATTTAATTGATAATTTAATTGAAGGATTTATAAAGCTTAATTAAATTCTTTATACAATATCTGTTTTGTTTGTTTAAAAAGCTAATAATGCATTTTGATTTTATATCGATTTTCGCTTATTGAACTTTCTTATTTGTAAAGATCGATATCCTTTTCTTTTAATCAACAAAATATTTATATGTTTTGCTAATGCGCAGATCTATACAAAGCTTAATATTCGTTAAGCCTTCTACTGGATTAAGATGAATTCTGCTTTTGAAGAATATATTATGTTCTATATACATTATAATTTTTATAAATACAAAGTGATACTATTTAGCTTTACAAATAGTTTAGCAATTTATTAGAGATATATAAACAATATATTTTTCGACTATTTAAATATATTTTTGTTACGCTGAGAGTGTAAGGCACGTGAGAAGCACGTGTTTACTAAACACTATGCTCTTACGTATTACTTGGATCTTTCAATAGTAGGTGTACGGGTACATTAAAAAGCATATGTACGTTAAGGTGCCCGAGTATACTAAAAGTATACATACGCAAAAATGTACGAGTATATTAATCGTTTTCGATTTGTCGGCGCTAGAAGCATTGGAGTATCAATCGAGCTTAGCATATCGATTAATTGAACTTATAACTATTATTATACGATTATATTATAATTCGTAGTATTGTAGATCTTTATAATTACAAAGCTATATAATGATTATATGTAATTATGTGTAATTATATATATGTAGTATATAAGAAACAGATGAATTTTATATTTGAAGAGACAAACAATAATACAATCATTGTTTTATATCTATATCTTTATCCCTTTTTGATATCATTTTATTATATATTTGTAGCTATCCTTTGTAATAGTTATAAGCCTAGTTTATGCTCGAAATCTCTACAATAACTACAATTCGAATATCGATATTATACAATTTCTCTTTTCCCTTTGATCCTCAATTATCTTTTATTACATTCTTATTCTCTAATAATCATTCTCTTTATCATATCAAAGATCACTCTCAACAATCGAGTAGATTGATTCCTTTAGTATTTATCACTTAAAAACGTTAATTGCTTTAAATATATCTAGAACAATATCGATCCGAATACTCTAGATTCTTTTAATTACCAATTTTGTGATTGATTAAACGCTAATCCACTTTAAGCCCTTTTCATGGATATTATAATTTTTGAAAAGAATCGTAAACGCCAAAATCAATATACCATAGACTTTGAAGCTTACAATCGATACGTTAATATTGATATCGAAATGAATGGAATGTTTAAACCTAAGCTCCCTGCTAATCCTATCCCTATTATATTCAAAGATCTTGTAAAGAACTTTTTGCTTATAAAAAAAATCTATCGGACTTAAAAGAATAAATACAATTAAAATCATGGTAATTTCCACTATATGTTCGATTAGATCATATTTATAATTAATTTATTCTACGCTTTGGAATTTTTTTAAAAGACTATATAAGATCGGATTTTGAAACAAATTATTGTCTAGCTATATATGAAAATTGCTTTTATTAATTCAACAATTCTAATGATCATTTAAACTAAATATATCGATTATTTTAATAATGCATACAATAAACAAATCAACCCGGTGAAATGGTATAAAAAGTAGGAATCATTCTATATCCGAGCATTAGTTTATAATCTTTTGGAGATCAAAGGAATTCGTGGATATAAACAATTCCTGGAAACATTTAACAAACTAACTTCAAATTGGTTAAAGTAATAACTCATTACTTTAAACATTAAAAACAAGAAAGAATACTATACTATTACCCTAAAATAATACAATAGTTTTTTCATTAATTATATCGATTAGATGGCTTGTAATCCTTTGTCAAAAAGATTCTTCGTTATTCCAGGACCTGGATTACAACAATTATCCGGATCTAAATAACAATTGAAAAGCAATAACACTATTTAATATTGTTCTTGTAAAAAGAATCAAATAGTTGAATCAAACTATTAATATTTATTTATTTATTTATTTATTATGTTTAACGTCTATGTAAGCTAGCTAGACTCTTAACCTCTCGAAGGGTATTAGAGACGGGTGATACATTAATGAGTTGTAAACTTAAAAACTTACTATTTAGGTATATATCGTACAACATTGTTAAATTAAAGTACTAAAACCGCCTCCTCCCAATAATCTTTTACAACTTTAGCTTTGTTGAGCAATCTCCTTTCGCTGTTTAAAGAAGCGTTTTGTATTAAAGGGGTTAATCTTTGCTTATTATATTTAAAAAGAATGAATATCGGGCCGTATAGTAATTGTATTGATAGGGAACGCTAAAAGAGCAATTATTACGTTAAATTATAGTTTTTGTATTGTTGTATAAAGTATTATGTCGCGTTTTATAGATTGCGTTTTAGATTAAGCTTTGAAATGAAACAAAAAATAAAAAGAAAGGCAAAGGGGTAAAGAAAAAGTTGAATAAAACATTACATTGAATATTATTCGAGATGCCGCTAAATTTTCGATTACAAAACATGAAATATTATGTTATTGCAACAAAACGCTTAAACTTTTTTGGAAAAGCGAGAAATTGTTATATATAATTGTGCTTTTCCTAAGCGATCGTTGATAAGCGAGCGGGTTTAAACAATTATGAATAGAACCTTTTGATAAAGATTTTGTAAAAAACAAAATGTTTAAAGGTTTTAATTTTATTGTATAAACAATAAGTTTTTGCGTTTTTGTATTTAAAACGTTTATAATAAACTTCAAAATCGCTATGTTTAAATTGTAGTACTAATAGTTTATACAATGTTGATCTAGCAAATCTAAACTTTGTAAACTTTTTAAGCGTATAGTTTAATTGCTATTTGCAATATCCTTTTGCTAATATAAACTCGTTTTTGCTTTACCAATTGTCCGTTGTATTACGGATTAAGCTTTGTACTATCGAACCTATTCCGTTGATCATTAATTACACAATAGACTTTGGATCTATTATATCGCTTTTCGCGTTTGCGTTTACTAGTTTATCCGTTGCTTTGTTGCCGATAATCCTTTAGTGCCCAAAGGATCATTATATTTTAATTGCGTATTGATTAATAAGTTTATAGCTTTCTAAAAACGCTCATTATAAAGTATTCAAAGCATTCGTATATTTGTATCATATCATCAAAGTGTTATCAATACAAAGCCATTTTTATATATTCATAATAACTAACAATATTAATGCTTTTTATAGCCCCTTCAAAGCGTTTATTGCTTCTGTATCGAAGATATACAAAAATATATTAATTATGCTTTTATTGGTAGCAATAAGATCTTATCCCTGGTAAATCGCGTAATTATAGTTTACATACTTATCCGCATCATCGTACAACTCGAACCTATCGAAAAAAATAATAATTACACTAGAAAGTAAAGCGTTCTACCAATCAACAAAGCTTTTCGCTACTGTTTCCTTATCTATCCCCTTCGTAAAGTCCATTCTATACCCAAAAATATAATACAAAAAGAAAAGGATTGAACAAAACATTTTTGAAAGTAGTTGATCCGTTATTCGTAACCTTATACCGCGTTGCATGCAATGTTTTGGTGCGATTAAGCATATAATAAGCGAATAACATATATCCAATCTTTTAAATCGAAAAGTTATATTAATACAAATATATTCTAAAGCTATTTTGCAAAACGGAAGGCCTATATTGTGTAAATCAACTATTATAAACATAATCCTTCAAATTGGTAATATACTCTTTGTTATTATATTAATTACTTTATTCGCTTTCGCTATACATAACCCTATACAAATGTTTACTATAATGCCTTGTAAATAGCCGTCACCTACGTTTAATCTTGTTCGTCCTGGGTATCATATCTCTGCCCTGTATAATAACAAAAACAAAACGCATATAATAATGACTTTTCGTAGAAAAGCCGCAAAAAGCCTGTATTACATATTAACAAAATGTTTGATATACAACGCTATTTTCCATACCTTTTTCATTCGTTCTACAATATACCTTTTAAACGTAAATTTACAATTGAACTATACTTCTAATTATTTTAATGTCGATTGCTTTGTATTGTTCAATATACTTATTGTGGGCTATATAATTAGTATAAAAAAGATAACCATTTCTGAAGCGTATATGTAACATCTATAAGTAAAATATATCATCTCCAACTTTTCGAATACAAAAGCAACTTTATTAATTTATCCCTATACTTCAATCTTTTGCATATCTTATGCAATCGCTATAATATTTTTTTCCAATGTATTGCTTATTCTATACAATGCAATATCATCTGTATACCCAAAGCGAAAAGCTTAGTCCTGATTCAAAAGTTTCGCTAGGTAAAATATATAAAATATTAGAGATAAAAGTAAACTTTAAAGAATATCGCATTATACCCACAATTTGTTCATATATACATTCTTTAGCCTAACCATCACTTTACAATTTTATAAAAACAATCGAATCAATTTCAAAAAAGCTATAGGCTAATCTTGATTTTGCATCCTTTTTAGTAATTACTGAAGTAGCAACACATCGAATACATTTTGAACGTTTATTATAACCAATGTAACCTTCCATTTCCTAATAAAAGTGTATTCTATATTGTATACAAATACTGTAACTAAATCCATAGCCGATCGTTTAAACAAAGCCTCGCAATGCTAAGGGCTCAGCGTACCATACATCAGCGACGTTCACGCTATCCGTCTCGCAAACTATTAATATAAGTTCGACAAATGCTAAATGGTTGAATTAGCTTTTACAGATAAATACGTTAATCAACCCATTTGGTTTATTAATAAAAAACAAATTAAAAAAATCAATAAATATATCAAAAACAAAAAATATAACAATCTTTATAGCGTTTTATTCAAAAAGGGATGGGTTTCTAATACTCAAACCAATCAACCTTATGGATCTTTATTAAAGAAGAATCTCTACAACATTACCTTTTGCATTATCGATCCGAACAAGTATACCAGCGCTTTTTCGATTTTTATGATCACTTTCACGTATATATTGACAAACTATACCCTATTGAATAATTGCAATACTATATATATTATCAACAATGTAAACCTTTTAGTAAGCGGAAAGTATATTCTTAATAATATCTCGGACTATATCGAAATAGGATCGTTAAACTTGTTAATAGTTGATCATAGCAATAGAGTAATCAAAGGAATTTTGTTGAATAAAGCGGATTTTATATTGATTAATATTGCGCTTATTTCTGGTTTTTATATTAATTTTGTATTTAAGACCTTTCTTTGTAACAAAAATGCTTGGTTTGATGGCTTTAATATTATTATTAGAATCGACGATCGGGTTAATAGTATTATCATTGTTTAATATATTAGAAAGCATAATCTTGTCTTTTTAGAATATAATATTTGTTTCAATTATTCTAATGAATCTAATTTTTTTGTAAGTATAAATATTATAATGCTTACCAAAAGCCAAAAGATCAATAAGCCTTTTCTTCGATTACACGAAACAATAAAGCCCCGAATAGAATTAAGCGATTTATAATATGAAAAATCAGAATATCTTAGCAAAAAAGCATTAGAATATTTAATTAAAATGGCTAAAGAAGTACAGATTAAAGGAATCACTCGGATGGAATATATTGATTATTTACGTATTCATACTAAACAAATTGTTTTATGTTTATTTAATAATTATTAATCATTTAAATCTTTTTATAAGGTTTAATAGGATTTATTCGATTTTCTTTGTACTTATAATAAAGCGTTATGAATGCTAGTAATTAAGGATATATACAATGAGAAGATCTTGATTATTGTATTGATTTAAAAAACGTATAATAAGGTTTTTAAAATTTTATAGAACTTTGTTGTATAGATTTATTGCAAATATAATCTTTATATTGTAATGATTAAGCAAAACAATGATATATCCGTAATAAAGATCAAAAGTAATATTGCGTTCGAAAGATGGATTTTCGAAAAGGGTATAGAATTTGAACTCTTCTTATCCTTTATACATAAGCCTAATAAAGAAGCGGAACGCGTAGAGCAAGAAATCATTATTAAACAAATTAAAATACGCATTTCAATTGGATTACCGGATAAAATATAAGTAAAGGCCGCTTTTGCCGCTATATACCTATATAACTCCTATAGAGGGCGCATAGGTTACGGAAGGGGTGCGAAATGGGGGAGATTTACTTTCAAATC
>NGKF01000006.1:2117143-2150363 GCA_002162555.1 Monilinia aucupariae
TTGGTGTAAAAGGGTGGCCCAAATGGGGGGGCGGCCCGAATGTAGGGTAGGGGACTTATTTACCAATTATCGATATGCCGGCAAATGGGCTTACTAAAAATTTTATTCGATAAAAGTTTGAATATTTTGTTAAACTAATCAATATACAAAACGTTAAGGATCGAATTATAAAGGTTATCGAATAATCGATAATTATATAGTATTCAAACAAATTAATATTATAGTACTCCTCTCATACTCCATTACTTTAATCCCCACTCTCTACTTCTATTCCAAAAGAAACTCATTTTCAAGCAACCTTTTCATTACTACCATTACTCATCTTCCTTTTCTTCTTTTTCCTTTTTATTTTTGCCGCTACGAAATAATTCTTTGAAATATACTCGCTTTCAAAGGAATTCGTTTTTAGTGTAAATATACTCTACATCAACTCCAAAGCTATTTGAGGATCGATATACTTCAAGATACTCCGAAAAGCGGCTTAGAAATGCTTTATCTTTTATAACCATATGGTTAGCGATCATAATATAAAGCAAAAAGAAAATATTATACCTTTTCGTTGTTATTAGTTTTCGCAACCAAAAAATCATTCGCTATTATATACAAATGTATTAACAAAAACCAATATATATATATAAAGCATTAATAATACCAAACTTTTTAAAAATCTGCGTTTTTATAATAAATTTTATTTCTTTGCTTAATAATTAACGATTTTATATATTATATATACGGATAGGGATTCTTTGACTTTTTAAACCAAGTTTTTTTGGTGGAGGTATAAAAAATTAGAATAAAAAGAATAACAAAAATGGAAGATATTATTCTAAACGCTTTATTATTCGATTCGTTACTATATTCAACCCCTAAAAAGTTAAAACCAAGATTCCCATCAGAATCTTATGAAATATGAATAATGTATTACTAAAGTAATTATAATATTTATTTTTCGATAAAGCAAAGAATCTTTATCCTTATCTTCATTCTAATCCTTATCCTCATCCTCATTATTACCCTCGCCAAAAAAATCGCTTTAAAAAAGACAAAAAGAAAAAAAATCAAATGAATAAAGAAAAAAAGAACAAAAAAGCAAAAGGCGATAATAGAGATAATAGAAAAAAGGAACAAGGGTATAAAAAGGATATCCTGGGAACAATTCAAAAGGATTAAAAGAAAAAAAAGAAGCAAAAGGAAAAGGAGAAACAAGAAAAAAAAGAAAAACAAAAACAAAAAAAAAAAAGAAAAAGGAGAAGCGATATAGCGATGGAAAGCGGTTAATGTTTTTCGAATATAGAAAAGGTTCTCAGCCCAGAAGTTGCAAGCACAGCAAGGCATATTAATGATATTGTTATTGTTGATATTGTTATTAATGTTATTGTTGTTATTGCTATTGTTTTTGATAGCTTAAAGAATCAAAGGATCGAGGAATCAAAGCTATTATTATATAGTTGCGCGATGGAAATCATAATAAAACAATAATACGCTATAAAACGATCAAATATAACAAATATACAATGAATGCTTTTAATTATAGTTGTTATCGCTTATAGGATCGGCGATCCAAGTATTCATGGAATTATATGGAATTATTTATTTATATAACTATTCGCAAGGAAATTGTATATACATTATTAGATTAGTTTTCGTTTGTTTGTTTACATCAACAAAGGATTACGCAAATAGCGCATAGTTGTAGATTCACTCATTTTGTTTGCTTTGTAAGCAGATCATATACATAGTATATGATCTAGAGGATGTATCACGCTGAAAGCGTAAAGCATATAAAAAGTATATGTTTACTAAACACTATGCTTTTATGTATTATTTGGATCTTTCAATAGTAGATGTATAGGTACATTAAAAAGTATACGTACGCTAAAATGCTCGAGCACACTAAAAGTATATATACGTAAAAGTGCATAAGTATATTAACCGCTTTCGATCTGTCGGCGCTAGGAGCATTGAAGTATCAATCGAGCTTAGCATATTGACTAATTGAATTTGTAATTACTATTATACGATTATATTATGATTTGTAGTATTGTAGATCCTTATGATTACAAAGCTATACAATAATCACGTGTGATCACATATAATCATATATATATAGTATATAAGGAACAAATGAATCCTGGATTTAAAGAGACAAACAACAAAACAATCATTGTTTTATACCTATACCTTTATTCTCTTCTGATATCACTTCATTATATATTCGTAGCTATTCTCCGTGATACATAGATATCTCGAAGATCTTTTAGGGGATAGAAGGTTGTTTTGTAAAAGCTTTTTCTACTTTTTCCTTACAAAACATCTATTATTGTATCATGCGATAGTATGATATAAGTTACGGTAGTGGGAATCGAGAGACAATACAAACGTATGGTTTAATAGTGTAAATAATAGGAACTAGATTCATATAATAGAGAAAAGCTTGATTGACTTGACTTTAAACTCTAATAGCTAGAGGTCTCTATATAAACGTGATATGAGGTAGTAATAGTACTTCGGTAGAAGTATTACCTCGGTAAAGGATACGTAGTCTTTATTATAGTAAGGCTAGTATACTTAAATACGGATAAGAAAAAGAAGTAAGGAATATGCTAGAAGTATAGGAATAATATTAAGGATAGCTATATCCTGTGATACACTCTTTAAAGCAATAACAACGTTATTGATCTGCAATATAACAAAAAAAATATATAAACAATAGAGTTGCATTGTATAAATTAACGATATAGATGTTTATTATTATACATACGCATTACTAATAGCAATACGCATAATCTCGGCTAGTAACAATTTAATAACGTCAACGACGAAGAGAGCAAAGAAATCGTTGTTTAATCATCAAATTAAATCGTTTTTCGATGGTAACTATTGTTTAAATAATAAACGATATCGTTTATAAAACGTAGTATATTGTAGGTTTAAAACAATAAATATCCGCGCTTTAAACTTGAAACTATATAATCTTTTTAATATAACCAAATATAGCCTTTCTATGCAATTTAATAATGTATTCTTAGTATTTATTCTATCTTAGTTATATGAATAATCTTCGCAATATATACTCTTCTTTTATTCGTTGATTGATCTCTTTTTTAAAGGGTTTTAGATTGTATAGATATTCTTTTTATAAAATGTTTCTATTTTTTAATTCGATTTTGAAGGGGAAAAATATATTAACGAATGGGATGGATTCATTGTTTATCTTCATCAACTATTCGGCAGTAGTCCTATCTTTTTTCTCCTTTAGTATCCAAGAAGAGAAAAAGGAAGAAAAAGAGAGAAAAGAAGAAAAAGAAGATAAAAGCTTTTCATTTTTAGAAGTAACGCTAATTCGAGGGAAACTATTAATTAAAGATGAGGATAATGGTTATATATATTATTACCTTTAATATAACTTTTATTTAATGTTTTTTAAAACCCCTCTCCTAAACGCCTTCGTTAGAGTATTATTATTAATGGCCTTTTTTTCGTTAGTAGCTATAACTGGTTCTGCAAAACGTAGTACGCGTAAACGTAAGGTGAGTATTTCTGAATTTGCTAATTGCCTGGTATAATACTAATGTGATTTTAGCGTTCGGTTAGATTTGGAGTAAAGGAGGAGAAAATGAATCTGGATAACCCTACAAATCTTTTTAATAATAACTATTAAGATCGTTCATTCTCTTTTTAGAATATTAGTTTTGGTAAAAGTGAGGAGTTTATAGAAAGTAAAGCGGAAAGGGTTGTGGGTTCTAATACTTGTAGTATTAAGAAAAGGAAAATAAAAATAATTGTGGAGATAAAGAGGAAAGGAAAAGGGAAAGGAAAAGGAAAGGGAGTAAAAGGAAAGGTATTTAAGTGTAGAAAGTTAAGGATGAGGGGAAGGAGGAATGTTGTGCTTTGTATTCAATGTATAAGATCGTTGATTGTAGGGTAAAGCGATGGCGTATATTATCGCAATATTAATTTAATCGGTGTGAAGTGTTATGGATACTATAATTACTTTTGTACTAAACTTCCTAGTTATTTTTATGTGGTAATAATCGATTTTCTTAAGGTTAAGATTGAGGGAAAGATAAAATTAATAAATAGTTTTATTTTTTATGTTAAAAATATAAAAATAATAATCAAATGAAATATAGAAGTTTAAATTGTTTAGGATAATATTGAAGATAATGTTGTTCTACTATAAAAAAAAATTAAAAAAGGAGAAAGGGTTGGAAAAAAAGCAGGAGAAAAAGGAAGAGGTAATTGTAAAAAAAGAGGAGAAGGGAGAGGAGTTATGCTTAAAGGGTTTGAAAAATGCGAGCAATGCGAGTTTTATTGTAGCAGGTCGTTTTGTAAATGCTCTTATAAATTTTATCTTCGAGAATGATAATAGTAATGATAATAACCAGAAGGTGTAGGATTTGGCCTAGACTATTGCTATTAGATGAAAAGCCAAAAAAAGTAGTAGGTGGTAGAAGAGGATATTATTGTAGGATATATAATGTTGAAGTATAAGATTTAATTGATTTTTGTAATGCGTAACTTAGTATCTTATAAATTAATTAACGATATAAATCTTTCGAATAGTTAATAATCCAAATTCTTTATTAATCCATTTGCAAATATATTTTTAATCGCTAAATAGGATATTAAAAACCTTTGATTTATGTATTCCTAATAAAGCTATATATTTTGAATATCAATGTAACGCAACTTTGTAGTAATACGTTTGTTTTCTTTAATAATAAAACAAATAGTTTGGGTATTATTATAATAAATAGTAATAGATTCCCGCATCATTAAATTAACCTTTTTCAAAAGTTTAAGAATAGTTATAGTCTTTTTAATAGTACATTTAATATCCAAAAGCTTTATTTTTGTAGTAGATATAATAACAATAGTTTAGCGAAAAGCCTTTCAAATAATAGGGCTTTTAAATAAAAATATAATATATCTTTGTAAAGATTGTCTAGAATTAGGATCATTCGTAAAAGAAATATCGGAGTAGAATAAAAGTTGAAATAATAGATCTCCGCTGTATTTATAGTTTAAATACTTTATATTATATAAGTATTGTAAACAATGATTTATAGTTTTTATATATTTCTTCGACGGATTAATTAAATAATGATTTAGTTGAAAGGTTATAAAAGTAACATTTAATCGAATAGTAATAGTTATATAAAGTATAAAATTAATTTTTTCCTAATAAACCTTTATAAATGAGAGAATTGCGATTTTTTTATATTTAGTAAATATTATAATGGATAAAGGGGTAATAGCGTTGTTATTAGTAAAGCCAAATTTTTTAACTATTTTGGATATATAGGTATTATAAGTTAATCAAAGCTTGTGTAGCTTTCGATTCTTTATAATTCGAATTCTCAAAAATCACGAAGTATTATTCAAATCGCGTAGTTTGTATTTCTTTTTGATTTTTTCGATAATTTTGTTGATTGTTTTGGTATGTTTTCTGTAGTAAATAATTTGAATATTATTTACAAAGAAGAGTATTGAAATATATTTGTTATAAATCATGTAAATACACGGCTTCTTTTTGCATTGTACTATACTAAGAGATATAAGGGTAATAATAAATTCCTTATATTACAAAGCAAATGAATCCTGGAGATTATATAAAGCTTGATCAATAATAATATGCTTATCAAGTACTTTATATCTATCCGGAAGTAAACATATTATAGGAACACTATTAGAGTTTCTTATAATATTAACAAAAACGTTAATAATATCAAATTGTTTGGTTTTCAAATTGTATTTAGTAATTATAGCTATTATAATACAGAACGATTTAGCGGCGAGAGTTGCGATGTAGATAGATTCGATTATGCTTTTGTCTTGGAGATCTTCTCGAATTACTAAATGTAAACGATATCGATTTATATACTTTTTAGAATCGTTTTTGTAGTCGAAAATCTATTGAAAAGGAATCGAACGAGTATTGCTCGACTTTACTTCGATTTCCCTTTAGGTTTGTTTGTCTTTAAAGTTTTTAATCTTTTTATTGCAATTCTTTTTGAATTAAAATCCAAAAATATATTTGTTTAGTTGATTATAAAAGCGAGGAAGTAGTAGTGCAGCAAATTTAAGCATTTTTGGGAGAACATTTGAAGGTTTTGAAGGCAAAAAAGGGGTTAACTTGAAATTGATTGCAAAAGCAATAATATTATAAAGTATAATAAACTTATTCTTTTCCTCCGAATCATCTAAATCATTTTGATCTAGTTAAAAAGTATTATAGAATTTGTTCAAAAAATTATTACTTTGAATTAACCCTAGAGATTATGCAATAATAATTTCAATAAATATATTAATCGATTTATTTCTGGTATTTTATTGATATAGATATTAAAAGCGTTGTATAGGACATAATCGATTAATAGGTTGATTAAAACGATTAAATTAATAATTAGAAAATAATTGGAATTTATTTGGATTAAGATTAGTTTTAAGTATTTCTATTTGAACTATTCGAGCTTGCTTAAAAGGATGATAAAGATCAAGAACTAGAGTATATTAATTTTGATATTTCTTTATCGTATATATTTTTGATGAAGATCGAAGAAGTGTAATTGATTCTTCGATTTTATAAAGCGTAAGGATTTCTATTGATTCAACAAAAAACAATCTATATTGAGAATCTGCTTCGTTCTTTATTTAACTTGGAATATTAAATGCTTTACTAGCAATTATTAGATTTTTATTCTAGGAATTATAAATTTGATTTTGAATTTGAATTAATGCTTCAATGATTTTGTAGTTTATTTTATTGCTTTGAGTAATCAAAAATACAATGGGAAAGTATAAAGATTTGCGATTGATAGGATTAACTTGATTATTACTTAATACATCTTTAGTTGTTAGTGTTAAACAATTTAATTGTACTTTAATATTAGGTTTTACCCCCTCCATAGATTTTAAAGTTTATAAAGTTAATGGAAAAGATTCCTTTAAATTGCTGTGGTTTTTATTACTAAATAAAGAAGCCGGCCCGAGAAATATTAATGTTTTAATACCCTCTAAATCCACCCTTAAGGTTAATATTTCAATGAAAGTTTTTAAAATGCGTATAGTTTTAAAAACATCTTTATTTTTTTTGTTTATAATTGAAATTAAATCATTTGATTTGTAGTTGAATATAGCTTCATCAATATTCGTTTCCTTAAAAATATTAAGCTTTTTGATAAGATTTTTAAAATCAAAATCGGATATAATATTAGTAATACTGTAAGCTTTGTTTATTTTATAAATATAATATTCGTTGAAAATGATGTTCCGAGTAATAATAACTTTGTTAAGCTTCGGAATTCAAATCTTATAGATATATATTTTAAGCATATATTTAACCAAATATTTAATATAAGCTCTCGGATTAGTTTTATACCATTTACTTTTTATACTTGCTTTTTTATCTTTATTCAATAGATATATAGGATAACTATAGCGATATATATCGCTTTAATCAAGTTTCAAATCATCCATAGTAAACCTAACAAAGTTAGGATTGTATTGTTGGAAATATTGATAAAACTAGGAATCAAAAACTTCGTTTGAACATTTAAAGTCCTTGCTTTTCAAAGGATTTATATTGTAAAAGTAAATAGTGGTTTGTATTGCTTCCATCTATATCTTATCAAGTAATCTTGAAAAAGTCTTTATTTTGATTTGTTTTGTTATAATTTTTTGATCTACATATTTAGCGCCGCCGTTAAGTTCGTATATATAAAAGGATGAAAGTTCAAGTTCAAAGTTTTCTTTGGCGATTCAATTCTCGAAAATGATGTTGCTTTTAATACCAATAATCGATATATCGTTATTTTGCTTTATAACAACAATATTGAATTTATATTTGCGATAAACCCACGCTACAAAGTTTTGTAGTATTTCGAAAACTTTGGTATATATTTTTTAATTTAAAGTGAAAAAGAATATTTTACCATTAAATATATCCTTGATAATTAGTAGTTAAAAAGCGTTAGTATATTTACAAAAAAAATTAAAAAAATCCTATTGGATTTTGTAAAAAGGTTTTGAGGAAAAAGAATTATTAGGTTTGTATAAAACGATTTGTTTTGTATACGTGATAATATAATCAACGCAATCGATCCTAGCAATTCTTTTAATTCTAACTTCTCTAGTTATATGGATTAGATACTCTAAAGCTTCTTTATTTAAATGTTCTACTCTTTTATATTAAAGCTTACTAAAATCTTCTTTTGGGATAAGTTGATTATATAAGCGTCGATACGATTGGTTGATTTAACGAGAAGCAATCGGATAAACCATTATGGCGCGATTTATAGGAATAAAAAAAGAATTAAAAGAATAAAAAAAAGAAATAGATTTATATTTAATAATAACTAGTTTATACTTTTGAACGTAATTGGCTAATATACGATTGTTCTTTATAAGCCCAATCCTTAATATATTATCGCTATTATAAAACTACGCTTTCTTTTCCTTTATAAAAGATTTTGAAATAAGATTGGTATAAAACCCTAGTATAAAAACTATATTGTTGAATACTAAGTCCCTAATATTAAAATCGAACTTGTTGTATAAAAAGTTCTTGAATATGCAAATACTTTTATTAAAAATAGGAAAAGAAATAGTTATAGATTTAATAAAATTATCAGCATTTGCTGATCGATATACATCTTTGTTTAAAAGTTTAATATTATTAACTAAGTGTAAAGTATTATAATTGTTAAAAAGAATATTTTAGGAAAGATAATAAAAAAAAGTTAATGAAGCGAAAAAGTATATACTATTAGTATCTTCAGATTTTACCAATACAATATTAATAGTAACTGCAAAAAGAGAAAAAAGTTTCGATTTATTTTTTTTATTAATAGCACTAAGGTTATTAATAGTATTCAACCAATTTTTTTTCTTCAATACTTCGTATAAGTTCTTTCATTTTGGGTTTTTTAAACGTGTTTTAATATTTTAAATCTCGGTATTATTTAGTGTGATTTTGTATTAAACGTTACTTCTAGATGTAAAAGCTTATTACAAATAATAGTATACATTAACAGTGTATTAATGTCTATAAGGATCAATGTATTTGCAATAAAGGCATTTGGACTTATTGTTATTATTGAAAGATTTGTTATTAAAACGAAAAACTTTATTGAAAGAAAAGGTATTGAAAAAGAAAAGATTGGATAAGAAAGAATTAAATGAAATTGAATAATTTAAAGATGTAATATAAGCTTCTTTGGAAAATGCTTTCTCGGCGTTTTATATTAACAAAAGAAAATCTCGCTCAATTTGTTTAAGGGTAAAAAGCTTTTTGTCGATATGAGAAAGAGTAATAATAGTTTTTCATTGTATATTTTTAGTTTAATAAGGATCGAACTTTTTGATTGCGATAAAAAACTTTTTAATAGTTAATAATCCTTTGATATTAGAGATATCGTAGATTATCGCTTTTTGATAGGTAATCCATTATTTCTAAGCTTATTTAATATTATTAGTTCAAACAACGATAATAGATACAAATATACCAAAATAATCCTTTTGAACTTTTGTAATAGTTTGATCATTGGTAAGGCATAAACGTGATTTGAAGTAGCTTATTATTTATTGAAGTATACAACTATCCTTCGCGTTTATTTGAAGATTCATTAAGTAAACAAAATTAATTATTATAGTTATTCAAATATATATATCCCAATACTTTTTGTATTTCAAGTTATATTCCTCTTTATGATTGCGATAATCGGCTTTTCGAATTGTATACTCTTCTAAAGCATTTTTTGAAGTCAAATAGTTAGAATGTTTAGATCGAATTAAGGAAAAAGCTTTTGATTCTAAAGCTTTTTCTATAACAATGTTTACGGTAAGCCTTGTAATAATAGATTTATATTTAGCGATATCTTTTACAAATTTCGCAGTATATTCGCGATTTAATTGATTAGTCATTGTTTTAAAGGTAAAAGGAAAAAGTTTCGGGATAGTTAATTAATCGATAGATTTGTGGTTAAGTGAAAACTTAATATTAGAATTGAAAGTACCCCAAAAATTGTATAAAACATAAAGACTTTGTAATCCGATATACCATTCTGGTCAATCATTGTTAGTATTAAATTTGATAGGAACAAACGTTATAGTGAAAATGGTAAAGTTTGGATAAAAACTGGTGGTAGAATTTGAAAGTGTTAAAGAAATAAAAAGAGTATAAAAATCGTAAAAATATCAATTAAAGCGATAGCAAGATATTGGCAATATTAAAAGTTAACCGGGCTCATAACTATTATACAATAGTATAATATAAGTCACGGTAGTAGAAATCGAGAGATAATATAAACGTATGGTTTAATAGTGTAGGTAATGGGAATTAGATTTATATGATAAAGAAAAACTTGATTGATTTGATTTCAAACTTTAATAACTAAAAGTCTCTATATAAACGTAATATAAAGCAATAATAGTGCTTTGGTAGAAGTATTACCTCGGTAAAGGATACGTAGCTTTTACTGTGGTGGGGCTAGTATACCCAAATACGGATAAGAAAGAGGAGTAAGGAATGTGCTAGAAGTACAGGAATAACACTAGGGATAGCCATATCCCGTGATATATTGTATATATCATAAGCAAATCGCATGATCAACGTAGTTATAGCTATAGATAGATCAAATCGATTATGAATTACTACTACTATATCTTTAATTATTAGCATTTATAATGCTTTATTATAAATATAAAAAAAATCGAACAAATCCCATTAAACCTTATAAAAAAGTTTAAATGATTAATAATCACTCAATAAGCGTAAAACAATCTATTTAATATAAATATATAAATAATCGATATATTCTATTTGAATAATTCCTTTAATTCGTACTTTTTTAACTATCCTAATCAAATATTCTAATGCTTCTTTATCGAAATGTTTTAATCTTTTATATTATAAATCGTTTAATTCTATTCGAGGCTTTATCGTTTTGTATAATCAAAAAAAAAGCCTATTGATTCTTTGATTTTTGGTAAATACTATAATATTTATGTTTATAGGAAAATTAGATTTATTAGAATAATTGAAATAAACGTTATATTCTAAAAAGATAAGATTGTGTTTTTTAATGTATTAAACAATGATAATATTGTTAACCCGATCGCTAATCCTAATAATAGCATCAAAGTTATCAAATCAAACATGCTTATTACAAAAAAAAGTTTCGAATATAAGATTAATATAAAAATCAAGAATAAGCCTAACATTGATTAATATAAAATCTATTTTATTTAACAAAATTCCTTTGATTACTTTATTACCATAACTAATCATTAGCAAGTTTAATAATCTTGTTTCGATATAATTCAAAATGTTATTAAAAACATACTTTCCGTTTATCAAAAAGTTTGTATCGTTAATAATATATATAGCATTGCAATGTAAGACTACAGAATGGCTCCGACCATTCGGACCTAACACCCTCATGTGACTTCGCCTTTTATAAGGAGTATTTATACTCTTCTCACTTTATATCTTAGATTATTATATTATGTTTTGTTTACTAAGTTTTATTTTTTTTACTATCCTTTTTTTTGATTATATATATGTTTATTATAATCTAAATTGTCCATCCTGATTATCCTTCCCTCCATCGTTGTCTATGACCGTCCTAATTAACCCTAGCCTCTACTCCCCTCTTATTGTATTACTCTCTCCCAGAAGACCATTCTTTTTGTTGTTTTTGTTGTTGTTTCCACCCCTCACCTTCTTCCCTTTTACAGCAATTGTTCAATAGAATGCAATTTGCTAACATATATATAAAAGTAATTATAGAAGTTAAAAAAGCATTAATACATTTGTTCGAATCGATAATGCAAAAAGCAATATTATAAAGATTCTTTTTTGATAAAGATTTATAAGGTTGATTAATTTGAATATTAAAGAACTATTCCTTTTTGAATAAAACGTTACAAAAATTGTTATATTTCTTGTTTTTAATATATTTATTGATTTTTTTAATTTATTTTTTATTAATAGTTCGAATAGACTAATCAATGCATTTATTAGTAAAGATTAATTCAATTATTCAGTATTTATTAAATTTATAACAATGGTTTAAATCGACTATTTGATTTTCTCTATAAAGATAATGTTAAATAGTATTATTGCTTCTTGATTATCTTTTAGATCCGAATAATTATTGTAATCCTGGTTTTGAAGTAGCGAAGGATTTTTTTGCAAAGAATTACAAACCATTTAATCGATATAATCAATAAAAAGATTATCGTATTATTTTAGAGTAATAATATAGTATTCTTTTTTGTTTTCAATGTTTAAAATAATTAGTTGTTATTTCAACCAATTTAAAACTAGTTTGTTAAATACTTTTAGAAATTGTTTATATCCACAAATTTCTTTGATTTCCAAAAAGTTGTAGATTAATACTCGGATATAAAATGATTCTTATTCTTTATATTATTTCATTGAATCGATTTGTTCATTATATACATTGTTAAAGTGATCGATATATTTGGTTTGAATAGTTCTTAGAATTATTGAATTTGTAAAAGCAATCTTTATACGTAGCTGAAAAATGATTTGTTTTAGGGTTCAATTTTGCATAGCTTTTTGAAAGATTTTCAAAATGTAGGAAAAGTTGATTGTAAATATGATTCAATCGAACATATAGCGGAAGTTACTATGATTTTGATTATATTTATTCTTTTAAATTCTATAAATCTTTTTCATAAACAAAAAGTTCTTTGTAAAATCTTTAAATGTAGTAGAAATAGAATCAATAAAGAGTTTAGGTTTAAGTATTCCATTTATTTCGATATCTATAACGTATCGATTATAGGCTTCAAGATTTATAGTATGTTTATTATAGCGTTTACGATTCTTTTTAAAAATTATAATATTCATGAAAAAGGCTTGAGATGGATTAGCGCTTAACTAATCACGGAATTGGTAATTGGGAAAGTTTGGGGTATCCGGATCGATATTGTTCTAGATATGCTTAAAGCAATTAACGTTTTTAAATAATAAATACTAAAAGAACCAATCCGTTTGATTGTTGAAAATGATCTTTAATATAATAAAAAAGATGATTATTAAAAGATAGGAATATAATAAAAGATGATTAAAGATCAAAAAAAAAAGAAATTGTATAATATCAATATTCGAATTGTAGTTGTTGCAAAGATTTCGAATACAAACCAGGCTCATAATTATTACAAAGGATAACTACGAATATATAATGAAATGATATCAAAAAGGAATAAAAGTATAGATATAAAACAATGATTGTATTGTTGTTTGTTCTTTTAAATACAGGATTTATTTATTCTTTATATATTATATACATATAATTATATATGATTATATAGAATTATATATAATCATTATATAACTTTATAATTATAAGGATCTATAATATTATGAGTTATAAGATTATAGTATAATAGTAATTACAAATCTGAATTCTTTTAATAAAGATTGAATCGTATAAAGCAAATCTAATTTAGTATATTTACTCAATTAATCGATATACTAAGCTAGGTTAATGTTTCGATGCTTCTAATATTGGCAAATCAAAAGCGATTAATATGCTCGTATACTTTTGCATACGTATACTTTAATATGCTCAAGCACTTTAATGTATGTATGTTTTAATGTACTCAAGCACTTTAGCGAACGTATGCTTTTAGAGTGCTTGTACACCTTAGCGTACTCGTGCACCTACTACCGGAAGAAACACGTGCTTCTTACGTGCATTACGCTCTCAGCGTGACAATTTGTTTATAGAAACAATCTTTGTAGCAAAATTATTAATACTATACTAATTCGAATAATTAAGAAATTGATTATTAATCTGAATATTTAAAAAATGAAATCGCTTAACAGCATTCTTGTAAAGAATATAGATAATAAATTTATCGAAGGATTTATACAAAAAAAGCTTGAGACTATATACACTTCTAATTAAAATTATAAATGTTTAAGGTTTTCGATTTTGAAAGTAATTAAAGTAATTGAAAAAGATTAGAAGGGTTAAAAAAGTTAGATAACAAAATTTTTACTATTTATTTTAATTCATAATAATAAATATAGCATATTGTTAAACCACGATATAGTTATAGAAGTTGACGAATCCCCGCCGGTTTCGAATAAATCAAGATTCCTATTAAAAGTATTTATAACAAAAGATAAAAGCTTATTCGAGGTAATCAATTTATAAAAAACTTGTGTAAACTTTGATTATAAAGAATCAACAACTCCATTAAGATTATTATCAACATTGAATAGTAATCTAAAGGATAATAAATTGAATAATTACTCAATTCTTGATAACAAAGAGAAAGATATACTATTACCTTTTATAAAAAGGAATATATTTAAGAAATTCTTTTTGTTATTTAAGTTTAACAAAGCTATTAAATAGTTATATACTTTATAAATAAAGATTTCTAGGTATAATATCAATATCAAAAAGTACAACAAATTCGATGCGTTTAACAATATTAATATGATCTTTAATCATACAAAGCATCAAATAATAAATTGTATTAAATATTTTAATTATTTGCATCAATAAGCAAATGGTTATTACAATATCGATATTTTTATTAGTACCGTAATTGTTTAATTATACAGATTCAAAAATAAACTTCAACAATTAAATAATTTCTATAACATTTTTTGGTTTAATAAAAAAAAGATAAATTAAATAAACAAAATAATAAGTTCATTATTATATATAATATAATAACTATTGCAATAAAATGTAAACCGATAATTATACCTTTGATTTAATTTAAGATTACGAATCTTCCGCGAATATTAAAATCAACAGTATTATCATTATTAAAGTTCTTTTATAATTTTAGAACTTATATATTTAAATATTGATTTAAAATGAATTATAATCGCAAAATTAAAGTATTATAAGATTACAGTATTTAGCAAAAAATTGAAACAATATCGATTAAATCAAAGACTATTCCATTTAAATAGATATTTATTTACAAAAATAATCAAAACGACTATATCGATTACTATAGATCATAATTAATGGTTAAAAAAGATCTTCAAAATATAACAATAATTAAATCAATCTACATTATCATACTCACTACATAATCGTTCTGTATAATAATGGCGATAATAACAAAGAATAATTTCGAAACAAAACAATACAACATTATAAATGCCTTTATTAATATATTTCGAAATTCTATCAGAAATCTAATAATATGCTATATATCAAATGGATATAAAATACTTAATAAATTCATTACTTTCGATTATATATTATATAATTTAAAAAACTCTTTAGTATTATAGTATAAAGAATTTATAAGTATATTTATTAGCTTTAAGATAGTAAAATGCAAAAAAAAGTTTTGCATTTTTATATCCTTTAATTATCATATATTTATTTTGTTCTTTATAAACGATATTTAAATGATCTATTATAAAAGATATAAATATCAAAAAAATCAAATAATAAACAAAATTAAAGCGAAATATAAACTTAAAGATTTTAACGATATTTAATAGTTTCTAAAGATTCGAATCATTAAAAATCAATGTTACGAGATATGACTATCCCTGGTGTTATTTCTGTACTTCTAGTACATTCCTTACTCTTCTTATTTATCTGTATTTGAGTATACTAGCTTCATTACAATAGAGGCTACGTATCCTTTATTGAGGTAATACTTTTATTGAAGCATTATTATTACTTTATATTATACTTATATATAAACCTTTAACTATTAAAGTTTGAGGTTAAATTAATTAAGCTTTTTTTATTATATAAATCTAGTTCCTATTGTTTATACTATTAAACTATACTTTTGTATTGTTTTTCGATTCCTATTATCGTGATTTATATTATACTATTGTATAATAGTTATAAGCCCGGTTAACTTTTAATATTATCAATATTTATTATCGCTTTAATTTATATTTTTACAATTTTTATACTTTTTTTATCACTTTAACACTTTCAAATTCTATTATCAATTTTTATACAAATTTTACTATTTTCATTATAGCGTTTGTTTCCGTTAAACTTAATATTAACGATAATTAGCCAAAGTGATATATCGAATTACAAAGTTTTTATGCTTTATACAACTTTTGAAGTACTTTTAATTTTAATATTAAGTTTTCATTTAATTACAAATTTATCGATTAATTAATTATTTCGAAATCTTTTCTTTTTATCTTTAAAACGGTAGTTAATCAATTAAATCGCGAATATATTGCGAAATTCGTAAAAAATATTATCGAATACAAGTTTGCTATTGTAAAGCTTATCGTAAATATTGCTATAGAAAAAACCTTAAAATCAAAAGCTTTTTCTTTGATTCGATTCGCATACTTTAGCTATTTAACTTCGAAAAATGCTTTGAAAAAGTATACAATTTGGAAAACCAATTACTATAATCATTGAGAGGAATATAATTCGAAATATAAAAAATATTGAGATATATATATTTGAATAACTATAACAATTAACTTTGTTTATCTAATAAACCTTCAAATAAATATAAAAGATAATCATACATTTCGATAAATAATAAACTACTTCAAATTATATCTTTGCTCTACAAACGACCAAATCATTATAAAAGTTCAAAAAGATTATTTTGATATATTTGCATTTGTTATCGTTGCTTGAACTAATAGTATTAAATAAGCTCAAAAGTAATAGATTGCTTATCAAAAAACGATAATCTACAATATTCTTGATATTAAAGGATTATTAACTATTAAAAAATTCTTTATTTTAATCAAAAAGTTCGATTTTTATTAGATTGAAGGTATACAATAAAGAATTGTTATTATTCTTTTTTATATCAACAAAAAACCTTTTATTTTTAAATAAGTTGAATAAGATTTTCTTTTGTTAATATAAAACGTTGAAAAAGTATCTTTCAAAAAAGCTTATATTATATCTTTAATTTATTCGATTTCATTTAATCCTTTTTTATTCAATCCTTTTTTATTCAATACCTTTTTTTTAATAAAGCTTTTTGTTCTAATAATAAGTTTTTCAATAATAATAAATTCAAATATTTTGTTACAAATATATTGATCCTTACAAATACCGATACATTATTGATATATATTATTGTTTGCAATAAGTTTTTACATTTAGAAGTAATATTTAATACAAAATTACGCTAAATAATACCAAAGTTTAAAATATCAAAGTATATTTAAAGAATCCAAAATAGAAGAACTTATATAAAATATGAAAAAAAAAGTTGATTAAATGCTATTAATAGCTTTAATACTATTAATAAGGAAAATAAATCGAAACTTCTCCTTTTTTTTGCAATTACTATTAGTATTGCATTAATAAAATCTAAAGATTTCATTGATATATACTTTTTCGTTTTCTTAATTTCTTTTTATTATCTTTTTTAAAGTATTCTTTTTGATAATTATAATATTTTATATTTGATTAATAATATCAAACTTTTAAATAAGGATATATATCGATTAGCAAATATCAACGATTTTATTAAATTTACAACTATTTTCTTTTCTATTCTTAGTAAAAGTATTTGTATATTCAAAAACTTTTTATACAATAAGTTCGATTTTAATACTAAGGATTTGGCATTCAACAATATAGCTTTTGTATTAAGCTTTTATATTAATCTAATTTCAAAATCTTTTATAAAAGGAAAAAAAGATATGGTTTTGTAATGATGATAATATATTAAAGATTGAGCTTGTAAAGAACAATTGTATATTGGCCAATTGCGTTTGAAAGTATAAACTAATTATTATTAAATACAAACCTGTTTTATTTCTTTATTTTTCTAACCTTTTCTTTGTTTTTGTAAATCGCGTTATAATAATATATTCGATTGTCTTTTATCAAATCAATCAATTGTATCAACGTTTATATAATCAATTTATCCCAAAAAAAGATTCTAGTAAACTTTGGTATAAAAAAGTAGAATATCTAAACAAAAAAGCTTTAAAGTATTTAATCTATATAACTAAAAAATTAAAATTAAAGGAATTGCTAAAATCAATTGTATTGATTGTACTATTATATATATAAAGCAAATCGTTTTATATAAATTTAATAATTCTTTTTCTTTAAAACCTTTCTACAAAATTCAATAGAATCTTTTTGTTTTTCTTTGTAGATATATTAGCGTTTTTTGGTTATTAATTATAAAAGATATATTTAGTAATAAAATATTCTTTTTTATTTTAAATCAAAAATCATATATCGAAGTTTTCAAAATGCTATAGAACTTTATAGTATAAGTTTATTGCAAATATGGATTCAATATTATCATTATAAAATAAAACAATGATATATCGATTATTAATATTAAAAGCATCATCATTTTCGAAAATTGAATTGTTAAAAAGGATTTTGAATTTGAACTTTTACCTTTATATATATACAAACTTAACGATAGTATTGAATATATAAATCAAGAAATTATAATAAAACAAATCAAAATAAAGACTTTTTGAAAATTATTCAATAAAATATAAATGAAAGCAATGCAAACCGCTATTTATTTTTATAATATAAGTTTTTTGAAAAGCAAAAGCTTCAAATATTTAAACAAAGTTCTTGATTCTTGATTTCGTTAATATTTCCAACAATATAATTCTAACTTTGCTAAATCTGTTACAAATGATTTGAAACTTAATTAAAGCGATATATATCGCTACAATTGTTATATATACTTATTGAATAAAGATAAAAAAACCGATATAAAAAATAAATAGTATAAAACTAATCCAAAAGTTTATATTAAATATTTGATTGAATATATATCTGAAACATATATTTACAGGATCTGGATTCCGAAGCTTGATAAAATTATTATTATTCGGAATATCATTTTCGATGAACGTTATACTTATAGAATAGATAAAATTTACAGCAATACAAATGTTATACTCGATTTCGATTTCAAGAATCTTATCAAAAAGTTTAATATTTTTAAAGAAACGAATGCTAATAAAGCTATATTCAATTACAAATCAAATAATTCAATTTTAATTACAAACAAAAAGAATATATACATTCTTAAAGCTATATATACTTTAGAAATTTTTATCGAAATATTAATCTTGAAAATAGATTTAGAAGGTATTAAAACATCGATATTTTTCAAGCCAGCTTTTTTATTTAATAGTAGAAACTATAGCAATTTAAAGAAATCTTTTCCATCAACTTTATAGATTTTAAAACCTATAAAAAAAGTAGAATTTAATATTGAAATACAATCAAACTATTTGATACTAGTAATTGAAGATATATTAAATGTCACGCTTCCGCTGCCCGATTGATATGGCAGACGTTCCGGTGCACGTGTACGACATCACGGCTTATATGCTCAATTAGCGAACATATGCCATATATATATCCTACTTATATAGTTTATATATATATAACAATCTCTTTTTCGTAGTATAGTTAAATAATAATAAATTCTAAGAACTTTATTAACTTTATTCTAAATAGCTTTTTTACGATATAAGTATTATATTATTTATTACTCAAATATTAAATCGTTTTAACTATTTGATAGTTGTTTAAAAGAATATCTTTTTCGATAATACTTTTTTAAGAACGCTTTTAAACAACGAAATCGTTTACCCATAAGAAAAAGATCAATACTAAACTTAGTCTAACAGCGATATACTCTTTATTACTTTTGGAAATCCTTTTGCCTTTTTTTTTTTTTCGATATGCTCCGTTCTCCTTCTAGCAAATTCAATGTTAATGCTATTACGTTTTCTAACCAGGATATTGTATTAGCAAGCTTTGCATTTATATTATTAGTTTTCTATTCTACTTTTGGGCTTACTTTTAATATAACTATTCGAAATTAAAATCAAGGAAAAGATAAAGAGATGAAACAAAAAACAATATCTCCTTTACGATCTATTTTCAATCCAAAAAGTACTTTTTGCGATTCTACTTTACATATCCCCGATTTTCAGGATTGCGAAAGCGAATACGTTATACGAAAGATTCTCTTTATTTAAGCCATGGAAATTGACCGGCTATGCGATAAAGTTGTATGTAGTATTACTTCTATTATTTCTTTTTCCAATCCCCTTCTCCTCAAAACAATTCTTTTTTTTATTGAAATTGATTAATATTCTATTACAAAAAAACGATGTTAATTTTATAGAAATTATAAAAAAACTTCGAGAAGATTACAAATTAACAACCCCAATAGCTTTGCTTTTAGTTTTTCGTTTTCCGAATTTAGTAATAATTGTTATACTAAAAATGGTTAATTCTTTATCTATAGGTATAGCTTTTCAAACCTTTTATATTTTCTTTACTTTATTCGTTTGTATTACTTCAAAGTAACTAATTTTATCAAAAAGCTAAGCAATGGTATGGAACTTTAAGCAAGTTTATAAAGTATGTTTATTCTTGAACGTTTCGATTTATATGCTAATACTTTCGATTCAAAGACAGCTCAATGTGCCTACATTATGGACTAGACAAAATTAAAAGCCCAAAAGCATTTTTATATATTGTATACGCAAATTCCTTGTTTTACTGATGCAGAACTAGTATATCAATTAACCGCAATTTATAGCAATCTTGCAAAGATTGAGCGTACTTATATTTAATACAATTATTGGAAAATGCTTAACGGTTCTTCCATCCAATATAATCACTTTTTGGAATAGTATAGGATTTTCAAACTTTTGGTAATTTAAACTAAGATTATTGATGATATTTAATTGTTCAAAAATCTCGAAAACAAGATTTTTGATTATTTAGTTTGAACTATAGCTTTCTACAAGGATAATTGTTTCACTACAGAAAAGCTAACCAACAAACTGATTAAGATTGATAAGAATAAAGTTTTTATATAAGAAAGAAATAGATATTACGTTTTTCGAGAGTTTGCTTTTGTTAAAAGGCCATTCACTACAATATCGGTCCACTTTTTTCAAACAAATCGAAATGCTAACTATCCTGGTATTGGTGCAGTTCAATATACTCAGTCCAAATTGTCCTACCCGTTATATAACACTTTAGCAAGATATATTAGAACTTTTAAAAATCCAATCCCCGAAGTTTTTATCTAGAATATCGCCTCTTTTTTTGTTTTCAAAACTTGTTTTTAAACATTATAAATAAGCTTTTATAAAATAAAGGCGGATATCCCTATTAATTTCGCTATCGCTATTAATAACAAATCCATTGAAAACTTTCATAATGTTAAAGATTATTTTGATTCTTAGATACATACTGAAAACATTGAATTAATATATTAAACGGAAAACATTTGTTTAAAAGCAAACGTTTAAGCAAAGATTCCTTTTTGAATGCTATTAAAGATATACGATTCTTTGATTTGATCAAATTAATGGGAGATCAAGCTATAACCCTACTTTGTATTCTTTCCAAAAACGGATACTTTTTCAAATCGAATACTTTCCTTAACTCTGGAGCAAACGGATACGCTTTTATTAATATTACGTTTTTTACTTTTTTATTTCCATTGTTCAAACTATGTTATTATTCATTTGAAACTTTTATTGGCATTAAAGGTTATAATAACGTATAGGGTCGCATTATTATTTATTACATTTTTCTTAATCTTTCGATTAATGATTAAAAGCAATTATTCGTTCTATTTTTTATTACAGATTTGGGTTTTTACAACATTATACTGAGTAAATTATAACTTTTAGAGTTGCAAGCAAAGTTCGATTACTTTAATCAATACTTCGAATAGCTTTTAGAACGATTATTTATGTATTTGTTGAATTAAAACCTATTGTTTTCGAAAAATGATTTGAAACAAAAGAAAATCGATCGATTCGTATAACAAAACGTTGATCGGAAAAACGATAAACTCGATATCTATTAGCAACAATAAAACGCCTAGTTTAAGTTTATCACTGTATTCATAGTATAACTCTCCGATTCTATATTTGCAAAGAAATTCGATCCTTTTTTCCCTTTTTCTTTTCAATAAACACTTGAGAAAGCTTTTCAACAATTACTCAAAAAAGCTTATGTTGCAAAGCTATAGAAATTTTATAAATCGCTACTTTATTTTTTATTCGATATTATCGATATCTACGCTTTTACGTCTGTACAATTCAAACTTTTGTACAAAAGATACAAATACAACAAATTTTTTGCTATTACTATCAACGATATCGAAGTTGTTATACAAAAACGTTGATAAAAACAAAACCAAAAGGATCAACTCCTAATCGTTATAAACGTTTACCAGTATATTGAATCTTAATTACGTTTGAACAATGCTTTTGCTATTGTTGAAAAAGAACCTTCAATTTCTTCAATATATAAGGCCTTTTAAAAGGCCTTTTCCAAAGCCGATTCAAATGTGTTATCACTTTATCGTCTATACAATCATAAAATTATATTGGAAAGTGAAGAGGAAAAAGCTTTGAGATACAATTCATTCTACAAGATATCGCTGGAACAGCTAAAAGTTGTTAAAGAATACCTAATTAACAACCTAGCTAAAGGATTTATAAAGTTTAACCAAGCTTTTTATGTAATACTTGTTTTATTCGTTCGAAAAGCTAATGGTATATTTCGATTTTATATTGATTTCCGTTTGTTGAACTCTTTCATTTGCAAGGATTGATATCCTTTCTTTTTGATCAATAAGATGTTTATATACCTCGCCAATGCAAAGATTTATATAAAGTTCGATATCCGTCAAACTTTCTATCGGATCAAAATGGATCCTGCTTCTAAGGAATATACTATGTTCCGTATGCGTTATAGTTTTTACAAATGTAAAGTTGTACTATTTGGCTTTACAAACAGTTTAGTAATCTATTAAAGGTATATAAACAATATACTTTTCGATTATTTAAATATGTTTTGCATTGTTTACTTTAATGATATTCTGATTTACTTTAAAAACAAAAAAGATTACCAAGCTCAAGTTAAGCTAGTCCTGGCTTAACTTAAAGCTGTTGGTTTTCAAGCCAATCTTAAGAAATGTAAATTCAACGTTAAATGTACTAAGTATCTTGGATTTATTATTTTTATCGAAAATGTTAAAGTGAATCTAAAGAAGGTAGAAGTAGTTGAAAATTGAATATACTTTACAATCGTTAAAAGAGTTCAATTATTCTTTAGTTTTTGCAATTTCTATCATTGTTTTATTAAAGATTACAATATTATAGTTAAACCTTTGATAAAGCTTACCAAAGCTAATACCTTATTCTATTTCAACGATTTGTATTGCAATGCGTTTAACGTTTTAAAATAGAAGCTTATTTTCGTTTTTTTGCTCTGGTATTACGATTACAATCTTCTTTGTATGCTTAAAACCAACGCTTCGAATGAAGTAATCGCTAATATGCTTTCTCAAAAGCATAGTAACGATTAGCTATTTGTAATATACTTCTTCAAAACTATAGTTTCTATTGAATTAAACTACAAAGTTCATAACAAAAAGATATTGTTAATAATACGCTTTTTTGACTATTGGAAATCAAAATTAGTTGGTTCTCTTTATCAAGTTTGAATCTATACAAATTACAAAGCTTTGGAATATTTTATGATTACTAAAGCTTTAAATGCTCGATAAACTTGATGAGTTGAATTGCTAATTAACTACAATTTCGTTATTATATATCGTTTCGATAAAAACAATTCTTTTGTTGATGTTTTTATATATTGCATCGACAAATTCGATATACAAAATCAAACGAAAAAGAAGAATCGCTTTCAATAGTTTATAAAAAACAACCAAATCGATACAAGGATTATGCAGAATGATCTAAGGAAAGAAACCAATAATAACGCATTGTTTATTATAAACCTGGTTTTTGTTGTTCTTCACTTTAATATTGTTAATCGCATCTTTAATACTAATCGCTTTTTTGATAATTTATAAGCTTTACGAATCGAAGCATTTAAAAGCTATAAACACTTCGTTTTCCAGAACGATTTACTATTATATAACGATTGTTTGATGATGCCTAATTCGGAAAACCTTTGTACGTTTTTCATTCGAGAGACTTATAATTTAGTTTCTACAATATATTTTGGAATCAAGAAAATCTATCTTTTGCTGTCAAAACAATACTACTGGCCTGGTATACTTACAATAATTGCTTAATATATACGCAATTGCTACGTTTGCAAACGCAATTCCGTATCGCGAGATCGTATTCCCGGTTTGCTATATTCGCTCTTTGTTTTTAAACGAATATGGCAAAACGTTATTATAGATTATTGTAGTTTCAATAAAGATAAGCATGGTTACAACAACATTTTTGTAATTATTGATCGATTGACAAAACAGACCATTTCTATTCTTTGCTATAAGGAAATTGATTCATGCAAGTAAACCAAGCTTTACCTGTACCATGTTTATCGATATTATAAAGCCTCTAGATCGATTGTATCGGATAAAGGTTTTTAATTTATTTTAAAGTTCTAACAAGAATTCAATTGATTATTAAACATTGATATTAAGTTTTTCATTGTTTACCATTCTTAAATAGATAATTAAACAAAGATTTACAATCAATATTTGCAATAACGTTTATATCTATTCGTTAATTACTATCAAAACGATTGATCGGAATTCTTACTTATAATGGATTACGTTTAGCTCACTTTTCTACACGAATTTCTTGGAGATTTGTTGCCTTTTAAAGTTCTTTACGATTACCCCTTATATAATAGTTGAGATTGGGATATTAAGGATAACTTTTCAACAAAAAACATAAACGTTTAGAATGCCCGCAAATTCGTTGAACGTAATCAAACAACTATTATCTATATCAAAGAAAGTATTCTTCGAGTTTAAGAAAAGATGATCTGGTTTATCAATTCGCATCGTTGTATTGTAGATTTCGATATCGGAGATTATATATAGTTGAATATAAAAAACTACCCTACCCAGCGATCCTCCAAAAAACTTGATTACTTTATTCAAAATCGATTTAAAATTATAGGTCGAGTAAATAGTTCTTTCTACTTTAAACTTCCCGCTATTATAAAAATATACTCAATGTTTTCGCCTGATAAGCTTTGAAAAGCCTACAATAACCTTTTCTCTAATTAGGTTTAAAAGCCTTTGTCGCTTATCAATATTATTGGTAATTTTGAATAAAAAATAAAGAAAGTTTTTGTTATCAAAAAGATCTGCAACTCTCTACGATACTGTATCTCCTAGCTTAACGTTGACGCCGATCTTATTTGATACCCTATTTTTGATTTGAAAATTGCCTTTCACAAATTATATAACTTTTACCAAGCGAACCTTATACTGCCCGGTTTTTCTGCTCTATAATTCGAATGGATCAAGCTTTACGAAAGTAAAAAAAACGATTACGATTACGCTGACAATAATAAGCTTATATCCGCCGTCGATTGAATATGTTTTTTCCAAGCCATTTTGTAGTTACAGTTACTCGAAAAAGTTTTTGTATTATATCAAATTATCGCTATTATTACTAATACCAATTAAAGTAACGCGATCCTTAATATAGCATAAAAAAAAAAGAAATCTTTGAAGTAAATACAAGGTGGTTAACCTTCACCATTTTACCTAACCAAAGGACAAACAAAACTATTAAAAAAAAAAAAAGAAATATTATCCATTTAAAACGAAATACCGTTTAAAAAACCTCAGCCTTTAATTGTAGCTCCAAAGCAACCTTTTTTAACGCCCGCTTGCGCTCTTCCTTTTGTTCGAGTTTTTTGTATGTTCGATATCTCTTTAATTCTTTTTTATGGATCTTCTTTATACGCTCCCTCTCCTTCTCCGCCAGAATTCCTTTTAACACTTTCTTCAAAAATTTATACTTAAGCTTTGCCCGCAAAACTATTTATTTTTTTGTTAACAATATTGTAAAAAACGATTAAGGAAAAAGATAATTTACTTCCGCCTTTTGTTTATAAATCAACAACGCTTTGCAATATTTTAGAAAATCGTTTAATAATTAACCTTTCGGAACCTTTTTATATTTCTGTTTTTGATTAAAATAAAGAAAACAAAGTTTTCTCTTTTGCTTTAGCATAATATAACATTTTCTTTTCAAATTCTCTACAAAGCAATTTCGCATATATAGTATACATACACTTTTAAAATCCTTGAAATAATCGTTAATAATAAACAATGGTTTTGCTAACGATTTCAATAACGATTTGATTAACCCTTTGTACAATTTATAATATATCGTTTCAAATATATTATTGTTATTGTTTTCCAATTAATTTGGAGTTTTCGTAATAAGCTTTTTACCGTTGTTATTAGCTTAAACCGGCATTGCAAACGCCCGATTCTATTGCTACTATTGTTATTATTTCGCTATCGATACTCGATCTTGTTGTTATTGTTATTGTTGTTTCAATACAATTTTTTGTTATAAAGAACCTTTGTTGATAAGATCTTGCATTAGCGATTCAAGTATTCGAATACATATTGTCGTTGTGTCAAATTAGTATTATTGTTTGTTGTTCAAAAGGAAGAGAAAACTAATCTGCAAGATCAAATGGAAGGCCTTGCTTGTTGAAACCATTGTTGCTTTTCATTTGACCTTCTTCATTATCTTTGTGATCTTGCTTTGAAAAAAAGAAAAAAGAAAAAGGAACCTTGATTACAATAGGCGCTTTTAACTTCGATTACTTCGCTGTTAACATCGCTTACGTATTCGCTGCATTTTTATATTGCTTTTGCTTTTTGATAAAGCCTTTACTTGATAACCCTTTCGCTATACTCGATATAAAATTGTTCGATTTACCGGTGTGGAAAGATATACTTAAAGAAGCAATGAATTTGATAAAGAAGTTGAAATGATTTGAATATAAATTTAGGTTTACAATAGAAAAAAGCTTTTATTATATGCCCTTTCTCAATACAAATATTATTTTGCCGTTTCGAAGTACCGAATAAGCACTCATCTCGTTGCGAAGTGCCCATATGCATATTGCCGCTTAAGAATAAGCAAATATAACCATATACTTTGCAATAATAATTGCAAAGCTTACAACAAACGCTTTTTGCTCGATCTAATTAATTGGCAAATGCCGCATAAAGTATAATACAGGATTATTGATAAATAGTTGTTTAAAGACGAACTTTATTAAAAAAAAGGGGTAGTATTACACTTTCACTGCCCGATTGGTATAACAGATATTCCGGTGCATATGTACAACATTATAGCTTATATATTCGATTAGCGAATATATGCTGTATATATATCCTGTTTATGCGGTTTATGTATATATAATAGTTTTTTCTTTGTAGCATAATCAAGTAATAGTAAATTCTAAGAACTCTATTGACCCTGTTCTAAACAGCTCTTTTACGGCATAAGCGTTACATTAAATAATGATTAAGTTAATCCCATTAATTGTAGATTCTTAAATTTTTCTATCGTACTTTTGATTACTTAAAGCAATAGAATAAACTACAAAATTATTAAAGTATTAATTCAAATTCAAAATCAAATTTATAATTCTTAAAATAAAGATCTAATAATCATTAGTAAAGTATTTAATATTTCAAATCAAATAGAGAACAAAGCAAAATCTTAATACAAATCGTTTTTTGTTAAACTAATAGAAATCTTTACGCTTTATAAAATCGAAGAACCAATTATATTTCTTTAATCTTTATCAAAAACATATACAATAAAAGAATATCAAGATTAATATGCTTTAGTTTTTGATCTTTATTGTTCTTTTAAATAAACTCGAAAAGTTGAAATAAAAATATTCAAAACTAATCTCAATCCAAATAAACTTTAATTATTTTCTAATTATCAATTTAATCGTTTTGATCAATCTATTAATCGATTATATTTTATATAACGCTTTTAACGTTTATATTAATGGAATATTAGAAATAAATTGATTAATATATTTATTAGAATTGTTATTGTATAATCTTTAAGATTAATTCGAAATAATAACTTTTTAAACAAATTCTTTAATACTTTCTAACTAAATCAAAATAAACTAAATAATTCAGAAAAAAAGAATAAGTTTATTATATTCTTTAACGTTGTTGCTTTTGTAATTAATTTCAAACTAATCTTTTCTTTGCTTTCAAAACCTTTAAATATTCTTTCAAAAATGCTTAAATTTATTGTATTACTATTTCCTCGTTTTTATAATTGTCACGCTGAGAGCGTAAGGCACGTGAGAAGCACGTGTTTCTTTCGGTAGTAGGTGCATAAGCACGCTAAAGTGCCCGAGCACATTAAAGCATACGTACGCTAAGGTGCTTGAGCATACTAAAGCATACATACGCAAAAATGCATAAGCACACTAACCGCTTTTGATCTGCCAGCGCTAAAAGCACCGGAACGCTAATCAAGCTTGGCATATCGACTAATTAAACAAGTATACTAAATTAGATTTACTTTATACAATTCAATCTTTATTAAAAGAATTCAGATCTATAATTACTATTATATTATGATCTTATAATTTATAATACTCTAAATATTTATAATTACAAAGTTATACAATGATTACGTGTAATTATATGTAATCATGCGTATATAGTATATAAAGAACAAATGGATCCTATATTTAAGGAAATAAACAATAATACAATCATTGTTTTATATCTATACCTTTATTTTTTTCAAATATCACTTTATAATATTCGTAATTATTCTTCGTAATAGTTATAAACCCGATTTGTATTTAAAATCTTTATAACAATTACAATTCGAATATCGATATCATATAATTCCTTTTTTCTCTTTAATCCCTAATCATTTTTTATTATCCTTTTATTATCCTTTATTCTTTAGCAATTATCCTTTTCATTATATCAAAGATCACTTTTAATAATCGAACGGATTGGTTTTTTTGGTATTTATCATTTAAAAATATTAATTGCTTTAAGTATATTTGAAACAATATTGATCCGAATACTTTAAACTTTTTCAATTACCAATTTTGTGATTAGTTAAGCGCTAATCCACCTCAAACCCTTTCCATAAATATTATAATTTTTGAAAAAAATCGTAAACGCTATAATCAATATATTATAAACCTTGAAGCTTACAATCGATACGTTAATACAAACATCGAAATAAATAGAATATTTAAATTTAAGCTTCTTATTAATTCTATCCTTGCTATATTCAAAGATTTTGTAAAAAACTTCTTATTTATAAAAAAGATTTATAAAACTTAAAAAAATGAATATAATCAAAATCATAGTAACTTCCACTATATATTCGATTGAATCATATCTATAATTGATTTATTCTATATTTTGGAAATCTTTTAGAAAGCTATACAAAACCGGACTCTAAAACAAATTATTGTTTAGCTATATATAAAAATTGCTTTTATTAATTTAATAATCCTAAGGATTATTCAAACCAAATATATCGATCATTTTAATAGTATATGCAATAAACAGATCGATTCGATGAAATAGTGTAAAAAATAGAAATTATTTTATATTTAAATATTAATCTATAATCATTTCAAGATTAAAGGAATTTATGAATATAAACAATTCTTGAAAATATTTAATAAATTAATCTTAAATTAATTAAAGCAACAATTAATTATTTTGAATATTAAAGATAAAAAAGGATACTATACTATTACTTTAGAATAATACAATAGTTTTTTTGTTGATTATATTGATCGGATAGTTTGTAATCCTTTGTCAAAAGAATCCTTTGCTACTTCAAGACTAGGATTATAACAATTATTTGAATTTAGAAAACAATCGAAAAACAATAATACTATTCAATATTGTTTTTGTAAAAAAAATCAAGTAGTTGATCCAAACCATCGTTATAAGTTTAACAAATGCCGAATAATTGAATTAGTTTTTATTAGTAAATATATTGATTAGTTTATTCAATTTATTAATAAAAAGCATATTAAAAAGATTAACAAATATATTAAAGATAAGAAATATAATAATCTTTATAGCTTTTTATTCAAAAAGAAATCACTCTTTAATATTTAAACTAATTAACTTTATGAATCTTTATTAAAAAAGGATTTTTATAATATTGCTTTTTATATTATCAATTTAAACAAATGTATCAATGCTTTTTCGACTTTGATGATCATTTCTATATATATATTAACAAATTACATTTTGTTGAATAATTGCAATACTATATATATTGTTAACGATACAAGCTTTTTGATAAACGAAAAATATATTTTTAATAATATTTTGAATTACATTGAGACAGGATCGTTAAACTTGTTGATAGTTGATTATAGCGATAAAATAATTAAAGGAATTTTGCTAAATAAAGCGAATTTTATATTAACTAATATTGCATTTGTTCCTAGTTTTTATACTAATTTTGTATCCAAAACCCTTTTTTATAATAAAAATGTTTGGTTTGATAGTTTTAATACTACTATTAGAATTGACGATTGGATTAATAGTATTATTATTGTTTAATGTATTAAAAAGCATAATTTTATCTTTTTAGAATATAATATTTATTTCAATTATTTTGATAAATTAAATTTTCTTGTAAATATAAATATTATAATGTTTATCAAAAACCAAAGAATCAATAAGCTTTTTTTCGATTATATAAAACAATAAAGCTCCGAATAGAATCAAATAATCTATAATATAAAAAATTAAGATATTTCGGCAAAAAAGCATTGGAATATCTAATTAGGATAACTAAAGAAATATGAATCAAAAGAATCATTTGGATGAAATACATCGATTATTCATATATTTATATTAAATAGATTGTTTTACATTTATTTAATAATTATTAATTATTTAGATCTTTTTATAAAATTTAATGAAATTTGTTCGATTTTCTTTATACTTATAATAAAGCGTTATGAATGCTAATAATCAAGGATATATATAATAAGAAAATCTTTACTATTATATTAATCCAAAAAACATATAACAAAATCTTTAAAGTTTTACAAAACTTTGTTATATAAATATATTACAAATATAGTTTTCATATTATAATAATTAAACAAAACAATAATATATCCGTAATAAAGATTAAAGATAATATTGTATTCGAAAAATAAATCTTCGAAAAAAGTATAAAATTTGAACTCTTTTTATTCTTCATGTATTGTAAAAGGGAAGAAGGTAAGGGGTGGAAAGAACAACAAAAAGAATGGCCTTCTGGAAGAGAACAATACAACAAAAGGGGAGTAGGGGTTAGGGTTAACTAAGACGATTATGGATAACGGAGGAGGGAAGGATAATCAGAATGATCTAGATCATAATGAACATATACATAATCAAGAAAAAGAATAATAAAGAAAATAAAACTCAATAAATAAAATATAATATAATAATCTAAAATACAAAGTAAAAGGAGTATAAATACTCCTTATAAAAGGCGAGGTTATGTAAAAGTGTTAGGTCCGAATGGTTGAAGCTATTCTACAATTTCACATTCTTTTCTACCTTATTTGTTGATCGATTTCGATCAACCAAAAACAAAAAACAAAAGAAAATCGCGAAAACAAACTTAACCAAGTTCGTATACCAACAAGTAAGCCAATATACTTATTTCGCTATATCAACAAAATGCTTTAACAAAATCCACCGATTTAATATCCTTCAATACTGGCTATTATACTTTACGAATTCGCAAAATATCATCTTGCAAATCTATTGTCACGCTCTAACGTTACTCCGTTCCGGGGCTAGCCGGGTGGCGCCTAGTTGGCACGCTACGCGAAGCGATTCGTGTATATAACTCTCTTACTTCGTAGTCTTCATTCCGTAGTTTATAATTCTAAGTGTTGATCTCAATAACCTACGACCTTCGTCACATTATTATAAACTCCTCAAGATAAGAAATTGAATACTCATTAGCATACGCTCACGCATACACATACTTCGCACGCTTCTAGCCTAGACATTCGCTTTTGCATACGCGGCACGCTTCTGCTTTTGCCTTTGTAATCCTTTCGCGCTTGGATTGGCGTTATCTGCTTTTTTACACACTCTTTTTCTTTCACTTCTCTCGATATGGAGGCTCTCTTCGTTCGCCAGCGCGAGTAGTCCATTTGCGGCTCATCTCCCGCTCGCCAGCACAATACAAGCCTACACTTTGAGATCGCTCTCTTCCGCGGTTCAATTTGCTAGTCTTTTCGACGATATTGCCTTTTCTTTGATCACCTCGACGATACTTAGAAGCCTTTGATTCGCACACCTTGATCCCTCGATCGATTTGCGATTCGACAATACGCTTCGCGGCTCTCCCAACTTGACGATTATACAGAATCCTACTCTACGACATTCAGCTTTGAGCTCAAGTATTGGAGGATTCGGAATGTATACCAGAACACTCTTTTTGCCGCCTAGCACCCTCTTCTAGCTATGGTCACTCTATTTTAATCGACACCTCTCTTTTTTCCTTCGTTTTTACGATCACTTTTCGACCTACTATCTCTTCAATCTCTACGATCCTCGTTCAGCTCACTCTCTCTCTCTCGAATCTACAACATATACAATGGGAAGCTAGCTTGAAGGAAGTGAATATACACATACACACACAGGATCTTCGAATCGTATTAGCACCACTCTGTTTTCCCATCCTTTGGATCATACGATATTTCAAGTTCGAATACCTTATTCTGTTTATTTTGCCTATTCTCTTCTCCCCTTACTTGTTCCTATTCTTGATTCGATGGATCGACTCTCAGTTGAATCGCACGCAATAATCACCTAATTCAGCTCAAATATCCACTTCAATTTACACTCTCTACACACTCTCCGCAAAATTCGCATAATCAACCAATCGCGTTCCTTGCATATGCACTTGGTATGCGTGGTATACCGATTCCTTGTTTCGATGGTTGATCTTACACTTCGCTTGCCTAATTAAGCGATCCCTTGCTTGGCAACCGAGTTTTTCCTAGGGTAGGCCCTTATTAGTATTGTTGTTGTTCCATTTGAATAGGATTAAATTCGTATGGTTGGCAGGGTAAAGTATGGTGAATTAGTGTTTCGGAAAGCACGGGAAGGAGATCCAATGGCCCGGCACTCCGTGATATTCCGGACGGTATAATCGGTTTGATAATTTCGGTTAGGATAGAGTTTTTATTATACCCTGATTTCAATTTACAGCTTAAATCGTTCGTTTACGAGCTCGGGGCGAGCTCTACAAAAGGGGGGGGTAGTGTCACGCTCTAACGTTACTCCGTTCCGGGGCTAGCCGGGTGGCGCCTGGTTGGCACGCTACGCAAGGCGATTCGTGTATATAACTCTCTTACTT
>NGKF01000006.1:2150463-2167770 GCA_002162555.1 Monilinia aucupariae
TCATTCCGTAGTTTATAATTCTAAGTGTTGATCTCAATAGCCTACGACCTTCGTCACATCTATCGCATTTTGAATTCATTATTTTGATTTCAAACACTCCGAGAATTTATAATTATTTGCTTTATATAACAAACGATTCTTTCAATATACAAAACAATCTTAATTTGCAAGTAAATCGTTATAGTAACTTCTCTTTCTTAATACGTTATCTTTTTTTCGAAGATTCTGAATCTTCATTATTTTTAAAGAATTTGTTTTAAAAACTATAAATACTAAAACTTAAAAAATATAAACGATCAAACTTCTAACCATTAAAAATAAAATAGAAAAAAGTAATGAATTCTTTATTTATAAGAAAATCGATATCTAATTTTGATACATAAACTACCACTAAACAATCAAAAAATGAATATCTTTTATATGTTTTCTTTTATCTTTTTATTTCCTTAAAAGTCTATACAAAAAAAGCTAAGATATTCTTCTTCGATTTTTTGTATCACAAATTGAATTGCTCCTTCGGTTTTTGTAACAATTCCAAAACGCTTTTCTTTATTAATGTATTATTTCAAAACAAAATTCCCATAAGTATTTATTCGATAGAATATACAAAAGGTATGCAAATATTTACCAGAAAATTAAACATCACAAATCTTCCTTTTTTCGATATATTCTCATTAAAGATTAGTATCAAATCATAATATAATTTAAGTATCGCTGGATATAACATACTATTTTCAAGAAGGAGCAAAGGTTGGTTGTTGTTGTTATATATTACAACTATATAAGGAACTATAAAAGTATATAAAAGCTTAATGTTTATAACAATTATATTAATCTTAACAATTGCTTTTAGGGCTAATATATTTATTGAATTTATAATAACTTTCCAATCCAACTCCGCATTTTTTCTTACAATCTTGTAATCCTTAAAGTTAGTTTTAAATAATAATAATTGCTATTCTTCAATATTAAACAATAAAGCTTTGGGGAAAACCTTAATTAATTTAATCGATCAAAAAATGTTAACTTTCTCCGCTAGAATAGAAAAAGAACAGGTTTAATACTTAACTTTACAATTGTTATAAAAAACAAAGGATATAACTATGCTATACAAACTGCATTTTTTTTTCAAACCAAAAATATTCAAAACATTGCTATATACAAACAAATAATTAGAATTTCCAGTCGAAATATACTCTATCATAAAAAAAAAAATTATTAATAAACAATATTTTTTATTAAGTTTTTGCAAAGTTGTTTTTTGTTAAAAAGCTAAATCAACGCATACAATTTGTTACATTAAAAAGAAATAAGTTATATATAAAAAACCATAATTCTTTCTTTTTCAACAATAATAATGTTGATATATCTTAATTAAAGTTCGAATATCATTCTTAATCAAATCGTTGAAAATATTGGATATTAAAATTGAAATCCAAACAAATTTTATCAATAATAGCTTTCTACGAATATTCAAATGTATAAAAGGATTTATTATATTAGAAGAAGACTTTTGAAAAGTTAATAAATCAAAAGTTTGTTGATATTAAATCTTTTTTATAATAGTATAAGGTTTAAATCAACCATAAAACTTTTCAGAAATATATATTTTATTGATTATATCTTTTTTCGTATAAACTTCCGCCAATTTATTATCCAGCTTTTTTATTTTATAATAAATAGTTTCTAAATCGAAGATATTTGCTAATTGTTGAATATGATATAAACATATATTTGACGAACAATAAATAATTAGTTTAATTATCTGATGTTACTCAATTCGTTTAACAATGTATCCTTTTAACAAAGTTTGAAATTATACAAAATTGTTGTTAATAATTGCGGGGGAATATTTGTATATCTTAAGGATAATATATTTATCGATTTTTTAATGTTTAATAATATAATTATTAAGTTTAACAAAAGTCCGATAATAAATATTTATAATGTTTATCAAGCTTATTTTACGATTAACTTTCTTAGCTAGAATATTAATGCTTAAGTATTCCCAAACCATTATATTGTAATCTGTCAACTCAATAAGAACATTCAAATCCACATTCTCAATCTCGAATATAAATATAAATCGAAAAAGTATTTTTAATTAATATTGTTTATCATTAGCATTTAATAGATTATATTTATTATAAAGAAAACCTAAATCTTTAATTTCCTTATTAATTCATTCCATTTTACCTTTCTTTTTCGATACAATTAAAATAATTTCTTTAAACTTAAAAGATATAACCCATCGATCAATACAATATCCTCGTTTTTGTACTCTTAACAATCGATGTATTAGTTCACCATTGATGTTATTAATAGTATTTATAAGTTCGAAAATCCTAATAATAGTATATAGATCTTTAGTAAACCAAAAACCCCATTTGAAAATGAGCAATAAAGTCAAAGGTTTGCTAATAAGAAATCTTGCTTAATAGTTTATAATATTGCTTAATTATTTTTCATGTTTGCGTTAAGCATTTTTCACTTTTTTGATAACAACAATATTGTCTTTTAAGTATTTTTTTTAAAAGACACTAATAGTAAACCACATTTTATTTTGAACCATATCGATTATTAATTTATTCATAACTTTCTTAAACTTATATTACAAAGTTAGTATAAAATGATTGAAGAAAGTATATACGCTATATTGCAATTCAATAGATTGGTTTTTGTACTACTTCAGAATTTGCAAAAAGTAATTGAATTTTTCTGTATACTATATTTCAATAATGGTTAAAAGAGTTGCAAATCGTTGATCAACTTTATTACATTTAATCTCTTCAATTAACGAAGATTTTGACTTATCTATTGTAAAAAACAAAAGATATAATAAAAATGAGAAATTATAATACTAAAGGTAAAAAGATATAAAAGATTTAATATAAAAACATAAAGAATTTTATAAAGAAAATAAGATTTATATCACGGGATATGGCTATCCCTGGTGTTATTCCTATACTTCTAGCACATTCCTTACTCCTTTTACTTATCCGTATTTGGGTATACTAGCCCCACTACAGTAGAGGCTATATATTCTTTACCAAGGTAATACTTTTACCAAAGCACTATTATTGCTTTATATTACATTTATATATAGACCTCTAGTTATTAAAGTTTAAAGTCAAATTAATTAAGCTTTTCTTTATCATATAAATCTAGTTTCTATTATCTATACTATTAAACCATACTTTTGTATTGTCTTTTGATTCCCATTATTGTGATTTATATTATACTATCGTATAATAGTTATAAGCCTGGTTAGCTTTTAATATTGCTAATATTTTGTTATCGCTTTAATTGATATTTTTACGATTTTTATACTTTTTTTACCTTTTCAATATTTTCAAATTCTATTATTAGTTTTTATTCAAACCTTATTATTTTTATTATAGCGTTTATCCCTATCAAATTCAATACTAATGATGATTGGCCAAAATGGTACATTGGATTATAAAGTCTTTGTGCTTTATACAACCTTTAAGGTATTCTCAATTCTAATGTTAAATTTTCATTTGATTATAAGCTTATCGATTGGTTGATTATCCCGAAACCTTTTCTTTTTACCCCTAAAACAATGGCTAATCAATTAAATCGCAAATATGCTGCGAAATTTGTAAAGGATATTGTTGAATATAAGTTTGCTATTGCAAGGCTTATTGCAAACGTTGCTATAAAAGAAGTCTTAGAATTAAAAGCTTTTTCTTTAATTCGATTTGAATACTTTAACTACTTAACTTTGAAAAATGCTTTAAAAAAGTATACAATTCGGAAAGCCAATTATCGCAACCACAAAAAGAAATATAATTCGAAATATAAGAAATACTAGGATATATATATTTGAATAACTACAACAATTAACTTTATTTATTTAATGGATTTTTAAATAAATACAAAGAATAGTTGTATATTTTAATAAATAATAAACTATTTTAAATTATATTTTTATTCTACCAATAATTAAACTATTATAAAAGTTCAAAAGGATTACTTTAGTATATTTGTATTTATTATTATTGCTCGAACTAGTAATATTAAATAAGTTTAGAAGTAATGGATTGCTTATTAAAAGGTAATAATCTACAATATCTTTAATATCAAAGGATTATTAGTTATCAAAAAGTTCTTTACTATAATTAAAAAATTCGATTCTTATTGGGCTAAAGGTATATAACAAAAAACTATTATTATCCTTTTTTACGCCAACGAAAAGCTTTTTATTTTTGAACAAATTAAACGAGATTTTCTTTTATTAATATAAGACGTTAAAAAAGTACTTTCCAAAAAAGTTTATATTATACCTTTAAGTTACTCGATTTTATTTAATTTCTTTTTATTCAATCCTTTCTCATCCAATATTTTTTTTTTTAATAAAGCTTTTTGTTTTAATAACAAATCTTTCAATAATAATAAATCCAAGTATTCTTATTACAAATACGTTGATTTTCGCAAACATTGATACATTGTTAACGTATGCTACCGTTTATAACAAGCTTTTATATCTAAAAGTAATACTTAGTACAAAGTTACGTTGAATAATACCAAAATTCAAAATATTAAGATATATTTAAAAGACCCAAAATGGAAGAATTTGTGCAAGGTATTAAAAAAGAAAGGTTGATTAAATACTATTAATAGCCTTAGTACTATTAGTAAAAAAAATAAATCAAAACTCTTTTCTTTCTTTACAACTATTATTAGTATTGTATTAGTAAAATCTAAAGATATCAATGATATATACTTTTTTGCTTTACTAACTTTTCTTTATTACTTTTTCCAAAGCATTCTTTTTAACAATTGTAATACTTTGCATTTGGTTAACAATATTAAGCTTTTGAACGAAGGTATATATCGATTAGTAAATACCAACGATTTTATTAAATCTGCAACTATTTCCTTTTTTATTCTTGGTAAAAGTATTTGTATATTTAAGAACCTTTTATACAACAAATTCGATTCTAATATTAGGGACTTGGTATTCAACAATGTAGCTTTTGTGCTAAACTTTTATACCAATTTTATTTTAGAATCTTTTATAAAAGAAAAGAGAGTATAGTTTTGTAATGGCGATAATATATTAAGGATTGAGCTTGTAAAGAACAATCGTATATTGGCCAATTGTATTCAAAAATATAAATTAGTTATTATTAAATACAAATCTGTTTTTTCTTTTTATTTTTCTAATCTTTTCTTTGTTTTTATAAATCGTATTGTAATGGTTTATCCGATTGCTTTTCGTCAAATCAATTAATCGTATCAACGTTTGTATAACCAACCTATCTCAAAAAAGGATTTTAACGAGCTTTGGTATAAAAGAGTAGAATATTTAAATAAAGAAGCTTTGGAGTATCTAATCCGTATAACTAGAAGAGTTAAAATTAAGGGAATTACTAGAATCGATTACATTAATTATACCACTACATATACAAAGCAAATTGTTTTATATAAATTTAATAATTCTCTTTCCCTAAAACCTTTCTACAAAATCCAATGGGATTTCTTTGATTTTCTTTATAAGTATATTAACGTTTCCTAGCTATTAATTATCAAAGATATGTTTAGTAGCAAAATATTTTTTTTTACTATAAACCAAAAGATATATACCAAAGTTTTCGAAGTGTTACAAAACTTTGTAATATAGGTTTATTGTAAATATGGATTCAATATTATCATTATAAAGCAAAACAATGATATATCGATTATTGGTATTAAAAACAATACCATTTTCGAGAATTGGATTGTTAAAAAAAGCTTTGAACTTGAACTTTCATTTTCTTATACATACGAATCTAACAACAACATCGAATATACAGATCAAGAAATTATAACAAAACAAATCAAAATAAAGACTTTTTCAAGATTACTCAACAAGATATAAATGGAAACAATATAAACCGCTATTTACCTTTACAATATAAATCCTTTAAAAAGCAAAAGCTTCAAATGTTTAAACGAAGTTTTTGATTCCTAGTTTCGTTAATATTTCCAATAGTACAATCCTAACCTTGCTAAATTTACTACAAATAATTTGAAACCTAATTAAAGCAATATATATCGCTACAACTATTGTATATACTTATTGGATAAAAACAGAGAAACAAGTATAAAAAATAAATAGTATAAAACTAATCCGAGAGTTTATATTAAGTATTTGGTTAGATATATATTTAAAACGCATATTTATAGAATTTGAATTCCAAAGCTTAACAAAATTATTATCACTCGGAACATCACTTTCGATAAACGTTATATTTATAGAATAAACAAAGTTTACGGTACTATTAATATTATATTTGATTTCGATCTCAAGAATTTTGTTAAAAAGCTTAATATTCTTAAAGAAACGAATACTAATAAAACTATATTTAATTACAAATTAAATAATTCAATTTCAATTACAAACAAAAAGGATATAGATATTTTCAAAGTTGTATATACCCTAGAAATTCTCATTGAGATATCAACCTCGAGGATAGATTTAAAAAGTATTAAAATATCGATATCTTTCGGGCCGGCTTTTTTATTTAATAATAAAAACCATAGCAATTTAGAGGAACCTTTTCCATCGATTTTATAAGTTTTGGAATCTATAGAAAGAGTAGAACTTAGTATTAAAGTATAACTAAACCATTTAATACCAACAATTAAGAATGTATTAGGTAATGATCAAATTAATCCTATTAATCGCGGATTCCCATACTTTCCCGTCGCATCCTTAATTATTCAAAGTAATAAAATGGATTATAAAATCATTAAAACATTAATTCAAATTCAAAATCAAATTTATAATTCTTAAAATAAAAATCTAATAATTGTTAATAAAACATTTAATATTCCAAATTAAATGGAGGACAAAATAGATTTTCAATATAAATTGCTTTTTGTTGAACCAATAGAAATCTTTACGCTTTATGAAATCGAAGAACCAGTTATATCTCTTCGATCTCCATTAAAAACATATACAATAAAGAAATATTAAGATTAATATACTTTAATTCTTGATCTTCATTATTCTTTTAAACAAATTTAAACAATTTAAATAAAAATACTTAAAACTAATCTTAATCCAAACAAATTTCAATTATTTTTTAATTATCAATTTGATTGTTTTAATTAATCTATTAGTTGATTATATCCTACACAACATTTTTAATATCTATATCAATGGAATACCGGAAATAAATCGATTAATATATTTATTGGAACTATTATTATATAATCTCTAGGGTTAATTCGAGATAATAACCTTTTGAATGAATTCTATAATACTTTCTAACTAAATCAAAATGATCTAAATGATTCGGAGGAAAAGAATAAGTTTATTATACTTTATAATATTGTTGTTTTTGCAATTAGTTTTAAGTTAACTTTTTCTTTGTTTTCAAAACCTTCAAATGTTTTTTCAAAAATGCTTAAATCTATTGCATCATTATTTCCTTGTTTTTATAATCAACTAAATAAATATATTTTTGGACTTTAATTCAAAAAGAATTATAATAAAAAAATTAAGAATTTTAAAAATAAGCAAACCTGGAAGAAAATCGAAGTAAGATCGGGTAATACTTGTTCAATTCCTTTTCAATAGATTTTCGATTATAAAAACGACTTTAAAAGGTATATAAATCGATATTGTTTACATTTAATAATTTGAAAAGATCTTTAAGACAAAAACATAATCGAATTTATTTACGCCGCAATTTTCGCCGTTAGATTATTCTGTATTATAATAACTATGGTTGCTGAATACGATTTGGAAACCAAACAATTTGATATTATTAACGCTTTCATTAACGCTATAAAAAACCTTAATGGTATTCCTGTAGTATATCTATTTCTGGATAAGTATAAAGTATTTAGCAAGTATATTATTATTAATCAAACTTTATATAATCTTCGGGATTCATTTGTTTTATAGTATAAAGAATTTATTATTACCTTTGTATCTCTTGATATAGTATAATACAAAAAGAAGCTGTGTATTTATATAACTCAGGACAAATATATTTTAATACTTTTCTTTATAAACGATATTTAAATTATTTATTACAGAAAACACATTAAAACAGTCTACAAAATTATCGAAGGAATTAAAAAGAAATATGAACTATATGATTTGAATGATATTTTATAGTTTTTAAGAATTCGAATTATAAAAGATCGAAAGCTATACAAGCTCTGGCTAGTTTATAATATTTATATATCCAAAATAGCTAAGAAATTCGACTTCGCTAATGGCAACGCCGCTACCCCTTTACTCACTATAATATTCACTAAATATAAAGAAATCATAATTCTCTTTTTTATAAAGGTTTATTAGGAAAAGGTTGGCTTTATGCTTTATATAGCTATTACTATTCGACCAAACATTGTTTTTGTAGTTTTTCAATTAAATCATTATTTGATTAATTCGTTGAAGGAGCATATGAAAGCTATAAATCATTGTTTACAATACTTATGAAATATAAGGTATTTAGGCTGTAAATATAGCGGAGATTCATTACTTCAACTTTTATTCTACTTCGATATTTCTTTTGCAGATAATCTTGATTTTAAGCGGTTTTTACAAAGATATATTATATTTTTATTTAAAGACTTTGTTATTTGGAAAACTTTTCGCCAAATTACTATTACTATATCTACCACGGAAGTAAAGCTTTTAAATATTGAACACATTATTAAAAAGATTATAATTATTTTTAAACTTTTGAAGAAAGTTAATTTAATAATACGGGAACTTGTTATAGTTTATTGTAATAATACCCAAGCTATTTGTTTTGTTATTAAAGAAAATAAGCATATTATTACGAAATTGCGTTATATTGATATTTAAAATATATGATTTCGTTAGGAATACACAAATCGAAGGTTTTTAATGTTTTATTTGGCAACTAAAAATATATTTGCAAATGGATTAACAAAGAATTTGGATTGTCAACTATTCGAAAGATTTATATCGTTAATTAATTTACAAGATATTAAATTATATATTACAAAAATCGATTAAATTTTGTATTTTAATATTATATAACCTACAACAATATTCTTTTTTTACCGCTTGTTATTTCTTTTGGCTTTTCGTTTAATAACGATAGCCTGAGCTAAATCCTACATCTTCTGGTCACTATCGTTACTATTGTTATTTTTTGAAATAAGATTTATAAAGGTACCTACAAAACGGTTTGCTATAACAAAACTTATATTGCTTATATTTTTTAAACTTTTTAGATGTAACTCCTTTCCCTTTTTCTTTTTTTTTATAATTATCTTTTTCTTTTTTTTCTATTCCTCTTTTAACTCCTTCTTTTTTTTCAACTTCTTTTTGTAGTAGAACAATATCATCCTTAACATTGTTCTAAACGATTTAAGCTTTTATATTTTATTTAATTGTTATTTTCATATTTTCAATATAAAGGGTAGAATTATTTACCAATTTTATCTTTCCTTTAGCTTTAGCTTTAAAAAAGTTGATCGCTATTACATAAAAGTGATTAGGGAGTTTAATATAAGAATAACTATAATATCCATAGCACCTTATATTGATTGAATTAACATTGCAATAGTATACGCTATCGCTTTGCTTTGCGATCAATAATCTTATATATTGAACGTAAAGTATAATATTTCTTTTTCCTTTTATTCTTAGCTTTTTACGTTTAAACGTTTTTCTTTTTATTTTTTTTCTTTTTTCTTTCCTTTTTCCCTTCCCCTTTATTTTTACAACTATTTCTATTTTCCTTTTTTTAACATTACAAATATTAGAATCTGCAACCTTTTCTGCTTTACTCTTTACAAACTCTTTACTTTTATTAAAACTAATACTTTAAAGAGAAAATGAACAACTCTAATAGTTATTACCAAAAGGATTTGTAGGGTTGTTCAAATCCATTTTCTCTTTTTTCTTTACTTTAAATTTAACCGGATGTTAAAATAACATTAGTATTATACCGAGCAATTAGCAGGTTCAAAAGTATTTACTTTACGTTTACGCATACTACGTCTCGCAAAACCAACTATAGCTATTAGCGAAGGAGGGGCTATTGATAATAATGCTTTAACAAAGGCGTTTGAAAAGAGAATTTTAAAAAGCGTTAGTTAAGGGTTATATTGAAAACAATAGTATATATAACCATCATTTTCGTTATCAATTAATAGCTCCCCTCGAACCAATGTTATTTTAGAAAGCGAAAGGCTTTTATCTTTTTCTTCCTTTTCTTTCTTTTCTTTTTCCTCTTTCTTTTTTTGGATACTAAAAAAGAAGGGAAATAGAACTATTATCGAATAATCGATAAGGATAAACAATGAATCCATTCTATTCGTTGATGTATCTCTCCTTTTCAAAATCGAATTAAAAGATAAAAACATTTTATAAAGAGAATATCTATACAACTTAAAACTTTTTGAAGAAAAGGATAATCGACGAATAGAAGAAAAGCATATATTGCAAAAGTTATTTATATAATTAAAGTAAAATAAATGTTGAGAATACACTACCAAATTGTATAGAAAGACTATATTTGGTTATATTAAAAAGATTATATAGTTTCAAGTTTAAAATGCGAATATTTATTGTTTTAAACCTACAATATATTACGTTTTACAAACAATATCGTTTATTACTTAAGCAACAATTGCTATCGAAAAACAATCTAATTTGGTGATTAAATAACGATTTCTTTGTTCTTTTCGCCATTAACATTATTAAACTATCGCTAGTCGAGATTATACGCGTTATTATTAGTAACGCATATATATAACAATAAACATCTATATCAATAATTTATACAATGCGATTTTGTTATTTATTTATTTCTTTTGTTATATTGCAGATTAACAATATTATTGTTGCTTTAAAAAATATATCACAGGATATAACTATCCCTAATATTATTCCTATACTTTTAGTATATTCCTTATTCTTTTTATTTATCCGTATTTAAGTATACTAGCTTTATTACGGTAAAGGCTATATATCCTTTACCAAAGTAATACTTTTACCAAAGCATTATTATTGCTTTATATTACATTTATATATAGACCTTTAGTTATTAAAATTTAAGATCAAATCAATCAAACTTTTCTCTATCATATGAATCTAGTTCCCATTACCTACACTATTAAACCATACTTTTGTGTTGTCTCTCGATTCCCACTACCGTGACTTATATCATACTATCGCATGATAATTTATAAGTACAAAAGAGGCTGAAAAATCAATAGATTAATAGGAAAAAACAATTGTATAAAAACAAAAGAATCAATATCGAAATTAAAGAATTGTAAAGTTATTAATACAAAAGGGTATGAGGATTAAGGTATGGTATATGAAAAAGGTTATTATTGTTGAAGAAAAAAATTGAAATAAAGAAGAAAAAAAAGTATTAATATAATAAGAAAATAAATTAAACGAGGGCAATATGTAATATAAATAATTAATAAAAAAAACAAATGATTTAATACAAATAAAAGGAAATAAAAATCACTTTATTCATAGAGTAATTGTTTTATTTACTAATGAATAATATTATTTTTGATGATAAATGATTTATTCACTTGAAATAAAGTAATAAATCACAAATAGCTTTGGATAATAATCTTAAAGGATTTGATCAATTCATTAAACGATAATATCGAAGATTTGGTCAATCTATTGGACGATAATATAGATTAATATCCTTGATGAAGCTGGATTTTAAAGCTGGGGCTTTGTATCAAATTCAAAAAGTTTAAGATTTTGTTCATATAGATTCTAATCTGCGAAAAGGGATTTCGATAACCAGATTAGGCTGACAAAACAATTAACTTTTTTCAAATATCGGATTATCGTTTGCTAATTGATTTATACTCTCCAAAATTTATTCAATAAATCTTTTAAACAAAGGAATTAAAGCTTCCAAAGAATCTTCAATTTCCAAATCGTCATTTTCAATTTTATTCGGTTTTATTAGAATAATTATATTATTACATTGAATAAACTTTTTGAATCTATTATCTATATAAATTCCATATAAACAAATTCTATTCAGCTTTTTTAAGATATAAATACTTTTATTTATATTTGTTTTTATTATTCGATAAAATCCAAACCATTGATATACAAATTTCCGTTCTTTTAATATACTGATTTTGTTTAATAAATCATTATACAAAACCATATTGTTTTGTTTAATATTCTTTTCCATTGTATTGTAATCTTTATCAAAACGTTTTTTCTTATCAAATCGATAATGCTTTTTACGCAATATAGTTTTCCGAATATCCTTATCCTTTATTTCAAATTGGTATATACGAACAACCAACAAATTGGATCTCGTTTTTATAGTATCCCAGTTTAAAACTTTTTATATATAGTATTTGGTTTCGATTGGTAGAATAGGATATTGGCTATAGATCATATAGAAAAGGGTAAAGTTGATAGGTTTATGAATAGTAATTTTATTAGCCATTAAGATAGCGTTTAGATACTAAAGCTATTTTCCTTTTTCTTTTATTGCTTTGATTAAACCATTCTTCAATAATTAATGTTTATGTTTTATTGCTTCGTTTGTTTTCGAATTGTATATTGAAATCTAGATTTTGTTGATTTTGTACTTTGCCGCAAAATATTTAATATAATCTTTGTTTTTAGGCTTTCCATTTATAACAACTTTTCCAAATATATTATATCGATAAACAATATTCCAAAGAAACAATACAATATTCTTCAAATTAATAGTATATAACGGTTTTATTTTAACCTATTCAGAAAGATTATCATATAAAACCATCAAATATTTGTAATTGTTGTTAACAGGTATATAGATAATATTTAGATTGCATTTGACTCAATATATATTAATCTAAGTTGGATATAACAACTCTTCTTTAAAATTTGATTTGCGAAATTAATAATTAAAATAAACTTTGATAAACGCTTTAACTTTTTGAAATATATTTGTTTAATAATATATTTGATGAACCTTATTGAATATGCTTTCCATTCCTTTATAATCATATATATTATACAAATGAAAGATCAATTTTAAATGTTTATTTTTGTTATCAATGATTCGTTATTAAAGTATATTCTTTGATTTATTTTTAAACAAATATCTATTTTGTACGCTAAATCCTAAAGTTTTTTTTTAAACTTTTTAAAGTTTAATATTATTATATTTATTGGTTTTTATAAAATTAATAAATAAAAAGCGATTTTCTGATTATCTTTTAAATACTTATCGCGCAATACAATACTTTGCGAATTCGTAAAGTTTTGCGAATCATCTATTGCTATAATATTATTAAGCTTTTCAACAATCCAATCATTAATATCTACTTCATTTTCAAAAAGATTAAAAGAACTTTGGGGTTGTTTTGATAATCCGTTGGCAGTAGTATAAAATGCTCCTTTAATATATCGAACCTTAAAATCGAACAATCGAATCTAAGCAATCTATCTTGTAATCAAAGCTTCAAGTAAATCAATAACAATACAATTAAATTGTACAACCAAAACTTTAGTATTAATTTTAAGAATAAAATGTATACTATAAAAATCAAATCTAAACTTTTATAAGGCTTTTAGAATATTATAATATTCTTTTTTAATTGCATTATAGTTCCTTTTAATAATATTTCATATTCTATTTTCAAAACAAACCATTGTTTTTTTTCTATTGAGCATTTAACCCAAATAATTGCTTTATTCTTTAAGACTAGCGTTAATATTGTAGACAATTTTATTAATTTTTTTTGGATTATTATATCGCAAAAGCATAAGAGTAAAAATATAAATTAAAATATACTTTAAAGAATCCATAACAAATTGTTTTAATTTTATCCAAATAAACTCTGTACCTTTCTTTAATAATTGATATAAAGAATCTACTTTTTTGGCGAAATTCTCTATTTAGATTCGAAAGAAAATATAGATTTTAAAAAATATCCGAATATTATATTTATTAAATAGTATAAACCAATCGATAATTTTCTAGATTTTTGTATTTGTAGGAGTTTGTTTATTAGCGTTATAGATGTAATTAATAATCTAAATTCCATTTATGTATCATTTTGATTTAACTTTAATTAAACAATTTGCTTTTTTTAATCGTTTAAGCGTTTTATTAATGGATTGAATATGCTCAAAAACGAAACGTTTAACTCCATCTTCGATTTCCTCCATATTGTAATCATTTAATAAACCTTTAATCCCAATATTATTTAGGAAAGGCAATATTATAATTAGCAAAAAATTGTTTAAGATTTTCAAAACAATTTTGCAAAATTAAATTACCAAATTTGTTACTTTTTATAGAAAAATTATTTATTGCAATAAATTAAATGGAGTTTGAAATATAATTATATTCTTATTCTTTTTTGCCAAAAAAACTTGATTATAACCAAAAAAGAAATCGATTAAAAAAACAATTATATATCCCGCAAAATTTTCAGCGAAGGTATTTGTATCAAATGAAAGATTGGCATTTCGAATTGTAATCTTATTCAATTTAATAATAACATTAATAATTCTATAAATGCCAAAAGTCTTTTTCTTAATTAAAAACTATGGGTTTTTGTATAGCCCTTTGCAATACTCGAATATTCCTTGATTAATGCGATCTTGAAGCATTTTAGAGATTGTTTATACCAAAGCTTTTGGAATCGGAAAACTTGTTGTTTGTTATATTGTATACGGAATTGTGTTGATTTTTTGGGGAGGCGTAATATTAGGTTGCATTTTGTTAATATAAGTTCAATTAAATGTTAAAGCATTTTCGCGGTTCAAAAAACACAACAATAACAAATCTCTTTTTTATTCGATAAATATATTTTTATACTTGATTTCTTTTATACATTCAAAAGTTAATTGGTATCTTTCAAGCTTATTATTGAATTTTGATATCAAATACTTTTTTTATTTATTAGTAAGTTTTTGATAAGGGAACATTTTTTTGTAATGTTTAAACCAATTTATCAATCTTTTAGGATCTTTTTTATTTATATTTGTGGGAATATTGGATAATCGAATTTTGTTGGTTTTGTTTTTATATAAAGTATTGATAAAAAATGGAAAATCTTTTTGGAAATCCTTTACCGATACTTTAATTATTGGATATACAAGCCATACAATAACTCGATGATACTTATAAATAGGCTTATCATTATCTCCGAAAGCGATCAAATATTCAATATACTCTAATTCATTAGCGTATAAATTTTGCGGATTTGAAAGTAGAATACGATCTTCGATTGGTTCTAGATAAATCAATACTTTTTCTAACTATTTGCAAAGTTTTGAATTTAACAATTTGTAATATTTGTTAAATGCCATCTGCTTCTCCAAAAGTTTTATATCTTGAAGAGGATTTAATACAAAATTATTAACACATTACCCGCTAGATATGCCGGAATTTAATTTTTTTTATTAATATTGAAGAAATATTTATCGTAAACTATTTGCAATATTTGTTTGCTATACCAAACATTTGCATAATATTTATTATTATTATCGGTAATCGCAATGTACTATGAACCGTACTAATAATTAAATATAACTTTGCTGGCAATAAACCATAGCATATCCAATAAAAGCTTATTTCGGGTATTTTTTATTATATAAATATTAATCATATTTATGATTTTACCAAAAAAAACTTTGATATTCCTATATATACTCATAAACTTCAATTCGATCATATCGATACTAATAATATTTATATTCATCAGGCTTATTAGAAGGTTTAAGGCTATATATAGTTTGTTATTCATCATATTGATAATAAAACCATTATCGAGAATAACTTTGATCAGGCTTTGATCGTTTAACAGAATCTTAATCACCAATAGCTTTTTACAATCTTGATCTGTTTCCGAAATATATATAACTTGATTATACACCTCCTTTTAATAGTTTAACAAAACAACAAAAATTGCATTTACCCGTATTAAAAGGTTGTATTCAAATGTATTATAATAATTGATTTATACTTTAACAATCTTTTAGTTTTGAGCCATAGTAATATAAGATTCTAAAATAGTAAATAATATATTATTAACAACTTCGAAAAATTCTAATATCAATACTTCGGGTTTTAATGGATTATCAATTTTAATCAATCATTTTTTTCAAAGTTTGAATATTATTTTGAATAAAAAATTGATAGGAATAAGAATTTCAATTTTAAGGATCAAATGTTTAATTTGCTCAATTGTACTATAACCATTAATTATGACTAAAAAAACAAGTTTTCTTTTTAGCTTTTTAGAAACAACTTTCTTAATAACAATCAATAAATCCATTTTTGTAGAATCTTAATTATTTGGAAGCGTATCATTTATTATAGAATCCAAAGTATTGAATGAAGAAGATTTAATCGCTTAAGTTTTTGTAGAGGTAAAAGCAACAAGTTTTAAAACCATATTTTCGAGTTTTCGCTTTAAAATAGAAATAACCTTTCCTACTTTGTTTTTACTAATATATTATTCAAATTGTAATATAGCAGGTTTAGGCTGAATAGTAGCGTTAATGTATTCCAGAATAGAGCCATTTGAACGAGAAGTAGAAGATAAAACCGAATTGATATTGTTAAAGAAATAAATATCATTATCAATAATCTTAATAATGTTAATACGTTTAATCGATTTTGAATTTAAGTTATCTTTTTTATTCCATTCATTTATCTTTATATTAGCCGCTACAAAATATGCCAAAGGATCTATGTTTTTGTTATGAAAGATTTGAAATGGTTTTATTTGATTCTGATTTTTTCTTTAACATATAATATTGAATTTATCAAAAATGATTCATTTTTTTATATAATACTTTTTGAAAACTAAACAATCTTTTTTTATAGTATGGCTTTTATCTTTAAACTATATATTTTGATAATAAAAGCAAGATTTGTTGTAAATTGCATTAATCTTTACTATTTTATTATTATCAAGAACTTTAATAAAGCTAAAAAAAGCTATAAACTTTCCCGCAATAATAGGTTTGGTTAAAAATGCGATACTTTTAGCAACGAACATTTCGAATATTTTGATTAACAAACTTATCTCATTATCATAATCCTTAGAAGATGTAGATTTCTTTTTTTTAAGTTTTTCTACAACTTTTATAATAATATCCACTATTTTAACATCAATCTTTCTCAATCAAGCTTTCTTTTCAAAATCTTTGTTATAGTTTAATAGATTCGTATACTTTATATAAACCATTGTCACGAGTAAACTGTCACGGTGTTATACCGCTGTGCGGACATATACTTAGTATATATACCCAATTAGTTATATGTTCGATATGGCGCGTCATTTTGGCATGATAGT
>NGKF01000006.1:2168232-2199570 GCA_002162555.1 Monilinia aucupariae
TTAGTATATATACCCAATTAGCCATATGTTCGATATGGCGCGTCATTTTGGCATGACAACCATATAAATCGAGATTTAAACCAAAATATAACGTTTTTTTAATAAACTATTAATCTTATTAGCAAACCTCAATCTTAATCAAATGTTTAAACTTTTCAAGAACAAAAAAGCGATGGTTTTAATGATAATCTTTTTCTCTACCATAAGCCAAGTTGCAATGAGGTTGTAGCTTCGGTTATAAATCAATATGTTTTCGGGGTTATACTTTTTTTTTACGTTATATTTAAATACCAAAGTTTGTAAATAGTTTTGGTTATACTTTAATCGAAAAGTGTTTTGTGTAATATGCTTTGCTAAAAAGATAGGTTTAAAAGTTTTCTTTCAATTCCAATCAAATGATTTATATTCATTTATAATTTTTATACCAAATCGAAAATTATGCTCTATTTATTTGGAAATTCGATAACGGAATTTTTTTTCAATCATATTGTACTCTTGTTTAAGATCCTTTATGGCTTTGCATTACTTCGTTGCATTGATATCATTAAACCATGATATTCCTTTTTTCTTTATAAATAGTAAATTTCTTTTGTTGGATTTTACAAAAGCTTTAACAATCTTTTTAACATTATTTTTGTTGAATATAAAGGCATTCTTATTTTGTTTAAAGTCTTTCTCAAAATTGAACCTGATTTTAAAAGGAACAATGATTTTAAGCTTTGTTTTTGCAGATTGCTTGCCTTTAGCATTATAGCGCTTGCTTCTACAAAGCTTCGGTTTGCCAGAAAGGCCAGATTACTCGCTATTGATAAACCCATCAGTTTTTTCGATTTTAGGATTTTTGAAGGCCATTGTATTAAACACAAATGTATTGGGATTATTGGTAAGTTCGGAAAATATAGGTGATCGACAAAATATCGTAACTTGAACAATTTGAATTGTATAAAATATAAATGTAATGTAATTGAAATGTAAATTTTTCGATAATATAAATAAAATAATGAAAAAGTAACAAAAATAATATAAACAAAGGGAAAAACAAATCTTTAGTAATAAATGAAGGATTTTGATAACAACAAAATCCCTATTCATTTTGGTGTTGATACTTTACGAATTCGCAAAATATTGTTGTACGTATTTATCGACGTTGAAATGTAATACATCGGTCAACGCAACTTGGCTTACACGAATCAATCAAAATAATATTAGATTAATCAGGTAGACAATCAAAACATGCTTAGATCTTTCTCAAAAGCTTGGTATTTGCTGTATTCAAACTTAAAATAAAATTTTTATAATCGCGCCGAAATTCATTATTACTTATTATCTCATAAAGTTTATTTACTTTATATATTAATCCTTAACGTTTTATCACAAATATTCAATCAAGTTAGAATATAATCAAACCGATTCAATGGTTATTTAAAGTTCTGGTAGATTGTGCTTTTTTTTCTTCAATTTGATTTTCAGACTCAAAAATGCAAAACCATTTAAAGGCTTTTCAGCATTAGTATTAAAGGCTATATAGACAGCGTGTATTAAATTTTTTAAATTATGAATTGTAAAATAGGTTTGGTATACAATTTATAAACTAATTCATCGAATAAAGAAAACTATTGCTTTTAGTAATAATTGTTAATCCTATAATCATTTCGCATTATTGTTCGATTTGTGATATAAACGCTGTCAAATCTTATCTTTATTGTTATTACATTTAAGTAGTTAATATTGGACAAAAATATAATTGCTTGCGATTTGGGTTTTTTCTTTTCAAGGTATAATCTATTCTACCGTTTTTGCTCTCTTTTTATTTTTATTGAAGGATGCAATTCTATATTATCATTGTTTATAGTTTTCTTTGTTAATTTTTCCAATATTTTGAATTCCCCACAAAATACTTTAATATACTAAAAGGAATTTAAAATTGCATATTGCTTTCATAAATAACTAATTTTAAATAAATTTTTGTTTTTGTATAAATTATTAATATAAAAGGGAAAAAGATAAAGGATAAAAAAAATAATAAAAAGAATGGTTTTCTAAAAAAGAATAATATAACAAAAAGGGAATAAAGATTAAGGTCAATTAAAACAATTATGAACGATAAAGAAGGGAAGGATAATCAGGATGATCTAGATCATAATAAACATATATATAATCAAGAAAGGGGATGGTAAAGAAAATAAAATTTAGTAAACAAAATATAATATAATGATCTAAAATATAGAGTGAGAGGAGTATAAATACTCCTTATGAGAGGCGAGGTCACGTAAGGGTGTTAGGTCCGAATGGTCGGAGCCATTCTGCAGTCTCACAGTATAAGCCTAATAAAGAAGTGAAACGTATAAAGTAAGAAATCATTATTAAATAGATTAAAATTTGCATTTCAATTGAATTATTGGATAAGATATAAGTAGAAACCGCTTTTGTTGTTATATATTTATATAATATTAATTTATTAAAAACAAAAAGTTGAAAATGTTTTAACGAAATAATTAATTCTTAGTTTAAGTAATACTATAAATAATATTTACTATTATTGTTACAAAAGATTATTAACGATTTTTGCTTTGATTGAAGTAAGATATATAGGTATAGTTACTATATATTCTTGTTAAACAAAGAAAAAGAAATTGGGATAAAAATAAAATGGTATAAAACCAATCCGCGAGTACATATTAAATATCTAATCGGATATATCCTTATTACAACGATTTTTTATATTTAAATCCCTATATTCAATAAAGTTATTATTATACAAAATGTTAAATTCGATAAAAGATTTGTTTATAAAAACAATCTTTATAATAAAACTATTAATACTATACTAATCCAAGTAATTAAAGAGTTGATTGTCGAATTAGATATTTAGTAAATAGAATCGCCAGATAACACTATTTTAGAGAATTTGAATAATGAATTTATTGGAGGATTTGTACAAAAAGAGTTTGAAACCATATATACTCTTAATCAAAATTATAAACGCTTTAGATTTTCGATCTTAGAGGTGATTAAAGTAATTAAAAAAGATCAAAAGGATTAAAAGAATTGAGTAACAGAATCTTTGCTATTTACTTTAATTTATGATAATAAGTATGGCACTTCGTTAAACCTCGATATAGTTATAAGTATTAATAAGTTATCGTTGGTTCTTAATAAACCAAAATCTTTGTTAACTATATTTACAATAGAGAATAAAAACCTATTCGAAATGATTAATTTACGAAAAGCTTATATAGATTCTGATTATAAAGAATCAATAATTTCATTAAGATCATTAACACTAGTATTAGATAATATTCTCGAGAATAGTAAATCGAATGATCACTCGATTCTTAATAACAAAGAGGGAAATACAATATTGCTTTTTATAAAAAAGAATATATTTAAAAAATCTTCTTCGCTATTTATATCTAATAAAGCTATTAAACGATTATGTACTTTATAGATAGAGATTCTTAAGTTTAATATTAATACTAAGAAGTACACTAAATACAATACGTTTAACGATATTAATATAATTCCCGATCATACAAAGCATCAAACAATAAATCGCATTAAACGCTTAAATCGTTTGCGTTAGTAAGCGAATGGTCATTACAAAATAATATTTTTATTAGTATTGTAATTGCTTAATTATACGGATTTAAAAATGAACTTTAACAATTAAATGATTTCTATAATACTTTTTAGTTTAATAAACAAAAGAATAAGCTAAATAAATAAAATGATAAGTTTATCACTATATATAACGTAGTAATTGCCGCAATAAAATATAAATTGATAATTACGCTTTTGATTCAACCCAAAATCACAAATCTTTCGTAAATATTAAAATTAGCAATACCATTATCACCGAGATTCTTCCATAATCTTCGGATTTATATATTCGGATATTGGTTTAAAATGGATTGTAATCGCAAGATTAAAGCATTACAAAACCAAAGTATTTAGTAAAAAATTGAAACAATATCGATTAAATCGAAGCTTATTTCACTTTAATGGGTATTTACTTATAAGAATGATTAAAGCGGTTATATTAATCGTTACAAATCATAATTCATAATTAAAAGAGATCTTTAAGATATAGTAATAATCGAATCAATCTATATTGCTATACTTGTTGCGCAATTTTTCCGTATAATAATAGCAATAATAACAAAAGATAATTTTGAGATAAAACAATACAATATTGTGAATGCTTTTGTTAATGTATCTTAAAATCTTATTAGGAATCTAGTTATATACCATATACTAAATAGGTATAAAATACTTGATAAATCCATTATTCTCGATTATATATTGTATAACTTAAAAAACTCCTTTATACTTTGATATAAAAAGTTTATAAATATATTTATCAGTTTTAAAATAGTAAAATGCAAAGAAAAACTTTGTATCTTTATATTTCCTGATTACTATATATTCATTTTATTTTTTGTTAACAATATCCAGGTGATCTATTACAAAAAGTATAAATATCAAAAGGATTAAATAGTTAATGAAATTAAAGCTAAATATAAGCTTAAAGATCTCGGCGATACTCAATAGTTTTTAGGGATTCGAATTACTAAAGATCAATAATTTAAGAAATTGTAGTTAATATATAATACCTATATTAACAAAATTGCTCGCAAATTTGGTTTTACAAAAGAAAAAGCAATTATACCATTTCCAATCATAATATTCGAAAAGAATAAGAATATGGTTTTTCTTTCAAAAATGAAGGAATATCAAGAAAAAGTTGGATTAATCTTGTATTCAATTATAATTATTAAAGTTGATTTAGTTTTTCCTTTCTTCAAACTAAACGAATATAATATTAACTTTTTAAAAAATCATCGAGCAATTGTTGATCATTATATTGTATACTTATACAGATCTCGATATTTTTCTATTTGCTAGAAAGATAATTATATTCTTGAAATAATAATCTTTTTAGATACGTTCTTTAAAAATGATATGATTATATAGAGATCTTTTTAAGGCTATATAATTATATTGTATAATAATACTATTATATGGAAAACTATAAGATAAGATATAGTTATTATCTCAACTACAAAAGTAGAACTTTTAGATGTAGAAAGATTAATTAAAGAAGCAATGATAATATTAAGGTTTTTAAAGGAAATCAAAGTATTAATAAAAAAGCTTATTAATATCTTTTGCGATAATATTTAAACAATCCGATTAATAATTGAAAAAAATGAAAGAATCTCTACTAAACTTAAATATATAGATATTCAGAATATATGGCTTTGTTAAAAATATACTAAAAAACGATTCTTGATTATATATTTACTAATTGCCAATATATCAGCAAATAGGTTTACTAAAAATCTTATTAAACAAAAGTTTAAATATTTTATTAAATTGATTAACATATAAAACATTAAGGATGGAATTATAAAGATTATTAAATAATCAATAATTATATAGTATTTAAACAAATTAATATTATAATACTTTCCTTATACTTTATTACCTCAATTCCTATTTTTCATCTCTACTTTAAAGAAGCTTATTTCTAAACAATCTTTTTATTATCATCATTATTATCTATTTTCCTTTTTTCTTTTCCTTTTCATTTTTGTTGTTGCGAAGTAATCTTTTAAAATATACTCGCTTTCAAAGAAATCCGCTTTTAATGTAAACATACTCTACGCTAATTCCAAAACTACTCAAGAATCGATATATTTCAAAATGCTTCAAAAAATAGCCCGAAAACGCTTTACTTTCTATAATCATATAATTAGCGATTATAATATAAAGCGAAAAGAAAGTATTATACTTTTTTATCGTTATTAACTTTTGCAATTAAGAAATCATTCATTATTATATGCAAATATGCTAACAAAGATTAATATATATATATAAAGCATTAATAACATCGAGCTCTTTAAGAATCCGCGTTTTTATAGCAAATCCTATCTTCTTGTTCAATAATCAACGATTTTATATACTATACATACGAATAGGGATTTCTTAACTTTTTAAACCAAATTTTTTTGATAAAAGTATAGAAAACTAAAATAAAAAGAGTAACAAAAGTGAAAGATATTACTTCAAACTTTTCATTGCTCAACTTATCACTATATTCAATCCTTAAAGAGTTAAAACCAAAGTCTCTATTAAAATCCTATAAAATGTAAGTAATGTACTACTAAAGTGATTATAATGCTTACTTTCAAACGAAGCAAGGAATTTTCATTCTTATCTTTACTCTAATCCTTATCCTTATCCTTATTGTCACTTTCGTCAAAGGAATTGGTTTGGGAAAGACGAAAAGGGAAGAAATCGAAGAAGTGAAAAGAGAAAGAACAAAAAAGCAAAAAGCGATAATAAGGGTAATAAAGAAAAAGGATAGAAATACGAAAAGAGTATTCTAAGGACAATCCAAAAGAATCAAAAGAAAAAAAAAAGCAAGAAAAAAAGAAACAAAAGCAAAAAGAGAAAAAGAAATAAAAAAAAAAGGAAAGGGAGAAGCAATATAATAGCAAAAAGCAATCAATGCTTTTCAAGTATAGAAAAGGTTTTTGATCCGGGAATTGCGAGTATAGCGAAAAATATTGATAATATTGTTGTTATTGATGTTATTATTGATATTGTTGTTATTGTTGCTGTTGTTTTTGATAACTTAAAGAATCGAAGGATTAAGAGATTAAAGTTATTATTATATAACCAAACAATAGAAATTATAATAAAACAATAATACGCTACAAAACGATTAAATATAACAAACATATAATGAATACTTTCAATCATAATCGTTATCGTTTATAGGATTGACGATCCAAGTATTCATAAAATTATATAGAATTATCAATTTATATAACTACTTACAAAGAAATTGTATATATATCATTAGATTAGTTTCCGTTTATTTGTTTATATTAACAAAAGATTATACGAATAGCGCGTAATTATAGATTCATTTATTTTGTTTATTTTGTAAGCAAATCATATATTACGTATATAATTTGAAGGGTGTATTACATTGAAAGCGTAAAGTATATAAAAAGCATATGTTTCTTCCAGTAGTAGATATACAAACACGCTAAAATGCCTAAGTACACTAAAGCATATGTACGCTAAAGTGCCCAAGCACATTAAAGCATATATACGCAAAAATGCACGAATACATTAATCGCTTTTGATCTGCCAGCGCTAGGAGTATCGGAACGCTAACCAAGCTTGATATATCGATTAATTAAGCAAATATACTAAATTAAACTTGTTTTGTACGATTTAGTCTTTATTAAAAAAATTCAGATCTGTAATTACTATTATACTATAATCTTATGATTTATAGTATTGTAAACCTTTATAATTACAGAGTTATACAATAATTACTCAAGACGACTGGTTGAAGGAATGGCAAAGTGTGCGGAACAAGCACACCGGATGGAGAACGCCAGTCTACCGCGACCACAGAATTCAAAAGGCTAGAGTAGCAATGTACAACGAAATGCTAAAAGGGGTCTCATTAATAGTATTAGCAATTAGAACAGAAAAGATTGGCTTAAAAGGTTTTCTATATAGTTGTAGAGTACCCGGCATCATTTTGGAGTACAATCGATATGAGTAAAGAAGACAAACGATAGAATATATACTATTTAGATATTTAACTTTCGAAATATAATGTACAGATTTACAATATAGTATACGCATTATCTTTATTAAATATTTAATTTGAAACAATTTGGTACTTAAAACAACAACAATATAGCTAATGAAAACTGGTCTTTTATTATAATATAGATTATCTTTAAAAATATTGATTAATGATATTTAAGATATTATTAAATTATTTAACGGGAAACCATTGTATACTTTACGAATTACCCAAGAATCCATTCAATCTAATAGATCAATCCTCTACATATCATCGAAAAAGCTTGCGGTAATCTTTGCACCCTTAATATTATCATCAATTTTATTAACAAAGTTATACTATATATATCAAAAAGCTTATCGCAAAAAATCCGGCAATATATCTAAGCTTTGTATAGATCCAAAAAAATGATAAAACTAGAAACAATTGATTCGAAAGTTTTTGTTTATTGAACCCGAGTAGTTTCGACATTAATAACATTTTTTTTGCGTTATGTTTTAGCGATTATAGCGATTGCATTTGTTATGGCTATAAAAAAAGTACAATATTGTTTTGGAGCAGATATTGGGAAAGTAATCTCTTTATCAATTGTTTAGAGCATCTTTTTATAATGTTTAATTTCAAACTCTGCGATGAAAAGCTTCAGATTTCATTTATTATGATATGCAGGGGTAGCGGCATCCTCCGCTTCGCTTACAACGTAGGTATCAGTGGCAAAAAAAGCGTTTTGCATAATTTCTATGCAACCAATAGGGATTTATAGATATATACATTTGTTACGCTAAAAGCGTAAAGCACGTAAGGAGCACGTGTTTACTGAACACCATGCTTTTACGTATTACGTGGATCTTCCGGTAGTAGATGCACGGGCACTCTAAAGCATACGTACGCTAAGGTGCCCGAGCATACTAAAAGTATATATACGCAAAAATGCACGAGCATACTAATCGCTTTCGATCTGCCGGCGCTAGAAGCATTGGAGTATCAATCGAGCTTAGCATATCGACTAATTGAACCTATAATTACTATTATACGATTATATTATGATTCGTAGTATTATAGATCTTTATGATTACAGAGCTATATAATAATTATGTGTAATTATGTGTAATCATATATATATAGTATATAAGAAACAGATAGATCCTGTATTTAAAGAAATAGATAATAATACAATCATTATTTTATATCTATACTTTTATCCCTTTAAAATATTATTTCATTATATATTCGTAACTATCTTTTGTAATAGTTATGAACCCGGTTTATGCTCGAAATCTTTGCAACAATTACAATTCGAATATCGATATTATACAACTCCTTTTTTCCCTTTAATCTTTAATCATTTTTTATTATACTTTTATCCTTTAATAATTATTCTTTTTATTATGTTAAAGATCATTCTCAATAACCAAACGGATTGATTCCTTTGGTATTTATTATTTAAAAACATTAATTGCTTTAAATATATTTGGAATAATATTAATCCGGATACCTCAAACTCTTCTAATTACCAATTTCGTAATTAATTAAATGCTAATCTATTTTAAGCTTTTTCTATAGATATTATAATTTTTGAAAAGAATTGTAAATGTTATAATCAATATATTATAAATTTTGAAGTTTATAATCGATACGCTAATATAAACATCGAAATGGGTGAAATGTTTAAATTTAAGCTTTTTGTTGATTTTATTCTTATTACATTCAAAAATCTCGCAAAAAACTTTTTGCTTATAAAAAAGATTTATAGGATTTAGAAAAATAAATACAATCAAAATCATAATAATTTCTGCTATATGTTCAATTGGATCATATTTACAATCGATTTATTCTATATTTTGGAAATCTTTTAGAAAATTATACAAAATCGAACTTTAAAACAAATCATTGCTTAGTTATATATAAAGATTGCTTTTACAAATTTAACAATCCTAAGGATTATTTAAACCTAATATATCGATCATTTTAACAATATACGCAATAAACGGGTCAATTCAATAAAATAATATAAAAAATGGAAATCACTTTATGCTCGAGCATTAGCCTACAACTTTCTGGAAATCAAAAGAATCCGTAGATATAAACAATTCTTGAAAACATTTAGCAAACTAGCCCCAAATTGATCGGAGTAATAATTTATTACTTTAAACATTGAAGATAAAAAAAAATGCTATACTATTACTCTAAAACAATACGGTAGCCTTTTCGTTAATTATATTGATCGAATAATTTGTAATCCTTTGCCAAAGGGATCCTTCGCTATTTCAGGACCTAGATTACAATAATCATTTAGATTTAGGCGATAACCGAAAAGCAATAACACTATTTAGCATTATCTTTGTAAAGAGAATTAAATAATTGATCCAGGCCATTGATATAAGCCCGACGAATGCCGAATGGTTGAATTAGCTTTTATAAATAAATGCATTGATTAACTTACTTAATCCATTAATGAAAAACAAATTAAAAAAATCAACGAATATATTAAAAACAAAAAATATAATAATCTTCATAACGTTTTATTCAAGAAAAAATAGTTCTTTGGTATTTAAACCAATCAATCTTATAAATCTTTATTAAAAAAGGATCTTCACAACACTACCTTTTGCACTATCGACCCGAACAAATGTACTGGCGCTTTTTCAACTTTAATAATCATTTTTATGCATATATTAACTAACTATACTTTATTGAACAATTACAATGCTATACATATTGTTAATAATGTAAACCTTCTAGTAAACGGAAAATACGTTTTTAATAATATCTCGGATTATATCGAAGCAAGATTATTAAGTTTACTAATAGTTGGTTATGGCGATAAAGTAATTAAAAGAATTTTGTTGAATAAAACAGATTTTACATTAATTAATATTACGCTTATTTTTGGTTTTTATACTAATCTCGTATCCAAAATCCTTTTTTGTAATAAAGATGCTTAATTTGATGGCTTTAACACTACTATTAGGATTAACGATTATATTAATAACATTATCATTGCTTAATATATTAGAAAGTATAATCTTATCTTTTTAAAATATAACGTTTATTTTAATTATTCTAATAAATTTAATTTTCTTGTAAGCATAAATATTATAATATTTATCAAAAGCCAAAAAATCAATAAGCTTTTTCTTCGATCATGCGAAACAATAAAATTCCGAATAGAATTAAGCGATTTATAGTATAAAAAATCAGGATATTTCGATAAAGAAATATTAGAATATTTAGTTAGGATAATTAGAGGAATATGGATCAAAAGAATTATTTGGATGAAATACATCAACTGTTTACGCATTCATACTAAACAGGTTGTTTTACGTTTATCTAATGATTATTAATTATTTAAACCTTTTTATAAAGTTTAATAGGATTTGTTCAATTTTCTTTATATCTATAATAAAGCATTATAGATATTAGTAATTAAGGATATATACAATAGGAAAATCTTTATTATTATATTGATCCAAAAAACATATAACAAAATCTCTAAAGTTTTACAAAACTTTGTTGTATAAATTTATTGTAAATATAGTTTTTATATTGTAATGATTAAACAAAACAATGATACATCTATAATAAGGATCAAAAATAATATTGCATTTAAGAAATGGATTTTTGAAAAGGGTATAAAACTTGAACTTTTCCCATCCTTTATGCATAAGCTTAATGGAGGAGCAAAACGCGCAAAGCAAAAAATTATTATTAAACAAATTAAAATGTGTATTTTAATTGAATTGTTGAATAAAATATAAATAAAGGTCGCTTTTGCTATTATATACCTATATAATATTAGTTCATTAAAAGCAAAGGATTGGAAATACCATAACGAAATGATTAATTCCTAATTCAAATAATATTACAAATAGTACTTATTGTTGTTATTACAAAGGATCATTAACAATCTTTGTTTCGATTAAAATGAAATATATAGGTATAGTTGCTGCATATTCCTATTGAATAAAGAAAAAGAAACTGAAATAAAGATAAAATAATATAAAACCAATTTGTAAATATATATTGAGTATTTAATCGAATATATCTTTGTTATAGCGATCTTTCGTATTTGGATCTTTATATTTGATAAAATTATTATTATACAAAATGTTAAATTTGATAAAAGATTTATTTATAAAAACGATCTTTGTAATAAGATTGTTAATATTATACTAATCCGAATAATCAAAGAATTAATCGTCGAATTGAACATTCAATAAATGAAATCGCCGGATAGTATTATTTTGAAGAATATGGATAATGAACTTACCAAAGAATCTGTACAAAGAAAGCTCGAGACTGTGTATACTTTTAATTAGAATTATAAACGTTTTAAATCTTCAATTTTAAGGGTGATTAAAGTAATTAAAGAAAATCAAGAGGATTAAAAGAATTGGATGATAAAATCTTTGTTATTTACTTCAATTCATAATAATGAGTATGGCATTTTATTAAACCCCGATATAGTTATAGATATTGATAAGTTATCGCCGGTTTTAAATAAACCAAAATCTTTGTTGACTATATTTACAATGGAGGATGAAAGCTTGTTCAAGATAATTAATTTATAGAAAGTTTATATAAACTTTGATTATAGAGAATCAATGATTCCATTAAAACTATTAATACTAATGTTAAATAGTAATCTTGAGGATAATAAATCGAATGATTATTCGATTTTCGATAAAAAGAAAAGAGATCCATTATTGTTTTTTATAAAGAAAAATACGTTTAAAAGATTTTTTTTGCCATTTATATTTAACAAAGCTACTAAACGACTACGTACTCTACAAATAGAGATTTCTAAGCTTAATATTAATATTGAGGAGTACATTAAATACAATATGTTTAACAATATTAATATGATTTTCGATTATACAAAGCATTAAACAATAGATCGTATTAAACGCTCAAATTGTTTACATTAATAAGCGAATGGTTACTACAAAACTAATATTTTCATTGGTACTGTAATTGGTTAATTATACGGATTCAGAAATAGATTTTAACGATTAAATAAGTTCTATAACACTTTTTGGTTTAATAAGCAAAATGATAAACTAAATAAACAAAATAGTAAATTCATTATTATACATAACGTAATAATTATTGCAATAAAATATAAACCGATAATTACGTTTTTGATTTAATTCAAAATCACGAATCTTTTGCAAATGTTAAAATTAATAGTATTATTATCATTAAGATTCTTCCATAATTTTCGGATTTATATATTCGAACATTGGTTTAAAATGGATTATAATTGCAAAATTAAAGTATTGCAAAACCAAAGCATTTAGCGAGAAATCAAAACAATATCGGCTAAATCAAAGCCTATTCTACTTCAATAGGTATTTACTTATAAAAATAATCAAAACGATTATATTGATCGCTATAGATTACAATTAATGGTTAAAAGAAATCTTTAGGATATAGCGATAATCGAATCAATCTACATTACTATATTTACTATACGGTCCTTTCGCATAATAATAATAATGATAATAAAAGATAATCTTGAAACAAAGTAATACAATATTATGAATGCTTTTATTAATGCATTTCGAAATCCTATTGGGAATTCAGTTATATGCTATATGCCAAATGAGTATAAAGTATTTAATAAATTAATTACTTTTAATCGTATATTGTATAGTTTAAGAAACTCTTTTGTATTTTGGTATAAAAAGTTTATAAGCATATTCATCAGCTTTAAAATGATAAAATGTAAAGAAAAACTTTGCATCTTTATGTTTTCTAATTACTATATATTCATTCTATTCTTTGTTAACAATATTGTCACGCTAAGTGCGTGGTACGCACGTGCTTGTTGAAGCACGTGTTTTGTCGAAGCACGCGTTTGCCGAACACAACGCTTTTGAGGATCTTCCAACAATAAGGGCATAAGTTTACTAATCTCTTTGGGATTGCTGGAATTAGGATTATTGAAGGCTTTTAACCTTTATTTTAGTAGATATATAAAAGTACTAATTGCTTTTTGATTTATAGAGCTAAAAGCATTATTACGCATTGTTTTACAAGGATCCAGACCATATTTACGAGTATACAATGATTTATACTAATGTTATAAATCAAAGTATTGTAGATCCTTATGATTACAAAGTTATACAATGATTATATATTATTACGTGTAATCATTTATATGTAATATATAAAGAGTGAATGGATTTTGTATTTAGAAAGATAGACAATAATACAATTACTATTTTATACCTATATTTTTATCCCTTTTTGATATCATTTCATTATATATTCGTAACTATTCTTTGTGATAGTTATAAGCCCGGTTTATACTCGAAATCTCTACAACAATTACAATTCGAATATCGATATTATACAACTTCTTTTTTCCTCTTAATCCCTAATCATTTTTTATTATACTTCTTTTATCCTCTAAAATTATCCTTTTTATTATATTATAGATCATTTTCAATAATAGATCGGATTGGTCCTTTTGATACTTTTCATTAAAGAACGTTAATTGCTTTAAGTATATCTGAAACAATATCGATCCGGATACTTTTGATTTTTCTAATTATTAATTTTATGATTGGTTGAGTATTAATTCATTTTAAGCTTTTTCTATAAACATTATAATTTTTGAAAAAAATCGTAAACGTTATAATCAATATATTATAAACCTTAAAGTTTACAATTGATATACTAATATCGATGTCGAAATAGGTGGAATGTTTAAGTTTAAGCTTTTTGCGGATTCTATTCTTGCCATACTAAAAGATTTCTCAAAAACCTTTTTATTTATAAAGAAGATCTACAGGATTTAAAAGAATAAATACAATCAAAATTATAGTAATTTCCGTTATGTATTCGATTGGATCATAACAACAATCAACTTATCCTACGCTTTGAAAATTTCCCAGAATGCTACGCAAGATTATACTCTAAAACAAATTATTGCTTATTTACATATAAAGATTGCTTTTATTAATTCAATAATCCTAAGGATTATTCAAACCAAATATATTAATCATTTGAATAGTATATATAATAAACAAATCGATCCGGTTAAATGATATAAAAAATGGAAATCATTTTACGCCAGAGTATTGGCCTATAATCTTTTGAAGATTAAAGGAATTCGTAGATATAAACAATTCTTGAAAGCATTAAGCAAATTAACGCTAAATTGATTAAAGCAACAATTAATTACTTTGAATATTAAAGATAAAAAAGGATGTTATACCATTACTCTAAAACAATACAGTAATCTTTTCGCTGATTATATCGATTGGATGAATTGTAATCCATTGCTAAAAGGATTCTTCGCCATTTAAAAACCAGGATTTCAACAACCATTCGGATCAAAGCGATAATTGAAGAGCAACAACATTAATAATGCTATTCAATATTATCTTTGTAAAGAAAATCAATTAATCAATCCAGGTTATTGTTAAAACCAGACGAATATAATATAATTAAACTAGCCTTTACTAATAAATGTATTGAACAATCCATTCGGACTATTAATGAAAAGCAAGTTAAAGAAATCAACGAATATATTAAAAACAAGAAATATAACAATCTTCGAAACGTTTTAGCCAAAAAGGGATGATTCTTTATTATTTAAACCAATTAACTTTATGAATCTTTACAAAAAAAAAAAAGATCTTTATAATATTGTCTTTTGCATTATCGACGTTTTTTACAATAATCGTAAAATCAAAACATTCATCGCTTCAACGACGACGCGATATATTTCACTACTAGTAGATACGCACAACGATATTTTACGAACTCCGCAAAGTTTTAACGCCCGCGAAAAGCATATAAAGCACGCTTTTCGAATCCGAATAGCGGAAATGAGCTTTACTATATTTGCGAAAGCGATATAGATAGCCGATAACAACTATACACAACAATACAACCTTTTCTTATTTACCCTTTTTCAACCCCAAATTGAAATAAAAACGAAATCTATATCTTTCCTTTTTGTTGTACTCAAAGGATTAAGAAAATCAATAGCTCTTCAAAGAATTAACAAACTTTTATAAAAAATTAAACAATAAACAACAATTCGTTATAAATTTACAAATATATTCGTTAACTTTTTAAAAAGGATTATTAAAACTTTTATTTAAAAAGAAATATATATTATCCTATTAATCCAAAAAGCGATTTTGAAATATATAACAAACGCTTTTATAATAAGTATAACCCTCAAAAGCAAAAAAAGCTTTAAAATTCCTAAAGCAAAGAAAAATACAATAACAACTTTGCTCTTTATAATCTAAACAAGAATTATCAAAACCTTTAGAGTTGATAAACCTTTGGTCGCTTTTCAAAGTAAAGTTTTTAAAGCAAACTTTGCAAAGAAAAACATTATCAAAGCAACAAAAATGGATAAACGTATTTTTGTTAAATGTACCCTTTTCGCAAATCCATATTGCAATAGCTCTTTTCTAATTCGAAAAAACTTAATTAAAATTATCCCGGATATCAAAGATAAAAACATCCCGGAAATAGTAGGATACAAATCGGGCTAAATATTACATTTTAAATCCCTAAAAATAAAGAACGTTTTAATAAAGGATATTTATAAATCAAAGATCTATAAAATCATTAAAACTATATACTTCGATTTTTTAAAGATGTAGTATAATCATTGTATATGTTTGATATTAAATACTTTATTCAACGCAATTAATGAATAAATCGAAATCATTAAAAAGATAATAAAGAAAAAAGCCCAGATCCAAATCGATATCACTTCGATTAAATACTTCAAAAGTTTTGAAAATAATGTAAAGAATGTTTAAATAATTAGTTTTACTATTTCGATCGCTTTTTTTCATTTATTTGAAATTATTTCCCTTTTTACTCTTTTATCTTTTTGTAACCAAATAAAGCTTTACAAATAAAGTTGTTAAACTTATTACAACATTTATCATTATATAAGACCTATACGATGCAACAATTGTAATATTGCGAAAGCTAAACATTAAGGATTAATATACAAACTATACTCAACGTTTGCGAAATGTAACAAATATTACAATTCGTTTCCAGCAAAATACAAAGATTGCTTGTTAACACTTCGTAATATAGCCAAAAGTAAACTACAATGCAATTTGATTAAAGTTCAAATGGAATTAATCTATAAAAACAATTGAACGATTTAAAAAGTATATGTTTCAAGAATAGTTATATACACTATACAAATAATATATATGTTTCAAACAAAGGTTTAAAACTTTTAAACATTTTAAAGTATACAAAGCTTTATATAACTAAGCGTTGTTTGGACCTCAATGTTTATTTATATCAAGATCCAAATACTAACAACTTCAAGGAAAGTAAACGATAACGTTAAATATATAATAGATACAACGATATCGCAAAATAAAGTATCGAAACGCTTTAAAACAACCCCAAATCAAATGAATCTAAAGTTTTTGTTACAAAACAATATGTATAAAGCTTGCATTGAAAATACGATGGATATTAACAACAACAATGCCGTAATAATTATACAATTAATTAAAACCATCGATTCCTTTAATAAGTAAAGGCCTGGATCAATACAATAGCGAAAACCACGAGGATAATCTAACTCTATGTATAATGATGATATAAACAAACATAGAAAAGAAAGCAAAAATACATAATATTCTATTTCAGCTCGTTTACAAAAACAAAGCGAATATAATCTATATTTAAGAACTTTAGAGTTTATCAAACACCAAAACACAAAATCATTTAGTATACAAATACTATGCCCTTTACGATTTGTGGGAATTGGAAAAAGCAATTAAAAGAGAAGCTAAACAATCAAAGACTATATCGTACATACAACAAAGAACCGCGATACAAGCGCAATAACAATGTAATAAATATTGTAAAGATATAGTATAACTTAAAATAAACGATTATCATATAATTAATATCTACCGCGAGCTTAATACTATAATAATAATATATTACACAACAAGTATTACTTCAACGCTTTGTATATTGATTGAAAAGGATTTTAATGCGAAATACGATATTAATAAACCAAAGGTATTGTTGGCTACTCAAAAAGCTTTGTTTGCTAATTGGTTATAGAATACTGGCATAAACTTTATTAACGAGGTAAGGATATTTACTTATCGCGCAAAGTATATAATTGATCTTACTTTTTCTAATATACTTTTTGCAAAAACGATGATACATTGGGATATAAATTACGGATCAGATTATTATACGCAAATTATTACTATTCCAGGGCGAAATATAACTTCTAACAAACATATTGAATATAAAATTATTGAAAGCAATTTATATATATTTATTAATCTAATAAAAAGCGAAATATATTGGTTGTCAAAAATCGAAAATATTATTACGAATATCGAACTAGAAACAATCGCAAAACAGTTTATTGATTTATTTCAACGATCGATATAAATCGTAGGGCGATTAGCAAACGATCGGGTATAGTTAACGCTTTAATGAACCAATAAAAGTGTAACAATGTATAACCTATACAAATGCTTTAATAAAATTTTCGAGAATAAGAAATGAATATTTATTGCAATGCGCAAAGCAAAAAAAAAGTATTGGAAAAAAGTAATCGATAATGCATTGGATGATGCAAACCGGTATAAGATAATAGATTGATATAAAGCAATCCTTTTCTTTAAAGCTTTATTACTTATAATTAACAACCAATTGATTAAAAATACAGAAAAAAAAGTATAAGCTTTATTAAACAAAGTATTGTATAAATACAATAGTATTAATGATTTAAAAGCGGATCTAATATTAAAAAGTTATGTTTCTACTTTCCCTTAGAATACTACTATATCCTTCGAAAAGATAAAACAGAATATTATTAAAGTTTCAAGTACTTTGTTAGAAGTTGATAGGATTATAATTAAACTTTTGAAAGCTTATTGGAATAACATTAAAGAATATTTATATAATTTTTTCAAATACTATTTCAAAAGAAGCTATTTCTTCAAAATCTAGCAATTAATTGAAATAATAATACTACTCAAAATCGGTAAAAAAGATAAAAGCTTTGTATGCTTTTGACGTTCGATAATTTTACTATCTTGTGTAGATAAAGGTTTGGAATAAACCATTGCAAAACGGATAACGTAAATAGCGTTAATATACAATACATTAAACCTTTAATATTGCAAGGCTTTATTTAAATGATCAATTATAAATCTAGTTATAGCATTCGTATACAATGTGGAATACGTTTTTGTTAGGAAACGAAAGATTACGTTGGTTACAATGGATGTTCAAGGCGTATTCAATGCGTTGCTACTTTGGCGATTACTAAAAAGGATACAGGATTAAAATTAGTTTACAACTTTTTTGAAAATGATTCGATCGTTTTTATAAGATCGCAAAGTAATAGTTAGGCTGAAGAATATATATATAAACAAATTGCGGATATAATACAATACTTCTTAAAGTTTATCTCTATTTTTAATGCTTTATATACTTTATTTGGCGAAACTTTTGAACTAGAATTAAACTTTTTGTTTCGAGTATATAAACGATATTACGCTTTACAAAGTAGGTAATACACTAGAAAAGAATATTACAACAATTACACAAAATATACAAAAAATCGAAATGTAAAAATAAACTAATAAAATCGTTTTTGCATTAAAAAAGTTGAAAATGATATATTTCACTTGTAAGCATTACATACACACCTCGAAAACTATTATCTCCTCTACACTAACTATACAGCTTACAATAAACATATTGAACAATACAAAGCAATTAGCGTTGAAATGGCTAAAAATCTAGCTCAATCGCAAACTCACGTTCAAAAAGCATATTACGAAACAAATGGAAAAAGCATAGAAAATAGTATTGTATATCAAACACTTTGCCAATATACAATACAGACCCTTTGCAACTTTTCTACGAAAAGCCACGATCATATACATTCTGCCTTTGTTATTATATAAAGCAAAAGCATAATACCCGGAACGAATAAGATTGAACACAGATAGCGGTTATTTACAAAGTATTACAATAAATACCCGTATAAGGTCACGTATAACAAAAACGAACAAAGTAATTAATATAGCAACAAAAAGCATATTACCAATCTAGAGGATTATGTCTATAATGGCTAATCTATACAATGCGAGCTTTTTGCTTTACAAAGTAGTTTTAAAACATATTCGTATTAATATGGTTTTTCAACTTAAAAAGCTGAATATACGTTACCCGTTTATTATACGCCTAGTTGCATTAGGGCATTGTATGTAGTATAGTATAAGGCTACAAACAATGGATTAATTACTTTCAAAAGCATTTTGTTTAATCCTCTCCCCTTTGCATTATACCTCTAGATGTAGAACAAACTTTACAAAGAAAATAAACAAAAAAACGATAACAAAAAGTTTTGTTGATTAGTAGAACGTTTTACCCTTTAATACGATTACTATCTTTTCCAATAAATCCGAATCGTATAATAATATAGACAAATATATAGATTACAATTACGCGATTTACTAAAGATAAGATTTTATTGTTATTAGCAAAGATACAATTAATATATTTTTGTATATCTTTAATACAGAAACAATAAACGTTTTGAAAAAGCTACAAAAAGCGTTAATATTATTAATTACTATGGATATACAAAGATAACTTTATATCGATAGTATTTTGGTGATATAATACAAACGCGCGAATGCTTTGGATACTTTACAATAAACGTTTTTAAAAAGCTATAGATTTATTGATTAATATATAGTTAAAATATAGTAGTCTTTTGAGCATCAAAAGATTATCAATAACGAAGCAACAAATAAATTAACAAATATAAACGCAAAAAACAATATAATAAATTTAAAGCTTATCGTGCAATCAATAATTAATAAAATAAACTTGATAGTACAAAGCTTAATCTGCAATACAACAAATGATTGGTAAAGCAAAAATAAGTTTATATTAATAAAAGAATATTGCAAATAATAATTAAATTATACGCTTAAAAAGCTTATAAAGTTTAAGTTTGTTAAATCAATATTATATAAACTACTAGCATTACAATTTAGGTATAGCAATTTTGAAGCTTATTATAAACGTTTCAAATATAAAAACATAAAGATCTATTATTTATATAATAAAGTTAAAACCTCTAAACATTTTGTTTTTTGCAAGATTTTTATTAGAAGGTTTCATTCGTAACTACTTAAACCCGCTTATATACCAGCGATTGTTTAAGAAAGGTACGATTATATACAATAGCTTTTCGTTCTTCTAAAAAAGTTTAAACGTTTTATTGCAATAATACGATACTTTATATTTTGTAATCAAAAGTCTAACAGCACTCCAGATAGCATTTAATGCAATGCTTTATTCAACTTTTTCCTTACCCCCCCCCCTCTTCATTCATTGCTTCACTTTAAAGCTTAATTTGAAGCGCGATTTATAAAACATAATACAATACTTTATATAACAATACAAAAGTTGCAATTTAATATAATAATTGCTTCTTCAACGTTCTCTACCAATGCGATTGCTATACAACCCGATATTTATTCTCTTTATATCACGAAGGATAGCTACGAATATATAAGAGGATATCTAAAAAGAATAAAGGTATAAGTATAAAACAATAATTGTATTATTGTTTGTTCTTCTAAATACAAGATCCATTCATTTCTTATATATTATATATAAGTGATTATATATAATAACATATAATCATTATATAGCTTTGTAATTATAAGGATCTACAATATTTTGATTTATAATATCGATATAAATCATTATATTCTCGTATATAAGATTTGAATCCTTATAGAACAATACATTATATTGCTTTTAGCTTTGTAGATCAAAAAGCGATTAGTACTTTTATACATCTACTAAAATAAAGGCTAAAAGCTTTCGATGATTTTAATCTCGGCAATCCCAAAAAGGTTAATAAACTTATGCTCTTATTGTTGGAAGATCTTTAAGATCGCTGTGTTCGGCAAATACGTGCTTCGATAAAGCACGTGCTTTAATAAATACGTACGTACCACGCATTTAGCGTGACACTTTAAGTATAACAAACAAAAACTAACTCTTTTAATACAAAACGCTTTTTTAAACGACGAAAGAAAGCTATTCAATAAAGCTAGAATTGTAAAAGACCGCCGAAAAGAAGCAGCCTCAATGCTTTAATTTAGCAACGTCGTATAATATATATCTAAATGATGAGCTCCTGAGTTTACGATTTATTAGTATATCACTCGTCTCTAGTACCCTTCGAGAGATCAAGAGCCTAGCTAGCTTACATAAACGTTAAACATAATAAATAAATAAAATAAATATTTTGTATTATCGATCCGAATGAATATACTAGCGCTTTTATCACTTCTATGATCATTTTCATATATATATTGGCAAATTGCATTCTATTAAATAATTGCAATGCTATGTATATTATCAACGATACAAGCTTTTTAGTAAACGAAAAGTATATTCTTAGTGATATCTCGGATTATATTGAAGCAAAATTGTTAAACTTGTTAGTAATTGATCGTAGCGATAAAGTAATCAAAAGAATTTTGCTGGATGGAATAGATTTTATATTAACTAATATTGCGCTTATCCTTGGTTTTTATACTAATTTTATATTTAAAACCCTTCTTTGTAATAAGAATACTTGGTTTAATAACTTTAACGTTATTGTTAGGATTAGCGATCGGGTTAACAACATTATTATTATTCAATATATTAAAAAGCATAATTTTGTTTTTTTAGAATATAATACTCATTTCAATTATTTTGATGAATCTAATTTTCCTGTAAATATAAATATTATAATATTTGCAAAAAGCTAAAAGATTAATAAGTTTTTTTTTCGATTATACAAAACAATAAAGCCCCGAATAGAATTAAGCGATTTATAGTATGAAAGATTAAAATATCTCGGTAAAGAAACATTAGAATACTTAATTAGAATGGCTAGAGGAGTATGGATCAAAGGAATTACTCGGATGAAATACATCAATTATTCATGTATTTATATTAAATAGATTGTTTCATATTCATTTAATAATTATTAATCATTTAAATCTTTTTATAAAGTTTAATAGGATTTGTTCGATTTTCTTTGTATTTATAACGGAGTGTTATGATTGCTAATAATTAAGGATATATACAATAAAAAAATCTTTACTTCTATATTGATCCAGAAAACGCATAACAAAGTTTCTGAAGTTTTAAAGAACTTTATTGTATAAGTCTATCGCAAATATAGTTTTTACATTGTAATGATTAAGCAAAACAATAATACATCCGTAATAAAAATTAAAGATAATATTACATTCAAAAGATAGATTTTTGAAAAAGGTATAGAATTTGAACTTTCCCCTTCCCTTACATATAAACTTAACGAAGAAGCAAAACGCGTAAAGCAAGAAATTATTATTAAACAAATTAAAATACGCATTTCAACTGAATTACTAGATAAAATGTAAATAAAAACTACTTTTGCTACTATTTACTTATATAATATTAGTCTATTAAAAGCAAAAGATTGGAAATGCTTTAACGAAATAATTGATTTCTGGTTTAAACAATATTATAAATAGTATTCATTGTTATTGTTACAAAAGATCATTAACGATCTTTGTTTTAATTGAAATGCGATATATAGATATAGTTACTGCGCGTACCCTTTGGATAAAGAAAAAGAAATTGGGATTAAGGTAAAATAATATAAAATTAACTTGCAAGTATATATTAAATATTTGATCGAATATATTCTTATTATAATAATTTTCTATATTTAAATTCTTATATTCAATAAAGTTATTATTATATGAAATATTAAATTTGATAAAAGATTTGTTTATAAAAACGATTTTTGTAATAAAATTGTTAATGTTATACCAATTCAAATAATTAAGAATTTAATTATCGAATTGGATATTCAATAAATGGAATCGTCGGATAGTATTATTTTAAAGAATATGGATAATGAACTTACCGGAGGATTTATACAAGAAAAGCTTGAAACCACGCGTACTCCTGATTTTAATTATAAACGCTTTGGGTTTTCGACCTTGAGAATGATTAAAGATCAAAAAGGTCAAAAGAATCTAATAACAAAATCCTCGCTATTTATCTCAATTCATGATAATGAGTATGATATTTCGTTAAATCCTGATATAGTTATAGAAATTAACGAATCAACGCCGGTTTCTAATGAACCAAAATCTTTGTTGATTATACTTACAATAAAGAATGAGAGCTTGCTCGAAGTAATTAATTTATAAAAAGTTTGTATAGACTTTGGTTATAAAGAATTAACAATTTCATCAAAACCATTAACATCAACATTAAATAATATTCTCGAGGATAATAAATCGAATAATTATTCAATTCTTAATAACAAAAAAGAAGATATAATATTGCTTTTTATAAAAAGAAATACGTTTAAAAGATCTCTTTCGCCATTTATATCTAACAAAGTTACTAAACGATTATATACTTTACAAATAAAAATTCCTAAGCTTAACATCAATATTAAAGAGTACACTAAATTCGATACATTTGATAATATTGATATAATCCCCAATTATATAAAGCATCAAATAATAAACTATACTAAACATTCAAATCGTTTGCATTAATAAATAAATGGTTATTACAAAACTAACATTTTTATTGAAACCATAATTGCTTAATCATACAGATTTAGAAATGGATTTCAATGATTAAATGATTTCTATAATACTTTCTAGCTTGATAAATAAGAAGATAAACTAAATGAATAAAATAGTAAGTACATTATTATATATAATATAATAATTGCTGTAATAAAATATAAACCAATAATCACGCTTTTGATTTAATTCAAGGTTACGAATTTTCTATAAATACTAAAATCAATAGTATCATCATCATTAAGGTTCTTTTATAATCTTAGAATTTATATATTTGAACATTGGTTCAAAATGAATTATAACCGCAAAATTAAAGCATTATAGAATTAAAGCATTTAGCAAGAAATTGAAATAATATCGGCTAAATCAAAGCTTATTCCATTTCAATGGGTATTTATTTTTAAAAATGATCAAAACGATTATATCGATTATTGCAAATTACAATTAATAATTAAAAAAGATCTTTAGGATATAGCAACAATCGAATCGATTTATACAATTACATTTACCGCGTAGTCCTTTCGCATAATAATGATAACAATAACGAAAAATGATTTTGAAACAAAGCAATACAATATTATGAATGCTTTTGTTAATGTATTTCGAAATCCCATTAAGAATTCAGTTATATACTATATATTAAATAGGTATAAAGTACCTGGTAAATCCATCACTTTCGATTATACGCTATATGGTTTAAGAGATTTCTTTACATTTTGATATAAAGAGTTTACAAGTATATTTATCAATTTGAAAATGATAAAGTACAAAAAAAAGCTTTGCATTTTCATATCTTTTGATTTCCATGTATTTATTCTATTCTTTATTAACAATATCCAAATAATCTATTACAAAAAGTATAAACATTAAAAAAATCAAATAATGAATGAAATTAAGGCTAAATATAAACTTAAAGATCTCGACGATATTTAATGGTTTTTAAGGATTCGAATTATTAAAGATTAATAACTTAAGAAATTATAGTTAATATACAACATCTATATCAACAAGATCGCTCGCAAATTTGGTTTTATAAAGAAAAGAATAGTTATATTACTTTCAATTATAATATTCGAGAAAAATAAGGATATAGCTTTTTTCTCTAAAATAAAGAAATATCAAGAAAAAATTGAATTAATTTTGTATTTGGCCATAACAATTAAGGCCGATTTAACTTTCCCTTTCTTTAAATTAAGCGAATATAATATTAATCCTTCAAAGAATCATTTTATAGCAACAAATCATTATATCGTATATTTATACGAATCTCGATACTTTTTTATTTGCTATAGGGATAATCATATATTTCAAATGATAACTTTTTCAAATGCTTTCTTTGCAAATGATATAATTATTTAGAGATCCTTTTAAGATTATGTGATCATATTATATAATAATGCCATTATATAGAAAGCTATAAGATAAAATACAATTACTATTTCGATTACAAAGATAGAACTTTTAGGTATAAAAAGATCGATTAAAAAAACAATAACAATATTGCGGCTTTTAAAAGAGATTAGGGTATTAATAAAGAAATCTATTAATATCTTTTGCAATAATATTTAAACAATCCGATTGATCATTGATAAAAATAAAAGGATTTCTATTAAATTTAAACATATAAATATTCAGAATATATAGCTTTATCAAAAATACGCTAATAAGCGATTCTTGATTATATATCTATCAACTACCGATATACCGGTAGACAGGCTTATCAAGAATCTTATTCAACAAAAGTTTGAATACTTTGTTAAACTAATCAATATACAGGATGCAAAGGATAAGATTATAAAGATTATCGAATAATCGGGAATCATATAGTATTTAGATCACGATTAATATAATCAACAAAAAATTAATATTATAGTACTTTTTTTATACTTTATTATTATCAACTCTATTCTTCATTTCTACTTTTAAAGAAGCTCATTTATAAATAACTTTTTCACTATTATTATTCATCTTCCTTTTTTTTCTTTTCTTTTTCATCTTTATCGTTACGAAATAATCCTTCGAAATATATTCGTTTTCAAAGGAATCTGTTTTTAACGCAATTCTACCCCACGCCGACTTCAAATCATTTATTTTCGGATTAATGTATTTCAGGATATTTCGAAAAGCGATCTGAAAACGCTTCACTTCCTATTTTCATATGGTTAGCGATTGTAGTATACAATAAAAATGAATATTTTACTTTTCCGTTATCGTTAGCTTTCGCGGTTAAAAAATCATTCGCTATTATATACAAATGTACTAGCAAAGATTGATATACGTATATAAAGTATCGATAATATTGAACTTTTTGAGAATCCGCGTTTTTATAATTGATTTTATTTCTTTGCCCAATGATTAATAATTTTATATATTGTATACATAAATAGGGATTTCTTGGCCTTTTCGATTAAATCTTTTTAACAAAAGTATAGAAAGCCGAAAATATAAAAAAATCAAAAATGGCAAAGCTAATTCCAAATCCTTTATTGCCCAATTCACCACTCTATCCCACCCTTAAAGAGCTAAAACCAAAGTCCCTGCAAGAATCCTATAAAATATAAATAATATATTGCTAAAATAATTATAGTTTTTACCTTTATATGGAAAAAGGAAACTTTATCTTTATCCTCATTTTGCTTTTTATTTTTACCCAGATCCTTGCTTTCATTTTTGTTAGAGAGATATGTTTAAAAGATTTGGGAGATTAAGGAATCGAAGAAATAGGGAGAAAAAGAACAAAAAGAAAAAGAGCGATAAAAAGAGCATTTGGGAGAAAAAACGGGGATACAGAAGAGGTATCCCGAAAGCGAACGAGGGGTAAGAGGATCAAAAGAAAAAGTAAAAGAAATAGAAGAAGTAAAAGACGAAAAAGTAAAAGCAAAAAAAAACAAAAAAAGAAGCAGGAAGAGCAAGGGCGGCGTAACGACGGGAAGCAATCAATGCTTCCCGAGCACGGGAAAGATTCCTAGCCTAAGAGTTGTAGCCACAACAAAGTATATTAATGGTAATATTGATGATAGTGTTGTTGATGGTGTTATTATTAATATGGTTGTTGTTGTTGCTATTGCTAATACTTATCCTTAAAAAATCAAAGGATTAAAGAATCAAAACTACAATTAAATACCCACGCGATGGGAATTACAATAAAACAACAATACACTACAAAACGATCAAATCTAACAAATACACAATAAATCCCTTCAATCATAATCATCGCCGCATATAGAATCGATGATCCAAATATCCATGGAATCATATGGAATTACATTTATTTAACTACTTGTAGAGGAAATTGCGTATATATCATTAGCTTATTTTCCGTTTGTTTGTTTACTTCAAAGTATTATACAATACGTAATTGTAGATTCACTTATTTTGTTTGCTTTATAATTAGATCATATACTGCGCACATAATCTAAGGGGTGTATCACACTAAATACGTAGTACGCATATACTTATTAAAGCACATGTTTTGTTGAAGCATACGTTTATCGAATATAACGCTTTTGAGGATTTTCCAATAATAAGGGTATAAACTTACTAACCTCTTTGGGATTGCCGAAATTAAAATCATCGAAGGCTTTTAGCCTTTACTCTAATAGATATACAAAAGTACTAATCGCTTTTTGATCTACAAAGCTAAAAGTATTATTACGCGTTATTTTATAAGGATCCAGACTTTGTTTATAAGTATATAATGATTTATATCGATATTATAGATCAAAGTATTGTAAATCCTTATAATTACAAAGCTATATAGTGATCACATGTTATTACATATGATCACTCATATATAATATATAAAGAGTGGATGGATCTTGTATTTAAGAGGACAAACAACAATACAATCATTGTTTTATACCTATACCTTTATCCCTTTCAGATATCCTCTCATATATTCGTAGCTATTCTCCGTGATAAATATTCAAATGATTTATTATAAAAGGTATAAACATTAAAAGGATTAAATAATTAATAAAATCAAAGTTAAATATAAGCTTAAAGATTTTAGCGATATTTAATAGTTTTTAAGGATTCGAATTATTAGAGATCAATAATTTAAAAAATTGTGATTAACATATAATATTTATATTAACAAAATCGTTTGCAAGTTTGGTTTTATAAAGGGAAAAGCAATTATACCATTTTCGATTATAGTATTTGAGAAGAATAAGAATATGGTTTTTCTTTCAAAAGTAAAGGAATATCAAGAAAAAGTTGAATCAATTCTGTATTCGACTATAACAATTAAAACCGATTTAGCTTTTTTTTCCTCCAAACTAAGCGAATATAACATTAATTTTTTAAAAGATCACTAAGCAATTACCGACCATTATATCGTATACTTATACGGATCTCGATACTTTTTTATCTACTACAAAAACGATTATATCCTTTAGATAATGATTTTTTCAAATACTTCTTTTGTAAATGATATAGTTATACGGAAATCTTCTCAAAGCTATATGATCATATTGTATAATGATGCCATTATATGGAAAACTATAAGGTAAGATACAATTATTACTTCGACTACAAAGGCAAAACTTTTAAATATGGAAAAATTAACCAAAAAAGTAATAGTAATAGTAAAACTTTTAAAAAAGATTAGAGTATTGGTGAAAAAGCTTATTAATATCTGTTGCAATAATATTCAAACGATCCGATTAATAATTAGTGAAAATAAAAGAATCTCTATTAAACTTAAATATATAGATATTCAAAATATATAGTTTTGTTAAGAATACACTAATAAGCGATTCCTAATCATATATTTATCAATTGTTGATATGCCGGTAGATAAACTTATTAAAAATCTTATTAAATAGAAGTTTAAACACTTTGTTAAATTGATCAATATACAAAACGCTAAAGATCGAATTATAGAGGTTATCGAATAATCGATAATCATATAATATTTAAACAAATTAATATTACAATACTCCTTTTATACCCTACTATCCCAATCCCTACTCTCCACTTCTATCTTAAGAAAGCTTACCTCCAAGCAACCTTTCTATTATCACTACTATCCATTTTTTTTTTCTTTCTTTTCCTTTTCATTTTTACCGCCGTAAAATAATCTTTCGAAATATACCCACTTCCAAAGAAATCCACTTTCAATATAGATATACCCTACGCCGATTCCGAAGTCATTTGAAGATCGATGTATTTCAGAATGCTTCGAAAAACGGTTCGGAGATACTTTACTTTCTATAATCATATAGTTAACGATTATAATATAGAATGAAAAAGAGGTATTATACTTTTCCGTTATTATTAATCTTCGCGGCTAAAAAATCATTCGCTATTGTATGCAAATATGCCGGCAAAAGCCGATATATATATGTAAAGCATCGATAATACTAAACTTTTTGGGAATTTGCGTTTTTATAGTAAATCCCATCTTTTTGCTTAACGATTAGCGATTTTATATATTATATATACAAATAAGGATTCTTTGGTTTTTTAAACCAAGTTTTTTTGGCGGGGGTACAAAAAGCCGGGGTGAAAGGAGTAATAGAAATGGAAAATACCATTTTAGATTTTTCATTACTCGATTTACTATTATGTTTAACCCTTAAAGGGTTAAAACCAAAGTTTTTACCAAAATCCTGTGAAATGTAAATAATGTATTATTAAAGTAATTATAATATTTACTTTATAATAGAGTAAGGAATCTTCATTCTTATCTTTACTCTAATCTTTATCCTTATTCTTGTTGTTATTCTCGTTAAAAAAACCGGCTTGAAAGGGACAAAAAAAGAAGGAATTGAAGGAGTAAGGAAAAAAAGAATAAAAAGGCGAAGGGCGGCGATAAGGGCGATGGGGAGGGGGAATAGGGGTACAAAAAAAATATTCTAGAAACGATTTAAAAAAATCAAAAAAAGAAGAAAAAGCAAAAGAAAAAGAAAGAATAGAAAAAATAAAAGAAGTAAAAGGAAAAGGAGAAAAGGGAGAAGAAATGCAACGACGGAAAACAACTAAAGCTTCCCGAGTACGGGAAAGATTCCCGGCCCGGGAGTTGCGAGTACGGCGAAGTATATTGATATTGTTATTGTTGTTGGTATTGTTATTATTGTTGTTATTTTTAATGGTTTAAAGAATCAAAGGATCGAAGGATCAAAGCTATTATTATATAGCCAGGCGATGAAAATTACAACAAAACAATAATACGCTACAAAACGATTAAATATAACAAATATATAATGAATACCTTCAACCATGATTGTCATTGCTTATAAGATCGGCGATCCAGACATCTATAGAATTATATAGAATTACTCATTTATATAACTATCCACAAGGAAATTGTATATACGTTATTAGATTAGTTTTCGTTTGTTTATTTACATTAACAAAGAATCACGCGAATAGCGTATAATTATAGATTTACTCATTATATTTGTTTTGTAAACAGATTATATGCGTAATATATAATCTAGGGGATATATCACGCTAAAAGCGTAAAGTATATAAGAAACATATATTTACTGAACACCATGCTTTTACGTATTACATAGATCTTCCGGTAGTAAATGCACAAACACTTTAAAGCATATATACGCTAAGATGCTCGAGCACACTAAAAGCATATATATACAAAAGTGCACAAGCATACTAACCGTTTTCGATTTGCCAACGTTAAAAGCATTGGAGTATCAACCGAACTTAGTATATCGACTAATTGAACCTATAACTATTATTATACGATTATATTATAACTCGTAATACTATAGATCCTTATAATTACAAAGCTATACAATGATCACGTATAATCACATATAATTATGTATATGTAGTATATAAAGAATAGATGGATCCACCAGTGGGTGCACGGACTCGTGAGACTGTTGCTCAAAAACATCAAAATCATACCAAAATAAGCAACTTTGAAATTCCATCAAAATTTTAATATATAATATTTTTGAAAAAAAAAAGATAAATTTTTCAAGTTTTGAATTGAAAATTTATACATTATAAAATTTTTTTAAATTATATTAATTTTAAAGAAAATCATATAAAATTGTATAAGGAATTTAATATATTTGA
>NGKF01000006.1:2199729-2223459 GCA_002162555.1 Monilinia aucupariae
TTTTGGTGTGATTTTGATGTTTTTGAAAAACAGTCTCACGAGTCCGTGCACCCACTGGTGATCCTGTATTTAAAGGAACAGATAATAATATAATCACTGTTTTATACCTATACCTTTATCCCTTTAAGATATCACTTCATTATATATTCGTAGCTATCCTCCGTGATAACATTAATATCGGCCCTGGTAGAGGTACAAGAAGGGTATGCTTATATTTTGGCAAAAAGCTTTATCTTTGCAATAACGTTTATACTTTTTGTATTAGCGAATATAAATTAGATTTGGCTTTATAACAAGATTGTATAAATATTTAATATAATATCTTTGAAGTAAAGCTTTGAAGGGATTTTGAGAGTGTATCGGAAATTTATTGTAAACTTTATTTTTTTTGGGGGGTATTGTAATAAGATTGTGATAAGATTTAATGATTAATTTGAAGAAAGAGGAGAAAGATTTATTAATTTAGAGGTGAAGCGAACCTTTGATTATATAGCCTTTAAAAAGAAAAAAAGAAAATGTTAAACGAAAGGTTATTTAATGAAAGTGAAGCTATTTATGGAAAGATATAAATAAAAAATAAAAAAGTGAATAGCAAAACAATAAATAGATATACTCTTATAGAAAAACTTTTATAGAGAATGTATAGATTATAGGAGGGGTGCGAAATAGGGGAGATTTACTTTCAAATCCAAGCCGGAAAAAGAAAACATACTTTTTGATTTGTAATGATTATGCAATTCGATATATTAACTTTAATTAATAAAGCAAAATAAAATGTTTTCAATTTGTCGATATTACAAATTATTAGTGTTTGATAGAACGAATAGTAGCTATAAGCATCTTGGAAATCTTTCGAGGGATGGGAGATTGTTTTGTAAAAGCTTTTTTTACTTTTTCCTTACAAAACATTTATTATTGTATATATTATAGGCAAATCGCATGGTCAGCGTAGCTATAGCTATAGATAGATCAAATCGATTATGAATTACTACTACTACAATAATTATGTATGATCATATGTAATCATGCGTATATAGTATATAAGGAACAAATGAATCCTGTATTTAAAGAGATAAACAACAATACAATTATTGTTTTATATTTATACCTTTATCTCTCTCAAATATCACTTCATAATATTCGTAGCTATTCTCCGTGATAATAATCAATTAGATAAACATATTTTTGGATTTTGGTTCAAAAAGGATTATAATAAAGAGATTGAGAACTTTAAAGATAAACAAACCTAAAAGGAAATCGAAGCAAAGTTAAATAATATTTATTTGATTCCTTTTCAATAAATCTTTAATTATAAAAACGATTTTGAAAAGTATATAAATCGATATTGTTTATATTTAATAGTTCAAAAAGATTTTCAAAACAAAAGCATAATCGAATCTATTTATATTATAATTTTTGTTGCTAGGTTGTTCTATATTATAATGGTTATGATTGTTAAATACAATCTAGAAACCAAACAATTTGATGTTATTAAAGTTTTCGTTAATGCTATAAAAGATTTTAATGATATTTCTATAGTATATCTATTTTCGAATAGATATAAAATGCTTAACAAATATATTATTATTAATCGAGTTTTATATAGTTTTTGAGATTTATTTGCTTTGTAATATAAAGAATTTATTATTACCTTTGTGACTTTTAGTATAGTATAATGTAAAGAAAAGCTATGTATTTATATAAATCAAAATAAATATATTTTAATATTCTTTTTTGTAAACGATATTTAAGTTATTTACTATAGAAAACATATCAAAACAATCTACAAAATTATCGAAAGAATTAAAAAGAAATATAAACTATACGATTTGAATGATACTTTATAGTTTTTGGAAATTCGAATTATAAAAGATCAAAAGCTACATAAACTTTTATTAGCTTATAATACCTATATATTCAAAATAATAAAAAAATTCGGCTTTGCTAATAATAATATCGCTACCTCTTTATTTATTATGATATTTATTAAATACAAAAGAATTGCAATTCTCTTTTTTATAAAGATTTATTAGAAAAAGATTAGCTTTATATTTTATACAACTATTATTATTTAATCAAACGTTGCTTTTGCAATTTCTCAATTAAGTTATTATTTGATTAATCTATCGAAAAGATATATGCATATTATAAATTATTGTTTACAATATTTATGAAATACAAAATATTTAGATTATAAATATAGCGGAGATCCTTTACTTCAACTTTTATTCTATTTCGATATTTCTTTTACAAAGAATTCTGATTCTAAACAATTTTTACAAAGATATATTATGTTTTGATTTAAAGGTTCTATTATTTGGAAAGCCTTTCGCTAAATTACTATTACTATATCTACTACGGAAACAAAGCTTTTGAGTATTAAATACATTACTAAAAAGATTATAGTTACTTTTAAACTTTTGAAAAAGGTTAATTTAATAGTATAAGAACTTATTACAATTTATTATAATAATACTCAAACTATTCGTTTTATTATTGAAAAAAACAAACGTATTATTACAAAGTTGCGTTACATTGATATTCAGAATATATAGCTTCGTTAGAAATACGCAAATCGAAGGTTTTTAGTATTCTATTTAACAATTAAAGATATACTTGTAAATAGATTAACAAAGAATTTGAGTTATCAATCATTCAAAAGGTTTATATCGTTAATTAATTTATAAGATATTAAATTACGCATTATAAAAATCGATTAAATCTTATACTTCAATATTATATAATCTACAATAATACCTTTTTTCTATCGCTTGTTATTTCTTTTAACCTTTCGCCTAATAACAATAGCTTAAACCAAATCCTATATATTTTAATTATTATTGTTACTATTATTACTCTTTGTAACAAAGTTTATAACAACATTTACAAAACGATTTATTATACCAAAACTTGTATCGTTTATACTCTTTAAACTTTTTAAGCGTAACTTCTTTTCTTTTTTCTTTTTTTTTATAATTATTTTTTCCTTTTCCTTTTGTTTCTTTTTCAACCCTTTCTTTTTCTTCAATTCTTTTTTATAGTAAAACAATATTATCTTTAATATTGTTCTAAATAATTTAAGCTTTTATATTTCATTTATTATTATTTTCATATTTTCAATATAAAAAGTAGAACTATTTACGAATTCTGTTTTTCTTTCAACTTTAGCTTTGAAAAAGTTGATTACTATTGTATAAAGATGATTAAAAAGCTTAATACAAAAGTAATTATAACATTTATAATACTTTATATCGATTGAATTAGCATTATAATAATATATACCATTGCTTTGCCCGACGATTAACGATTTTATATATTAAATATAAAACATAGTATTCCTCCTTCTTTTTATCTTTAGTTTTCTACATTTAAACGCTTTTCTTTTTATTTCTTTACCCTTTCCCTTTCTTTTTACCTTTACAACTACCTTCACTTTTCTTTTCTTAACATTACAAATACTAAAACCCGCAATCTTTTCCGTTTCACTTTCTATAAACTTTTCATTTTCATCAAAATTAATATTCTAAAAAAGGGATAAACGATTCTAATAGTTATTATCAAAAAGATTTATAGGGTTATCCAAATCTATTTCTTTTTTCTTTTTGACTTCAAATCTAATCGAACATTAAAATCATATTAGTATTATATCAAACAATTAGCAAGTTTAAAAGTATTTATCTTATATTTATATATATTGCGTTTCGCAAAACTAATTGTAGCTACTTGTAAAAAAAAGACTATTAATAATAGTATTTTAATAAAAGCGTTTAGAAAGAGGGTTTTAGAAAACATTAATTAAAGATTATATTAAAAACAATAGTACTCGGGTAAATAATAAGTGATACACTACCAAAATTGAAGATATAATAACTTTTTCAAAAATGAATATAATTTAATAAGATTTTGATAATTTATTCTTTCAATAGTATACTATTGGTATATTAAATTTTGTATTATAAAAGTCAAAATTGAAAGAGTAAGATTGAATCGAATTTCAAAATTTGAAGATAATTCGAGTTTTTCAACGTTTTTATATAATATAATATAATTTCGGCAAACTTTAATAAAATCATTCAAAACTTAAACTATAATACATTTCGATATATAGCTTTTTAATAGTTATTTCAAGTTTTTATAATTCGTTATATTTATAAATATCATGCGATAGTATGATATAAATTACGGTAATGGAAATCGAGAGACAATACAAAAGTATGGTTTAATAGTGTAAATAATGGGAATTAGATTCATACAATAGAGAAAAGCTTAATTAATTTGATCTCAAACTTTAATAACTAGAGATCTATATATAAATATAATATAAAGTAATAATAATGTTTTAATAGAAATATTACTTTGGTAAAGGATATATAGCTTTTATTATAGTAAAGCTAGTATATTCAAATACAAATAAGTAAAAAAAATAAAGAATATGCTAGAAGTATAGAAATAATATTAGGGATAGTTATATCCCGTAATATATCCTTTAAAATAACGATAATATTATTGATTTGCAATATAACAAAAGAAATATATAAATAATAAAGTTATATTATATAAATTATCGATATAAATGTTTGTTATTGTATATACATATTATTAGTAGTGTAAAAGGAAAGAAGGTAAGGGGTGAAAACAACAACAAAAAGAATGGCCTTCTGGGAGAGAACAATACAACAAAAGGGAAGTAAGGGCTAAGGTCAACTAGGACGGTCATAAACGACGAAAAAAGGAAAAACAATCAAGATGAACAATCTAGATCATAATGAACATATACATAATCAAAAAAAAGAGTAATAAAAAAGATAAAATTTAATAAATAAAACATAATATAATAATCTAAAATACAAAGTGAAAGGAGTATAAATACTCCTTATAAGAAGCGAGGTTACATGAGGGTGTTAGGTCCGAATGGTCGGAGCCATTCTGCAGTCTCATAGTAGTAATATATATAATTTCGGCTAGCAATAATTCAATAGCATTAACAACAAAAAGAGCAAAGAAATCGTTATTTAACTATCAAATTAAATCGTTTTTCGATAGTAATTATTGTTTAAATAATAAATAATATTGTTTGTAAAGTATAGTATATCGTAGATTTAAAACAATAAATACCTGCACTTTAAACTTAAAATTGTATAATTTTTTTAATATAACCAAATATAGTTTTTCTATACAATTTAGCAATTTATTCTTAGTATTTATTTCATTTTAATTATATAAATGATTTCTACAATATACGCTTTTCTTCTATTCATTAATTGATTTTTTTTTCAAAAGGTTTTAAGTTGTATAGATATTCTATTAATAGAATATCTTTATCTTCTAATTCGATTTTGGAGGGAAAAGATACGTTAACAAATGAAATGGATTTACTGTTTGTTTTAATCGATTATTCGATAATAATTCTATTTCTTTTTTCCTTTAATATTCAAGAAAAGGAAAAAGAAAAAAAAGAAAAAGAAGAAGAAAAAGAAAATAAAAGCTTTTCGTTTTCTAAAGTAATGTTAATTCGAGGAGAACCATTAATTGATAATAAAGATAATGGTTATATATACTATTACCTTTAATATAACCTTTAATTAATATTTTCTAAAACCTCCCTTTCAAACGCTTTTGTTAAAACATTATTACTAATAACCTCTCTTTTGCAAATAATTATAATTAGTCCTGCGAAATGCAATATATATAAATGTAAAATAAATATTTCTAAACCTATTAATTGCTCGATATAATACTAATGTAATTCTAATATCTAATTAGATTTGAAGTAAAAAAAAAGAAGGAAATAAATTTAAACGATTTTATAAATCCTTTTGGTAATAACTATTAAGGTCGTTCATTCCCTTTTTAAAGTATTAGTTTTAATAAAAGTAAAGAATTTATAGAAAATAAAACGGAAGGGGTTGCAGGTTTTAATATTTGTAATACTAAAAAGAGAAAGATAGAGATAGTTGTGGAGGTAAAAGGGAAGGGAAAAAGGAAGAGAAAAAGAAAAAAAATGAAAAGAAAAGCGTTTAAACGTAAAAAGCTAAGGATAAAAAAAAGAAGAAATACTATACTTTGTGTTCAATATATAAGATTGTTGATTGTAGAGTAAAGCGATGATGTATACTATCGCAATACTAACTCAACCAATATAAAATGCTATGAATACTATAATCATTCTTGTATTAAACTCTTTAATTACTTTTATACAATGGCGATCAACTTTTTTAAAATTAAGATTAAAGGAAAAACAAAATTAGTAAATAGTTTTATTTTCTATATTAAAAATATGAAAATAATAATAAATGAAATATTGTCACGCTTCCGCTGCCCGGTTGGCATGGCAGACGTTCCGGTGCACGTGTACGACGTCACGGCTCATATGCTCGATTAGCGAGTACGTGCCGTGTATATATCCTGTTTATACAGTTTATGTATATATAACAATCTTTTCCTTGTAGTATAATTAAGTAGTAATAAATTTTAAAAACTTTATTAATTTTGTTTTAAACAGCTTTTTTATGGTATAAACGTTACATTATTTACTATTCAAATATCAAATTGTTTTAATTATCTAATAATTGTTTAAAAGAATACCTCTTTTGATAATACTTTTTTAAGAATGCTTTTAAACAACGAAACCGTTTATTTATAGGAAAAAAATTAATATTAAATCTAGTTTAATAGCGATATATTCTTTATTACTTTTAAAAGTTCTTTTATTCTTTTCTTTTTTTCGATATACTTTGTTTTTCTCCCGGCAAATTCAATGTTAACGCTACTGCGTTTTTTAGTTAGGATATTGTATTAGCGAGTTTTGCATCCGCATTATCAACTCCCTGTTTTACTTTTGGTTTTGCTTTTAATGTAATTATTTGAAATTAAGGTCAAGGAAAAGATAAAGAGATAAAACAAAAAACAATGCTTTTTTTACAATCCGTTCTTATTCCAAAAAATACTCTTTGCGATTTTACCTTGCATATCCTCGATTTTTAGGATCGCAAAAGCGAATATGCTATACAAAAGGTTTTTTTTGTTTAAACCATAGAAATTGAATGGTTATGCGATAAAGTTGTATATAATATTACTTTTATTACTCCTTTTTCCAATCTTCTTTTCCTCAGAACAATTCTTTTTTCCACTAAAACTAATCGATACTCTATTGTAAAAAAACAATATTAATCTCGCAAAAATTGTAAAAGAATTCCGAAGAGATTATAAATCGATAACCCTAACAACCCCGCCCCTAGCTTTTCGCTTTCCGAATCTAATAATAATCGTTGCGCTAAAAGTAATCGATTCTCTATTCGCAAGTATAGCTTTTTAAACCCTTTATATTCCCTTTACTTCATTCGTTTATATTACTCTAAAGTAATTAATTTCATCAAAAAGCTAAACGATAGTATAGAACCCTGAATAAGTTTATGAAGCATATTTATTCTTAAACGCTTCAATTTGTATACTAATACTTTCGATTTAAAAATGGCCCGATATACCTACATTATAAACCAAATAGAGTTAAAAACTTAAAAGCATTTTTATATATTGTATACACAAATTCCTTGTTTTATTAATATAAAATTAGTACGCCAACTAGCTGCAATTTATAATAATTCTACAGAAGTTAAGCGTGCCCATATTTAATACAATTATTGGAAGATGCCTAATAATCTTTTTATTTGATATAGCCATTTTTTAGAATAGTATAGAACCTTTAAACTTTTGATAATCCAAACCAAAATTATCGATAATACTTAGTTGTTTAAAGATCTTAAAAACAAGATTTTCGATTATTTAGCTTGAACCATAATTCTCCATAAGGATAATTGTTTTACTATAGAAAAACTAGCCGATAAACTGATTAAGATCGATAAAAACAAAGTTTTTATACAAAAAAGAAATAGGTATTATACTTTTCGAAAGCTTGCTCCTACCAAAAAGCCATTCATTACTACAACATCAACCCACCCTCTTCAAACAAATCGAAGCATTAACTATCCTGGCATTGATGTAATTCAATATACTTAATCTAAATTGTTTTACCCGTTATATAATACCCCGGCAGGATATATTGAAACTTTCAAAAATCCAATCCCCAGAGTTTTTACCCAGAATACCGCTTTTTCTCCTGTTCCCAAAGCTTATTTTTAAACGTTGTAAACAAGCTTTTATAAAATAAAAGCAAATATCCTTATTAACTTCGCTATCGCTGTTAACAACAAATTCATTGAAGATTTTTACAACGTTGAGGATTACTTCGATCCTTAGATACACATTGAAAACGTTGAATTAATGTATTAAGCGAAAGATACTTGTTTAAAAACAAATACTTAAACAAAGATTTTTTTTTAAATGTTATCAAAAATATACGATTCTTCGATTTAACCAAATTAATAGAAAATCAAGCTATAACCCTACTTTGTATCCTTTCCAAAAACGAATACTTTTTCAAATCGAATACTTTCCTTAACTTTAAAATAAACGGATACGTTTTTGTTAATACTATGCTCTTTACTCTTTTATTTCTATTGTTTAAACCATGTTATTACTCACTTAAAACTTTTATTAATATTAAAGGTTATAACAATATACAGGGTCGCGTTATTACTTATTATACTTTTCTTAATCTTTTGATCGATGATCAAAAGCAATCATTCGTTTTATTTCTTATTATAAATTTAAATTCTTATAGTATTATATTAAGTAAATTGTAGCTCTTAAAATCGTAAATAAAGCTTAATTGCTTCAATCGATGCTTCAAATAGCCTTCAGAATAATTATTTACATATTTATTAAATCAAAACCTATTGCTTACAAAAAGTAATTTGAAATAAAAGAAAATCGATCGATTTATACAATAAAACGTTGATCGGAGAAACGATAAGTTCAATATCTATTAATAACAACAAAACGCTTAGTTCAAATCTATCACCGTATCCATAGTACAACTCTTCGACCCTATATCTACAAAGAAACTCGATCCTTTTTTTTTCTCCTTAATAAACATTCGAAAAAGCTCCTTAACAATTGTTTAAGAAAGTTTATGTTGCAAAGCTACAAAAGCTTTATAAATCGCTGTTTTATCTTTTATTCGATATTATTGATATTTACGCTTTTATATCCGCATAATTCGAATTCTTATATAAAAGATATAAGTACAACAAGCTCTTCGCTGTTACTCTTAACAATATCGAAGTTGTTATATAAGAACATTGATAAAAACAAAACCAGAAGGACCAGCTCCTAGTTGTTATAAATATCTACTAGTATATTGAATCTTAATCATATTTAAATAACGCCTTTATTGTTGTTAAAAAAGAACCTTTAATTCTTCCGGTATATAAAGCTTTTTAAAAAGTTTTTTCTAAAGCTAATTCGAATATGCTACTATTTCATTGTTTATATAATCATAAAATTATATTAGAAAGTAAAAAGGAAAAAGCTTTGAAATATAGCCTATTCTATAAAATATTATTGGAATAATTAGAAATTGTTAAGGAATATTTAATTGATAATCTAGTTAAAGGATTTATAAAGTTTAGTTAAGCTTTTTACGTAATACCCGTTTTGTTTGTCCGAAAAGCTAATAATACATTCCGATTTTGTATCGATTTCCGCCTACTAAACTTTTTCATCTATAAGAATCGATATTCTTTCTCTTTAATCAACGAAACGCTTATACACTTTGTCGATATAAAGATTTATACAAAGTTTAATATCCGTTAAACCTTTTATCGAATCAAAATAGATCTTACTTTTAAAGAATATACTACATTCTATATGCGTTACAGTTTTTATAAATGCAAAGTTGTACTATTTGGCCTTACAAACAGTTTAATAATTTACTAAAGATATATAAACAATATACTTTTCGATTATTTAAACATATTTTGCACTATCTACTTTAACGATATTTTGATTTACTTTGAAAACAAAAAAAATCATTAAATTCAAATTAAACTAATCCTAGCTCGATTCGAAACCGTTGGCTTTCAAATCAACTTTAAGAAATATAAATTCAATATCAAACATACCAAATATTTTGGATTTATTATCTTCATTAAAGATATTGAAATTGATCCAAAAAAAATAAAAATAATTGAAAATTGAACATACTTTATAATCGTCAAAGAAATCCAATTATTCTTTGGTTTTTGTAATTTCTATTATTGTTTTATCAAAAATTACGATATTATAGTTAAACCTTTAACAAAGTTTACCAAAATTAATACTCCGTTCTATTTTAACGATTTGTATTGCAATGCATTTAATATTTTGAAACAAAAACTTATTTTCGTTTTTTTGTTTTGGCATTATGATTATAATTTTCTTTGTATACTTAAAACCAACGTTTTGGATGAAATAATCGCCAGCGTACTTTTTCAAAAGCATAATAACGATTAGCTACTTATAATATATTTCTTCAAAATTATGGTTTCTATTGAATTGAACTACAAGGTTTACAACAAAAAGATATTATCGATAATATGCTTTTTTGGCCATTGGAAATCAAAATTAACTGGCTTTTTTCATCAAATTCAAGTTTATACAAATTACAAAACTCTGGAATACTTTATAACCATTAAAGTTTTGAACGCTTGATAAGCTTGATAAGTCGAATTGCTAACTAATTATAACTTTGTTATTATATACTATCCCGGCAAAGATAATCCCCTCGCTAATACTCTTACACATCGTATCGATAAACTTGATATACAAAATTAAACAAAAAAAAAGAATCGTTTTTAGCAATTTATAAAGAACAATCAAATCGATATAAAAATCATGCAAAACGATCTAAAGAAAGAGATCAACAATAACGCACTATCTATTATAAACTTTGCTCTTATCGCTCTTTATTTCAATATCATTAATTGCATCCTTAACGCCAATTGCTTTTTTAATAGTTTATAAGCTTTACAAATTAAAGCATTCAAAAGCTATAAACATTTCACTTTCCAGGACAGTTTACTATTGTACAATAATCGTTTGATAATGCCCGATTTAAAGAACCTCTGTACATTCCTCATTCGAAAAGTTTATAATTCAGTTTTTATAGTATATTCTGAAATCAAAAAAACCTACTTTTTGCTATCAAAACAATACTACTAATCCAGTATACTTACAACAATTGCTTAATATATACGCAATTGCTACATTTGCAAATATAGTTCTATATCGCGAAATCGCATTCCTGATTTGCTATACCTGCTTCCTATTTCTAAACGAATATAACAAAACGTTATTATAAACTATTACAATTTCAATAAAAACAAACACAATTACAACAACATTTTCGTAATTATCGATTAATTAATAAAATAAGCTATTTTCATTCTTTACTATAAAGAAATTGATTTATAAAAGCAAACCAAGCTTTATTTGTACTATATCTATCGATATTACAAAGCCCCTAAATCAATTGTATCGAATAAAAATCCTTAATTTATCTTAAAGTTCTAACAAAAATTTAATCGATTATTAAGTATTAATATCAAACTCTTTATTGTTCATTACCCTTAAACAAATGATTAAACGAAGATTTATAATCAATATTTGCAACAATGTCTACGCCTATTCATTAGTTACTATTAAAACGATTGGTTGAAATTCTTGTTTATAATGGATTACACTCAGTTTACCCTTCCATACAAATCTTTTGAAAGCTTATTGCTTTTCAAAGTTTTCTACGATTACTTTTTATATAATAGTTGAGATTAGGATATCAAAAATAGCTTTTCAACAAAAAACATAAATGTTTAAAATGCTTATAAATTTGTTGAATATAATTAAATAATCGTTGTTTACATTAAAAAAGATATTCTTCGAATTTAAGAAAAGATAATTCGATCCATCAACTTACATTGTTATACTATAGATTTCGATATCGAAGATTATGTATAGTTGAATATAAAGGATTATTTTACTCAACAACCTTTCAAAAAGTTTAACTATCCTATTCAAAGTTGATTTAAGATTATAAATCGAGTAGATAGTTCCTTTCGCTTTGAATTTCCCGTTACTATAAAAATATATTCAATGTTTCCGTTCGACAAGCTTTGGAAAGTTTACAACAACCTTTTCCTTGATCAAATTCAAGAATCTCCGCCATTTATTAATATCATTGATGATTTTAAATAAAAAATAAAAAAAGTTTTTGTTATTAAGAAAACCCGCAATTCTTTATAATACCGCATTTTCTAATTTAATATTAACGCCGATTTTATTTAATACTCCGTTTTTAATTTGAAAACTATCTTTTACAAATTACATAACTTCCATCAAGCGAACCCTACGCTACCCGGTCCTCTTGCTCTATTACTCGAATAGATTAAGCTTTACAAAAATGGAAAAAACAATTACGATTACATTAACAATAACAAATCTATATCCATCGCCGATTAAATATATTTCTTTCAAATCACTTTATAATCACAATTACTTGAAGAAATTCTTATATTACATCAAATTATCGCTACTATTACTAATACCAATTAAAGTAACGCGATCCTCAATATAGCACAAAAAAAAAAGGAATCTCTAAAGTAAATACAAAATGATTAACCCTTATCACTCTATTTAACTAAAAAACAAATAAAGTTACCAAAAAAGAAAAAAGAAATATCATTCATTTGAAACGAAATATTATTTGAAAAGCTTTAGCCTTTAACCGTAACTCCAAAACCACCTCTTTCAACGCTCGCTTACGCTTTTCCTCTTGTTCAAACTTTTCGTGTATCCAATATCTCTCCAACTTTTTTTTGTGGATCTTCTTTATATACTCCTTTTCCTTCTCCGCTAGAATTCTTTTTAATACCTTTTTCGAAAACTTATACTTAAATTCCGCTCGCAAAGCCATTTATTTCTTTGTTAATAATATTACAAAAAACAATTAAAAAAAAAGATAACTTGCTTTCGCTTTTTATTTATAGATTGATAACGCTTTACAATATTTTAGAAAATCGCTTAACAATTAACCCTTCGAAACCTTTTTATATCTTTGTTTTTAATTAAAACAAAGAAAACAAAGTTTTCCCTTCTACCCCGGTACAATATAATACCTCCTTTCCGAGTTTCCCGTAAAGCAACTCCGTATACACAGCATATACATGCTTTTGAAGTTCTTAAAACAATCGTTAACAACAAACAATAGCTTTGCAAACAACTTTAACAACGATTTAATCGATTTTTTATATAATTTACAATATATCATCCCAAATATATTATTGCTATTATCCTTCGATTGATTTGGAGTTTTCGCAATAAACTCTTTGTTATTGTCACTAATCCAAACCAATATCGCAAATGCCCGATTCTATTATTGCTATTGTTATTGTTTCGTCGTTAACATCCAATCCTGTTGTTGTTGTTATTGTTATTTCAATACAATCTTTTATCATAGAGAACCTTTATTAACAAAATCTTATATTAACAATTTAAATGCTTAAATACGTATTATCGTTGTACCAAATTAGTATTATTATTTAATGCTTAAAAAAAAAAAGGAAAATTAATCTATAGAATCAATTGGAAAACCTTACTCATCGAAACCATTATTGCTTTCCGTTATTTGATCTTCTTTATCATCTCTATAATTTTGCTTTGAAAAAAAGAAAAAAAAAAAGGAATTTTAACCATAATAAACACTTTTAATTTCGATTGTTTCATTGTTAATACTGCCCGCGCGTTTATTGCACTTTTACATTACCTCTGCCTTTTAATAAAGCCTTCACTCAATAACCCTTTTATTATACTCGGCGTAAAGTTGTTCGATTTATTAGTATAAAAAGATATACTCAAAGAAGCAATGAATTTGATAAAAAAGTTGAAATAATTTGAATATGGATTTAAGTTTACAATGGAAAAAAGCTTTTGTTATATACCCTCTCAATACAAACATTATTTTGCTGTTTCGAAATGCCGAATAAGTATTTATTTCGTTACAAAATGCTTATATACACGCTATCGCCTAGAAATAAACAAATATAACCATATACCTTGTAAAAACAATTACAAAGCTTATAATAAACGCTTTTTGTTTGATCTAACTGATTGGCAAATGCCGTACAAAATATAATATAGGATTATTAACAAATAATTGTTTAAGGACAAATTTTACTAAAAGAGGGGGTAATATTACACTTTCGCTGCCTGGTTGACATAATAAATATTCCGATGTACATATATAACATTACAGTTCACATACTCGATTAGCAAATATATGCCATGCATATATCCTGCTTATACAATTTATATATATATAACAATTTTTTTTTTGTAGTATAATCAAGTAGTAGTAAATTCTAAGAACTTTATTGACCCTGTTCTAAACAGCTTTTTTACGGCATAAGCGTTACAAATATAGAAGTTGAAATCGTTTAGAATAATATTAAGGATAATGTTGTTTTATTACAAAAAAAAGTTGAAGGAAAAAAAAGAGTTGGAAAAGAAGCAAAAGAAAAAGGAAAAGGTAATTGTAAAGAAAAAGAAGAAGGAAAAGAAATAATGTTTAAAAGATTTAAAAAATGCGAGCGATACAAATTCTACTATAACGAATCGCTTTATAAATACTTTTATAAACTTTGTTTCAAAAAGTAACGATAATAATAATAATGATTAGAAAATGTAGGATTTGGCCCGGGCCATTACTATTAAGCGAAAAGTCAAAAAAAGTAATAAGCGATAAAAAAAGGATATTATTGTAGATTATATAATGTTGAAGTATAAGATTTAATCGATTTTTGTAATATGTAATTTAGTATTTTATAAATTAATTAACGATATAAACCTTTCGAATAGTTAATGATCTAAATTCTTTATTAATTCATTTATAAATATATCTTTAATTACTAAATAGAATACTAAAAACTTTCGATTTGTATATTTCTAATGAAGTTATATATTTTAAATATCAACATAACGCAACTTTGCAATATTATTGTAATTATAGAATGTATATATTGTCTAACATATACATCGCGACGACGATATATTACGATACAGCGCTGTATAACATAAGACATACGTACAAAAAAGACACAAAACGCCCTCTCAAGCCATTATAACAAAAACAAGTTTTACTACATCGACAAAAGGATCGCGAATGATCAACAACGATTATACACAACAACGAGATCTTCTTTCGTTTACCCTTTTCCAAAATCGAATTAAAGAGAGAACTAAAAACATATCGCTTTTCTTTATTATACTTGAAAAGCTTCAACAATCAACGATCTTTTAAAAGGTCAATAAGCTTTTACAAAAGATTAAACAACAAACAACAATTTATTGCAAATATATAATTGTATTTGTTAACTCTTTAAAAAGGATCGCTAAAACTTTTACCAAAAAGAAAATGTATACTATTATACCAATTCAAAAAGCGATCTTAATATATATCGCAAACGCTTTTATAACGAGTACAACCATAAACTTAAAAATCCCTAAAGCACAAAAAAATATAACAATAATCGAAATGCTTATAATGTAGATAAGAATCGTAAAAACCTTTAAAGTTAGCAAACTATCGACCACTCTTCAAAGCAAAGCTTTTAAAGCAAACTCTACAAAAAAAAACGTTACTAAAACAATAAAAGTGAATAAACGCATTTTTACTAGATATATCTCTTTCGCAAACTTATATCGCGATAGCTTTTTTTTGATTCGAAAGAATTTAATTAAAGTTATCCCGAATATCAAAAACAAAAATATCCCGGAAATAGTAAAATACAAATCAAGTTAAATACTATACTCTAAATTCCTAAAGATAAAGAACGTTTTAATAAAGAATATTTACAAATCAAAGATTTATAAAATCATTGAAATTATACGCTTCGATTTCCCAAAGATATAGTATAGCCATCGTATACATTTAATACCAAACATTTTGTTCAACGCAATTAACGAACAAATCGAAATCACTAAGAAGATAATAAAAAAAAAGGCCCGGATTCAAACCAATATTATTTCGATTAAATGCTTCAAAAGTTTTGGAAATAATGCAAAAAACGCTTAAATAGTTAGTTTTATTATTTTAATCGCTTTTTTTCGCTTATTTAAAGTTACCCCCTTTTTCACTTTTTTACCCTTTTATAACCAAATAGAGCTTTACAAACAAAGCTATCAAATCTATTATAATATCTACCATTATATAAGATTTATATAATATAATAATTGTAATATTACAAAAGCTAAGCATTAAAGATTAATATATAAACTATATTTAATATTTGCGAAATATAACGAATATTATGGTTCGTTCTCAATAAAATACAAAAGTTACTCATTAACGCTTTGCAATACAATCGAAGGTAAACCATAATGCAATTTGATTAAAGCTTAAATAAAACTAATCCGCAAAAACAATTAAACAATTCAAAAAGCATATGTTTTAAAAACAACTATATGTATTATATAAATAATATATATATTTCAAACAAAAGCTTAAAACTTTCAAATAACCCAAAGTATACAAAGCTTTATACAACTAAACATCGCTTTAACCCTAGCGTTTACCCATATCGAAATCCAGATACCAGCGATTTCAAAGAAAGCAAACGATAACGCCAAATATGCAATAAATACAACAATATTACAAAACAAAGCATCGAAACGCTTTAAAGCAACTTCAAATTAAATAAACTTAAAGCTTTTGTTACAAAATAATATATACAAAGCTTGCATTAAAAATGCGATGGATACCAATAACAATAATGCCGCGATAATCATACAATTGATTAAAGCCATCGATTCTTTTAATAAATAAAAACCCGGATTAGTATAATAGCGAAAACCGCAAGAATAGTTTAACCCCATATATAACGATAATATAAGCGAATATAGATAAAAAAGCAAAAGCATATAATGTTTTGCTTTAGCTTGTTTACAAAAACGAAATAAACATAATTTGTATCCAAAAACCTTAAAGTTTATCGAGCATTAAAATACAGAATTACCCGGTATACGAATACTATACCCTTTACAATTCATAGAAATCGAAAAGAATAATCGAAAAGAAAACCAAGCAATCAAAAACTATATCGTACATACAACAAAAAGCCGCGATATAAACGCAACAATAATATAATGAATATTGTAAATATAATATAGCTTGAAATAAACAACCATTATATAATTAATATCTACTATAAGCCTAATACTATAGTAATAATACATTACACAACGAGTATTACCCCGATACATCGTATATTAATCAAAAGAGATTTTAACGCAAAACATAACATTTATAAATCAAAGATATTATCGGCTACTTAAAAAGCTTCGCTTACTAATTGATTACAGAATATTGATATAAACTTTATTGGCAAAATAAAGATATCTACTTATCGTATAAAGTATATAATTGATCTTACCTTCTTCAATATACTTTTCGCAAAAACGATAATATACCGGGATATGAATTACAGATCGAACTATTATACGCAAATCATTACTATTCCAAAGCGAAGTATAGCATTTAGCAAACGCATTGAATACAAAGTTATCGAAAGCGATCTATATATATTTGCTAATTTAATGAAAAGCGAAGCATATTAACTATCGAAAATCAAGAATATTGCTATAGATATCGAACTAGAAACAACCGCAAAGCGGTTTATTGATTTATTCCAACGATCGATACAAACCGCAAAGCGACCAGCGAGTAACCGAGCATAATCAACGTTTTGATGAATCAACGAAAATGCAACAATATATAGTTTATATAAACACTTTAATAAAACCTTTAAAAATAGAAAACGAATATTTATTGCAATATACAAAACGAAAAAAGAGTATTGAAAAAAAGTAATTGATAATGTATCGAATAATATAAATTTGTATAAAATAATAGACTAGTACAAAACAATCCCCTTCTTTAAAACTACGTCGCTTATAATCAACAATTAATCGATTGAAGGTATAAAAAAGAAAGCACAAACTTTATTAAACAAAATACTATATAAATATAATAGTATTAATAATTTAAAAGCGAATTCGATATTAGAAAGTTATATCTCTACTCTCCCTTAGAATACTATTATATCCTTTGAAAAAATGAAACAAAATATTATCAAAATTTTAAATACTTCGTTAAAAGTTGACAAAATTACAATTAAACTTTTGAAAACTTATTGAGATAATATTAAAGAATATTTACGCGATTTTTTCGAATATTGTTTCAAAAGGAACTATTTCCTCAAAGTTTAGTAATTAATCAAAATAATAATACTATTCAAAGTCGATAAAAAAGATAAAAGCTTTGTACGCTCTTAGTATTCGATAACTTTATTATTCTGTATAAATAAAGGTTTGGAACGAATTATTGCGAAACAAATAGTATAAACGTCGTTAATGTATAATACATTAAGTTTTTAGTATTGCGGGGCTTTGTTTAAACAAACGGCTATAAACTTAATTATAGTATTTGTATACAATATGAAATATGCTTTTGTTAAGAAACGGGAGATTATACTAGTTATAATAAACGTTTAAGGTATATTCGATGTATTACTACCTCAATAACTATTAAAAAGGATATAAAATCAAAATTGACCTTTAGTTCTTTTGAAATTGATTCGATTGTTTTTATAGGATTGCAAAATGATGGTTAAGCTAAAGAACGCATATATAAACGAATCGCGAATATAATATAATACCTTTCAAAACTCGCTTTTATCTTTAATGTTTTATATACTTTACTTAGCGAAACTCTTAAACCAAAACCAAGCTTTTCGCTTCGGGTATACAAACGATATCGTGCTTTATAAAGTGAGTAATACATTGAAAGAGAATATTATAACGATTACGCAAAATGTACAAAAGATTGAAGCGTAGAAACAAATTAATAAAATCGCTTTTGCGTTAGAAAAATTGAAGATAATATACTTTATTCGTAAACATTATATATACATTCTAAAAACTATTATTTCTTTTATATTAATTATATAACTTATAATAAACGTATCGAACAATACAAAGCAATCAACATTAAGATGGCTAGAAGTATAGCTCAATCGCAAACTTACGTTTAAAAAGCATATTACGAAACGAATAGAAAAAGTATAGAAAATAACATTATATATCAAACATTTTGTTAATATGTAATATAGATTCTTTATAACCTTTCTACGAAAAGCTACTATTATATATATTTTGTTTTCGTTATTATATAGGGCAAAAACGTAGTACTCGAAATAAACGAGATTAAACGCAAATGGCGGCTATTTACGAAGTATTATAGTAAACATTTGTATAGGATTATATATAGCGAAAATGAACAAAATGATTAATATAATAATAAAGAGCGTATTATCAATCTAAAGAACTACGCTTATAATGATTGGTCTATACAATATAGGCTTTTCACTTTGCGAAATAGCTTTAAAACATATTTGTATTAATATAACTTTTCGATTTAAAAAGCTAAATGTATATCACTCGTTTACTATACGCTTAATCGCATTAAGGCATCGTATGTAACGCAATATAAAGCTATAAATAACAAACCGGCTACTCTCAAAAATGCTTCGTTCAATCCTTTCTTTTTCGCATTATACTCCCGAATATAAAATGGACTTTATAAAGGGAATAGATAAGAAAATAACAATAAAAAGCTTTATTAATTAATAAAACATTTTACTTTTTAATACAATTATTATCTTCTTTAATAAATCCGAATTGTACAATAATATAAGCAAATATATAAACTATGGTTATACAATCTATTAAAAATAAAATCTTGTTGTTATTAGCAAAAATGCGATTAATATACTTTTGTATATCTTCGATATAAAAGCAATAAGCGTTTTAAAAGAGCTACAAAAAGCGTTAACGTTATTAATTACTATAAATATACAAAGATAGCTTTGTATCGATAGTATTTCGATGATATGATGTAAACGCGTAAATGCTTCGAATATCTTATAATAAGCGTTCCTAGAAAGCTATAGATTTATTGATTAGTATACAATTAAGATACAATAATCCTTCGAGTATTAAAAGATTATTAATAACGAAATAATAAATAAACTAGTAAATATAAATGCGAAAAGTAATATAGTAAATCTAAAACTTACTATATAATCAACGATTAACAAAATAGATTTAATAGTACAAAGTTTAATTCATAATGCAATAAACAATTAATAAAGCAAAAACAAATTTATATTAACAAAAGGATATTATAAATAGCAATTGAATTATACATTTAAAAAGTTTATAAAGCTTAGATTTGTTAGATTAACATTATATAGATTACTAGCGTTGCGATCTAAACATAGCGATTTTAAAGTTTATTATAAATGTTTCAAACACAAAGATATAAAGATTTATTATTTATATAATAAAACAAAAACCTTTAAACATTTTGTCTTTTGTAAGATCTTTATTAAAAGGTTCCATTCGTAATCGCTTAAACCCGTTTGCTTATTAACAATCGCTTGGGAAAGGCATAATTATATACGACAACTTTTCGCTTTTCCAAAAAAGTTCAAGCGTTTTGTTGTAATAATACAATACTTTATGTTTTATAATCGAAAGTTTAGCGATATCCCAAATAACATTTAATGCAACGCTTTATCCGACCCTTTTCTTACCCCCCCTTCTCTCTCTTTATTCTTTGCTTCACCTCGAAGCCTAATCTAAAACGCGATTTATAAAGCGCAATATAATATTTTATACAACAATACAAAAACTATAACCTAACATAACAATTGCTTTTTTAACGTTTTTTATCAATGCGATTATTATACAGCTCAACATCCACTCTCTTTAAATATAACAAACAAAGATTAACCCCTTTAATATAGAACACTTCTTTAAACGATGAAAGAAAGCTACCCAATAAAACTAGAATTGTAAAAGATCGCTAAGAGGAAACGGCTTTAATACTTCAACCTAGCAACGTTGTACAATACGTACCTAAATAGTGAGCTTTTAGATCTACAACCCATTAGTATATCACCCATCTCTAGTACCCTTCGGGAGGTTAAAAGCCTAACTAGCTTACATAGACGTTAAACATAATAAATAAATAAATAAATAAATAACGCAACTTTGTAATAATACGCTTATTTTCTTTAATAACAAAACGAATAACTTAAATATTATTATAATAAATTATAATAGATTTTTACATTATTAAATTAATCTTTTTCAAAAGTTTAAAAGTAACTATAGTTTCTTTAATAATACATTCAATATCCAAAAGCTTTATTTTCGTAATAGATATAATAATAATAGTTTAACGAAAGATTTTTCAAATAATAGGATTTTCAAATAAAAACATAATATATTTTTGTAAGAACCGTTTAGAATCAAGATCATCCGCAAAAGAAGTGTTGAAGTAGGATAAAAGTTGAGGTAATGAATCTTTGTTGTATTTATAACCTAAATACTTTGTATTTTATAAGTATTGTAAACAATGATTTATAGCTTTTATACACTTCTTCGATAAATTAATCAAATAATGATTTAATTGAAAAGCTACAAAAGCAATATTGTAAAAGAGAAGAAGGTGAAGAGTGGAAACAACAACAAAAAGAATGGCCTTCTAGAAGAGAACAATACAACAAGAGGGGAGTAAGGGCTAGGGTCAACTAAGATGGTTATAAACAACGAAGAAAGGAAAAACAATCAGAATAGATGATTTAGATTATAATGGATATATATACAATCAAAAAAAAGAATGATAAAGAAAATAAAACTTAGTAAACAAAACATAACATAGTGATCTAAGATATAGAGTAAAAGGAGTATAAATACTTTTTATAAAAGGCAAGGTTATATGAGGGTGTTAGATCCGAATGGTCGGAGCCATTCTGCAGTCTCACAATATTTCATTGAATAGTAATAACTATATAAAGTATAAAACCAACCTTTTCCTAATAAATCTTTATAAAAGAAAGAATTGCGATTTCTTTGTATTTAATAATTATTATAGTGAATAAAGGGATAGCAGCGCTGTCATTAACGAAATCGAATTTCTTAGCTATTTTGGATATATAGATATTATAAACTAGTCAAAGCTTGTATAGCTTTCGATTCTTTATAATTCGAATTCCTAAAAACTATAAGGTATTACTCAAAACATATAGTTCATATTTTTTTTTAATTCCTTCAATAATTTTGTAAACTATTTTAGTATGTTTTTTATAATAAATAATTTAAATGTTATCTACAAAAAAAAATATTGAAATATATTTGTTTTGAGTTATATAAATATATGGTTTTTTTTTACATTGTACTATGCCAAAAAATATAAAAGTAATAGTAAATTCTTTATACTATAAAACAAATAAGTCCCGGAGATCATATAAAGGTCAATTAATAATAACATATTTGTTAAACACTTTATACCCATTTGGAAGTAGGTATATTATAGGAATACTATTAAGGTTTTTTATAATATTAACGAAAACGTTAATAATATTAAATTGTTTAATTTCCAAATTGTATTTAGCAATTATAGCCATTATAATACAGAACGATTTAATGGTGAAAGTTGTAGTGTAAGTAGATTCGATTATGCTTTTGTTTTAAAGATCTTTTTGAACTATTAAACATAAATGATATCGATTTATATACCCTTTAAAGTCGTTTTTATAATCGAAAACCCATTGAAAAGGAATTGAATAAGTATTGCTCGATTTTGTTTCGATTTTCTTTTAGGTTTATTTGTTTTTAAAGTTTTTAATCTTTTTATTATAATCCTTTTTGAATCACAATCCAAAAATATATTTATCTAATTGATTATAAAAACAAAGAAATAGTAATGCAATAAATTTAAGCATTTTTGAAAGAACATTTGAAGGTTTTAAAAGTAAAGAAAAGGTTAACTTGAAATTAACTATAAAAGCAATAACGTTGTAAAGTGTAATAAACTTATTCTTTTCCTTTAAATCATTTAGATTATTTAGATTATTTTGATTTAGTCAAAAAGTATTATAGAATTCGTTTAGGAGATTATCATTTCGAATTGATTTTAAAGATTGTACAATAATAGTTTCAATAAATGTATTAATCGATTTATTTTCGGTATTCCATTGATGTAGATGTTGAAAGCGTTGTATAGAATATAATCAATCAACAAGTTGATTAAAACAATCAAATTGGTAATTAGAAAATGATTAAAATTCGTTTGGATTAAGATTAGTTCTGAGTATTTCTATTTGAATTATTCAAATTTGTTTGAAGGGATAATAGAGATTAAGAATTAAAGTATATTGATTTTGATATTCCTTTATTATACGTATTTTTGGTAGAGATCGAAAAGGTGTAATTGGTTCTTCGATTTCATAAAGCGTAAAAACTTTTATTAGTTTAACAAAAAGCGATTTATATTGAGATTCTACTTTATCTTCCATTTGATTTGAAATATTAAATGTTTTACTAGCGATTACTAAATCTTTGTTTTAAGAATTATAAATTTGATCTTAAATTTGAATTAGTGTTTCAATAATTTCGTAGTTTATTCTATTGTTTTGGGTAATCAAAGGGGCAATAGGAAAGTATAGGGATCCGCGATTGGTAGAATTAATTTGATTATTATTTAATACATCTTTAATTGCCGATGTTAAACGATTTAATTGTATTTTAATATTAAATTCTACCTTTTTTATAGATTCTAAAGCTTATAAAATCGATGAACAAGGTTCTTTTAGATTGTATCACGAGTAAACTGTTACGGTGTTATACCGCTGTGCGGACATATACTACTTACTAGTATATATACCCAAATTAGCC
>NGKF01000006.1:2224180-2237476 GCA_002162555.1 Monilinia aucupariae
TCCACTTTATAAGGCATTTCTATAGGGTAATTAAGATCCCTGCCTTGAACGTCAGCAATCCTGGGGGTGTATCACGAGTAAACTGTTACGATGTTATATCGCTGTGCGGACATATACTACTTACTAGTATATATACCCAAATTAGCCATACGTTGATATGGCGCGTCATTTTAGCATGACAGATTGTTGTAATCTTTATTACTAGGTAAAGAAACCGGCCCGAAAGATATCGATATTTTAATACCCTTTAAATCTACCTTTAAAATTAATATTCTAATGAAAGTTTCTAAAGTATATATAGCTTTGGAAATATATATATTCTTTTTATTTATGATTGAAATTGAATTATTTAATTTGTAGTTAAATATAGCTTTATCAATATCCGTTTCTTTGAGAATATTAAGCTTTTTGATAAAATTCTTAAAATCGAAATCGAGTATAATATTAATAATGTTGTAAACTTTATCTATTTTATAAATATAACGTTTATCGAAAGTAATGTTCTAAATAATAATAACTTTGTCAAACTTCGGAATCCAGATCCTGTAGATATATATTCTAAGCATATACTCAATCAAATACTCAATATGAACTTTCGGATTAGTTTTGTATTATTTATTTTTTATATCGATTTTTCTGTCTTTATTCAATAGATATATACAACAACTATAACAATATATATTGTTTTAATTAGGTTTTAGATTATTTGTAGTAAATTTAGCAAAATTCGAATTGTATCGTTGGAAATATTAACGAAACTAGGAATTAAGAATTTCGTTTAAATTTTTAAAGCCTTTGCTTTTTAAAGAACTTATATTATAGAGATAAATAGCGGTTTGTATTGTCCCTATTTATATCTTATCGAGTAATCTTAAAAAGGTTCTTATTTTGATTTATTTTGTTATAATTTTTTGATTTATGCATTCGATGTTGTTATTAAGTTCGTATATATATAAAAATGAAAATTCAAGTTTAAAGCCTTTTTTAGCAATCCAATTCTCGAAAATGATAATGTTTTTAATACTAATAATTAATATATCATTGTTTTGTTTTATAACAACAATATTAAATCCATATTTGCAATAAACTTATACTAAAAGTTCTATAACATTTCGAAAACTTCGATATATATTTTTTAGTTCAAAATAAAAAAGAATATTTTGTTACTAAACATATCTTTGATAATTAATAGTTAAAAAGCATTAGTATATTTACAAAGAAAATCAAAAAGATCCTATTGGATTTTGTAAAAAGATTTTGAAGAAAAAGAATCATTAGGTTTGCATAAAACGATTTGCTTTGCGTATATAGTAGTATAATCAATACAATCGATCTTAACAATTCCTTTAATTCTAACTCCTTTAGCTATACGAATTAAATACTTTAAAGCTTTTTTGTTTAAATATTCTACTTTCTTATACCAAAGCTTATTAGAATCCTCTTTTGGAATAGATTGATTACGCGAATATCGATATGATTGATTGATTTGATAAGAGTCAATCGAATAAACCATTATAATGCGATTTATAGAAATAAAAGAAAAGTTAAAAGAATAAAAAGAAGAAATAGATTTGTATTTAATAATAACTAGCTTATACTTTCAAACGCAATTGATTAATATATAATTATTCTTTACAAATCTAATCCTTAATATATCGTTACCACTACAAAACCACGCTTTTTTTTTCTTTATAAAAGATTCTGAAATAAAATTGGTATAAAAGCTTAGTATAAATTTATTTATTTATTTATTATTGTTTAACGTCTATATGAGCTAACTAGACTCTTAACCTCCCGAAGGGTACTAGAGATGGGTGATATACTAAAAGGTCAAAAACCCAAAAGCTCGCTATTTAGATACGTATAATACAACGTCGCTAGGTTAAAATATTGAAGCCGCTTTCTCCCAACGGTCTTTTACAACTTTAGCTTTATTGAGCAATCTCCTTCCGCTATTTGAAGAAGCGTTCTGTACTAAAAGAATTAACTTTTGCTTATTATAAAAGAGTATTGGGCTATATAATAATTGCATTAATAAGGAATATTAAAAAAGCAATTATTATATTAAAATATAGCCTTTGTATCATTATATAAAGTATTATACCACGCTCTATAAATCGCGTTTTAGATCAAGTTTTAAAATAAAGCAAAAAAAGAGAAGGGAAAGAAAAAGAAAAGAAAAAAAAGGATCTGAAAAAAGGAAAAGATCCGGGAAAAGAGGAAAAAAATAAAAAAGTAAAAAGAAAAAGGAAAGATTGTGTATAACACTAGATCAAACATTGCCTAAGATATTGCTAAGCTTTTAATTGCAAAACATAAAGTATCGCATAGTTTTAACAAAGCATTCAAACTTTTGTGGATAAACAAATAACTATTGTATATATTTGTGCCCTTTTTTAGCATTCATTAATGAGCAAGCAGGTTTTAACGATTACAAATAGAATCTTTTGATTAAGATCTTACAAAAAACAAAATACTTTAAAGTTTTAGTTTTGCTGTATAAACAATAGATTTTTGCATTTTTATACTTAAAGCGCTTATAATAAGCTTTAAAATCGTTATATCTGGATTGTAGCGCTAACAATCGATATAAAATTGGTTTTGGGAGTATAAGCTCTACAAGCTCTTTCAAAGCATAATTCAGTTGTTATTAACGGTACCCATTTAATAACGTTATTTTGTTTTTATACTATCATTTATTTGTAGTATTAAAAACCAAGCTTTATATTATCGATCCTATACTATTAATTGTGGGTTGTATAGTAAAGCTTAAATCTATCAATTTATTTTTAACTTTTGCATCCGCTAATTCGTTCGTTACTTTATTACTAGTTATACTTTGATACTTAAAGGATTATTATATATTGATTGCGTACTGATTGATTAATTGATGATTTTCTAGGAACGGTTATTAGAAAATGTTCGAAATATTTGTATATTTGCATCAAATTATCGAAATACTATTAATGTATAGTCATCGTTCCATATCCGCATTAAATGGAAGCGTAAATGCTTTCTAAAGTTTTTTTAAAGCGTTTATTGCTTTTGCATCAAAAATATGAAACAATGTATTAATCGCATCCTTTTCAATAGCTATAAATGTTTGTTCTTAGTAAATTGTATAACTGTAGTTTATATACTTTCCTTTATTGTTATATAATTCAGATCCATTAAAGAAAATGATGATTATGTTTAACGATAAAGTATTTCATTATTTAATGAAATTAACTATTATTATTTTTTTGTTTATCCCCATTATAAAGTCCGTTTTACACTTAGGGGTATAATACGAAGGGGAAAGAATCGGATATAATACTTTTGGTAATAACCAATCCGCTGATCGCAATCTTGTATCGTTCTAAATGCGATGGCTTAATATAATCAATTGTATAGTTAACGGATAATATATATCGAATCTTCAAAATCGAAGAGTTATACTAATGCGGATATACTTTAAAACTATTTCGCTAAAAAAAAAGTTTGCATTTTGTAGATTAACTATAATAAATGTAATCCTTTATATTGGTAATACCCTTTTTGTTGCTAAATTGATCATTTTATCGGTTTTCGCTATATGGAACCCTATCCGAATGTTTATTATAATGCCTTGCAAATGGTTTCCGTTTATACTTTATTGTGTTTGTTTTAAATACTATATTTTTGTTTTGTAAAAAAGCAAAAGTATTATACATGTAATCATAGCCTTCTACAACGAAGCTATAGAGGGGCTATACAAAGTATTAATTAAATGCTTGATATATAACGCTATTTTCTACGCCTTTTCTATACGTTTTACGATGTGCTTTTTAAATATAAGTTTGCGATCGAATTATATTTTTAACCATTTAAGCGCCGGTTATTTTATATCTTTTGGTACATTTATAATATTTATTTATTTATTTATTATGTTTAACGTCTATATAAGCTAGCTAGGCTCTTGACCTCCCGAAGGGTACTAGAGATAGGTGATATACTAATGGATTGTAAACTCAAAAGCTTACTATTTAGGTATATATCGTACGATGTTGTTAAGTTAAAGTATTAAAGCTATTTTCTCTTAACGATTTTTTACAATTTTAGTTTTGTTAAACAATCTCTTTTCATTGTTTAAAAAAGTATTTTATATTAAAGGGGTTAACTTTTGTTTATTATATTTAAAAAGAGTAAATATTAAATTATATAACAATCGCATTAGTAAAAAACGCTAAAAAAGCAATTGTTATATTAAATTGCAATTTTTATATTGTTGTATAAAGTATTATACTGCGCTTTATAAATTATATTTTAAATTAAGCTTCGAAATGAAGCAAAGAATAAAAAGGAAGGGGAGAGATAAAAAAAAAATCGAATAAAGCGTTACATTAAATGCCATCCGGGGTACTATTAAACTTTCGATTGCAAAATATGAAATATTATATTATTGCAATAAAACATTCGAACTTTTTTGAAAAAATAAAAAGTTGTTATATATAATCGTTTTTTTCCCAAGCGATCGCTAATAAACAAATAGGTTTAAGCAATTACAAATAGAACCTTTTAATGAAAATCTTACAAAAAACGAAATATTTAAAGGTTTTAGTTTTATTGTATAAACAATAGATCTTTGCGTTTTTGTATTTGAAACGCTTATAATAAGCTTTAAAATCGCTATGCCTAGATTGTAACGCTAATAATCTATATAATATTGATTTAGCAAATCTAAGCTTTATAAACTTTTTAAATATATAATTTAATTGTTATTTGCAATATTTTTTCGTTAATATAAATTCGTTTTTGCTTTATTAATCGTTTATTGTATTACAGATTAAACTTTGTATTATCGAATCTATCCTGTTGATCGTTGATTATGCGATAGGCTTTGAGTTTATTATATCGCTTTTCGTATCTGCATTTATTAATCTATTCGTTGTTTTGTTATTAATAATCTTTTGGTATTTGAGGGATTATTATATTTTAATCGTATACTAATTGATAAATCTATAACTTTTTAAAAACGCTTATTATAAAATATCCAAAACATTCGCGTATTTACATTATATTACTAAAGTATTATCGATATAAAGTCATTTTTGTATATCTATAATAGTTAACAATATTAACGTTTTTTGTAGCCCCTTCAAAACGTTTATCGCTTTTATATCGAAAATATACGAAAGTGTATTAATCGCATTTTTGTTGATAATAATAAGATTTTGTTTTTAATAGATTATATAATTGTAGTTTATATATTTGTTTATATTATTATATAATTTGAACTTATTAAAAAAGATAATAATTGTATTAAAAAATAAAGTATTTTATTAATTAACAAAGCTTTTCGTTATTGTTTTTTTATCTATTCTCTTTATAAAATCTATTCTATACCCAAGGGTATAATGCAAAAAGAAAAGGATTGAACAAAGCGCTTTTAAGAATAGCCGGTTCGCTATCCGTAACTTTATATTGTATTGCATGCGATGCTGTGGTGCGATTAAACGTATAATAAACGGATGATGTACATCCAGCTTTTTAAGTCGAAAAATTATATTAATACAAATATATTTTAAAACTATTTCGCAAAGCGAAAAGTCCGCATTGTGTAGATTAGCCATTATAAACGTAATCCTTCAAATTGATAATATACTCTTTATTGCTATATTGATCATTTTGTTCGTTTTCGCTATATATAACTCTATACGAATGCTTATTGTAATGCTTTGTAAATAGCCGTTACTTATATTTAATCTCGTTTGTTTTGAATATTATGCTTTTGCTTTATATAATAACGAAAGCAAAACGCATATAATTATAGCTTTTCGTAGAGAAGCTATAAAAAGCCTATATTGTATATTAGCAAAGTGTTTAATATATAACGCTACTTTTTGTGCTTTTTTCATTCGTTTTGCAATATGCTTTTTGAATATAAACTTGCAATCGAGCTATACTTTTAACCATTTCAATACTGGTTGCTTTGTATCGTTTGATGCGTTTATTATAGATTGTATAGTTAATATAGAAAAGATAATAGTTTCCAAAATGCGTATATAACGCCTACAAGTAAAATGTATTATTTTCAACTTCTCTAATGCAAAAGCGATTTTATTAGTTTGTCCCTATACTTCAATTCTTTGCATATTTTACGCAATTGCTATAATATTCTTTTCCAATGTATTGTTTACTTTATAAAATGCGATATCGTTTATATACCCGAAACGAAAAGTTTGGTTTTGATTTAGAAATTTCGCTAAATAAAATATATAAAACATTGAAGATAAAGGTAAGCTTTAAAAAGTATTGTATTATACTTGCAATTTGTCTGTATATATATTCTTTAATTTAATTATTACTTTGCGATCCTATAAAAACAATTAAACCATTTTCAAAAGAACTATAAACCAACTTTAATTCTACATCCTTTTTAATAATCGCTAGGATAGCAACGTATTGAATACACTTTGAACATCCATTATAATCAATATAACCTTTTGTTTCCTAGCAAAAGCGTATTCCACATTGTATATAAATACTGTAACTAGGTTTATAGCTGATCGTTTAAGTAAAGCTTTACAATACTAAGAGCTTAGCGTACTATACATCAACAACGTTTATGTTATTCATTTTGTAATAATTTGTTTCAAACTTTTGTTTACACAAAATAATAAAGCTATCGAACATCAAAAACGTACAAAGTTTTTATCTTTTTTGTTGATTTTGAATAATATTATTATTTCGATTAATCGCTAGATTTTAAGGAAATAGTTTTTTTTGAAATAGTATTCAAAAAGATTATGTAAATATTCTTTAATGTTATCTTAATAAGCTTTCAAAAATCTAATTGTAATTCTATCAACTTTTGGCGAAATATTTGAGATCTCGATAATGTTCCGTTTCATTTTTTCGAAGGATATAATAATATTCCAAAGGAGAATAAAGATATGACTTTTTAATATTGAATTCGTTTCTAGATCGTTAATGCTATCGTATCTATGCAATACTTTGTTCAATAGAGTCTATGCTTTCTTCCTTGTGCCTTCGATCGATTGGCCGTCGATTATAAGCGGCGAAGCTTTAAGGGAGGGGGCCGCTTTGTGCCATTTATAATAGATTATATAATTAGTGTAAAAGAAATAACGGTTTTCGAAGCGTACGAATAACGTTTATAAATGAAATGTATCATCTTTAGTTTTTCTAATGCGAAAACAACTTTATTAGTTGTTCTCTATGCTTCTATTTATTGAACGTTTCGCGTAATCGCTATGATATTGTTTTCTAAAGTTTTATTTGTTCTATACAAAGCAATATTGTTTATATACTCAAATCGAAAAGTTTAATTTTGGTTTAGAAGCTTTGCTAAGTAAAGCATATAGAGTATTAAAGATAAAGATAAACTCTATAAAGTATTATATTGCATCCGCAACTTATTTGTATAAATATTCTTTAGTTTAACCATTATTTTGCGTTTTTGCAAAAACAATCGAACCATTTTTAGTAAAGATATAAGCCATCCCTGATTTTGTATTTTTTTTAATAATCGTTGAAGCAAAAGCGTATTGAATGCCCCTTGCATATCCATTGTAATCAATATGATTTCTCGTTTTTTAGTAAAAGCGTATTCTACATTATATACAAATGCCGCGATTAGATCTATAGTCAATCGTTTAGACAAAGCCCCACAATGTTAAGGGTTTAATATACTATACGTTAATGATGTCCAGGCTATCCTTCTTGCAATAATCCATTCCAGGCCTTTATTTATGCAAAATAATAGGGCTATTGAGCGCCAAAAGCAAATAAAGCTCTTATCCTTCTTACTAACCTTAAACAATATCACCATTTTAGTTAATTGCCATACTCTGAGAAAATAGCTTTTTTTGAAACAATATTCGAAAAAGTCCCGGATATATCCTTTAATATTGTTTTAATAAACTTTTAGAAGTCGGATTATAACTTTGTTTACATTTGGTAAAATACTAGAGATTCCAATAATGTTCCGTTTTACTTTCTCGAGGAATATATTGGTATTCTAGGGTAAAGTTAAAGCTTAATTTTTTGTTAGCGGGTCCGCTTCCAGATTGTCAATGTTATTATACTTGTACAATACCTTGTTCAACAAAATCTGTACCTTCTTTCTCGTACCTTCAATTTGTTAGTTTTCCATTATCAGTAGTGGGGATTTAAAGAAGGGAGCCGCTTTATACCAACCCATTATCTTGTACAAATTTGCATTATTCGATACATTATCGATCAATCTTCTTCAATACTCTTTCTTCGCTTTACGCATTGCACTAAACATTCTTCTTTTATTTTCAAAAGTTTTGCCAAAGCGCTTATACAAACTATATACGAATGCATTTTCGCTATTCTATTAAAGTATTGATTATACCCGATTAATTGTTAATCATTTTACGATTTGTATTGCTTGTTGAAAAAGGTTTATAAATTGCTTTGTAATTGTTTTAAGTTTATTATTTAAAACAATTCTTTTTATATCCAAAAACCAATATGCTTTGTTTTCTATCAAATTGGCGAAAATATATAAGCTTTTTTCCATAACCCTATACTCAACACAATTGTTAGATAGTATACCTCGCTTTGGGATAATTATAATCTGGATGTAATGATTTGATTCGTAATCCATATCCCAATATATTACCGTTTCCGCGAAAGGTATATTAAAAAAGATAAAGTTGATTATATGCCCTGCCCGATAGGTGAGTATTTTTACTTTACTAATAAAATCCATGCTAATGTTTTGTAATCAATTAGCAAACATAACTTTTTGCGTAATTAATAGTACCTTTAGTTCGAAAATGTTATACTTTGCGTTAAAATCCCCTTCAATCAATATACAAAGCCTCGAAGCAATATTTATCGTATAATTTATTATTATTATAGTATTAAACTTTCGATAAATGTTTATTATATAATAACCATTTACTTTTAACCAAACAATATCTTTATTGCGTTTTTTGTATTGTTGCTAAACTTGCATTACAACACCCCGCCGTATATATAATATAATCTTTGACCTTTTAGTTTCTTGTTCAATTGTTTCTTCTTTCTTTTACGAATTGTAGGGAATGTAATACTTATATACCGAATAATTTTGTATCTTAATTTCCGGAAAGCTTCAGGGCTTTTGGATATATATCACATCTATTTTACTTTTATACACGAACTACAGCAAAACATTGTATGCTCCTACGCCCTTACTTATGTTTGCCTATACCATTGTTAAATATAAAACAAGATTATTTATACAGTCTTCGCCGTTTTGTTTATCCAGACTCTTATTTATTAAAGAAAAAGTTGATAGTTTTAATCAATTGTATAAATATTGCAATATCGTTATTGTTGATGTTCATTATGTTTTCTACACAAACCTTGCACATATTATTCCGTAATAAAAGTTTAAGGTTTATTTGCTTTAGGGCTGCTTTAAAGCGCTTCGAAACTTTAACTTATATTGCTGGCGAATTTGTAGTATATTTACTCTTTATACTTTTCTCCCTCAATATCACCAGCATTTGGATTTCGGAGATCCAAGTAATACTCGAAGAAGCTATAAAGTTTATAAAGCTTTGAATATTTTAAATATTCTAAATACTCTATAAACTTTAAATACTTTGAACTTCCGTTTGGAAAATGTACACTGTTTGCATAATATTTATAACTATACCTGAAGCACATACTTTTTGGACCGTTTGGTTGTTTCTATAAATTGCTTTTATTTGTGCTTTAATTAAATTGCATTGCGATTTCCCTTCGATGATATTGCGAGATGCTAATAAGCAACCCTTATATCCTACCGAAAACGGGTTATAACAATTATTGCATTTCGCAAATGTTAAGTATAATTCGTGTATCAAGCTTTGATGCTTGGATTTTGCGATATTACAATTGTTACATTGCATTGACTTTGTATAACGATAGATATTGCAATAAGTTTGGTAACCCAGTTTGTAGAGTTTTATTTAACTGCGAGGAAATAAATAGAAAAAGAAAAGGGTAACTCCGAATAATTGAAAAAGAATAACTAAAATATTGAAATTAATAATTTATACATTTTCAATACCATTTTTAAAGCTTTCAAAATATCTTACTAAAACAACGCCAATTTGAATCTATACCTCCTTTGCCATTATTTCCTCCGTGATTTTAACTTACCCGTCGATTACACTAAACAAAGATTTTGGCACCTGCTTTACACAATAATTATACTATATCTCCAGAAAGTTTAAACAAATAACCCCAATAATTTTACAAATTTTTTGTTTATAAGCTTTGTTTATAAAAATATCCTTTATTTCCAAAAACTTAAAATAAAATGTTTAACCTATTTTATATCCCATTACTTCTAGGATATCTCTTTCGTTGATACTTAAAATAACTTTGGCTAAACTTTCCCGAATCAAATAAAAACTATTACAATATAGATCTACAAAAAGAACATATTTAGCTAAAATCCGTTTATTCACTTTTGCCATTTTAACAACGTTTTTCTTTACAAAATTTATTTTGAAAGCTTTATTTTAAAAAGCGATATAAAGCCTGCCAACTTTAAAGATTTTTATGATTCTCGCTTAAATCAAATTTAACTATACTTTCGTTATATTTTTTTTTGCTTTCAAAATTTCTAGGTTTTTCTTTGTTGTATTTATTGTAAATGTGTTTGCGATGTATATCAAGATCGCGTTTTGAATCGAAAGAATAATGTATATTTCTTTTTGAATAAAGGTTTTAACAATTCTTTTCAAAGAGCTTACAAATGCATTTGTAAACTTGCAGTGTATCGTTGTTTGTTGTTCGACTTTTTGCAAAAGCTTATTGATTTGTTGAAAAGCCATTGTTTTTCGAAATTCTTCGAGTATAATAGGGGGGAGTAATATAGATTTCGTTTTTTTTCCAAAACGGGTTTAGAAAAGGAAAAGTAAAAAAGAATTGCGTTGCTATATATAATCGCCATCAACTATTTGTATTTCTCTCGTTGGTATAGTAGGGTTTATCTCCGCTATGTTGGCTGAAAAGGAATGTTTTGTGCGCTTTTTGCCGACGGTGATAAATGTAATAGGTATAATACGTCGTCGTCGTCGACGCTGCGAAAAATGTATATTTTGATTGGATTGTTGAATAAGATATAATAGTTTCTTTTTTTTGAGCTTAGTATAAAAGCTACATTGTTAAATACTAAATCCTTAGTATTAAAATCGAATTTGTTATATAAAAGATTTTTGAATATACGAATGTTTTTATTAAGAATAAAAAAGGAAGTGATTATAGATTTAATAAAATCGTTAACATTTGCTGATCGATATATATCTTTGTTCAAAAGTTTAATATTGTTAACCAAATGCAAAGTATTACAATTGTTAAAGAGAATGCTTTGGGAAAAATAATAAAAAGAAATTAGTAAAACGGAAAAGTATATATCATTGGAATCTTTAGATTTTATTAATGTAATATTAATAATAATTATAAAAAGAAAAAGAAGTTTCGATTTATTTTCTTTATTAGTAATATTAAAGCTATTAATAATATTCAATTAACCCTTCTTTTTCAATGCTTCGTACAAATTCTTCCATTTTGAATCTTTTAGATATACTTTAATATCTTAAACCTCGATATTATTCAATGTGATTTCGTATTAAAAATTACTCTTAAATATAAAAGCTTATTGTAAACGATAATATACATCAACAATATATTGGTATTTATAAGGATCAATATATTTGCGGCAAAAGCATTTGGATTTATTATTATTAAAAGATTTATTATTAAAATAAAAAACTTTATTGGAAAAAGAAGTATTAAATAAAGAAAAATTGGATAAAAAAGGATTGAATAAAATTGAATAACTTAAAAGTGTAATATAAACTTCTTTGAAAAATGCTTTCTTAACGTTTTATATTAATAAAAGAAAATTTTGCTTAACTTGTTTAAAAATAAAAGGTTTTTCGTCGATGTAAAAAAGAGTAATAACAATTCTTCGTTGCATATTCTCAACTTAATTAAAATCGAACTTTTTGATTGCGATAAAGAACTTTTTGATAACTAATGATTCTTTGATATTAGGGATATCGTAGATTATTGTTTTTTGATAAGCAATTCATCACTTTTGAACCCATTTAATATCATTAATTCAAGCAACAATAACAAATGCAAATACATTAAAATAATCTTTTTGAACTTTTGTAATGGTTTGATTATTAATAAAGCAAAAATATAATTTGAAATAGTCTATTATTTGTTGAAGTGTATAATTATTCTTTGCATTTATTTAAAGATCCATTAAATAAACAAAATTAATTATTATAATTATTTAAATATATATATCCCGGTATTTCTTGTATTTCGAATTATATTTCTCCTTATAATTGCGATAATTGGCTTTCCGAATTGTATACTCCTCTAAAGCATTCTTCGAAATCAAATAGCCAAAATGCTCGGGTTGAATTAAAGAAAAAGCTTTCAATTCTGAAGCCCCTTTTATAACAACATTTACAATAAACTTTGCAATAGCAAATTTATATTCAGCGATATTCTTTACGAATTTCGTAATATATTTACAATTTAATTGATTAATTATTATTTTAAAGATAAAAGGAAAAAGTTTCGAGATAATCAATTAATCGATAGATTTGTAATTAAATAAAAACTTAATATCAAAATTAAAAATGCTCTAAAGATTGTATAAAACATAAAGACTTTGTAATCCGATATATTACTTTAACTAATTATCATTAGTATTGAACTTAATAAAAACAAACGTTATAATAAAAATAGTAGGATTTAAATAAAAACTGGTAATAGAATTTAAAAGTATTGAAAAAATAAAAAGAGTATAAAAATCATAAAAATATCAACTAAAGTGATAGTAAGATATTAGTAGTATTAAAAGCTAACCGGGCTTATAACTATCATACGATAATATAATATAAGTTACAATAATAAGAATCGAAAAATAATACAAAAGTATGGTTTAATAATATAAATAATGGGAATTAGATTTATACAATAAAGAAAAGTTTGATTAACTTAACCTCAAACTCTAATAATTAAAGGTCTATATATAAATGTGATATAAAGCAGTAATAGTACCTCGATAAAAGTATTACCTTGGTAAAGAATACGTAGCCTCTACTGTGATGGAGCTAGTATACCCAAATACGGATAAGTAAAAAAAGTAAGGAATGTGCTAGAAGTACAGGAATAACACCAGGGATAGCCATATCCCGTGACAATAAAGTTATTATTAAATGAAATCAAAAAAGTTGGAAATTTAATGGTTTTTATTAACGAAATTCGCTTATTTTAACC